>JAZDUH010000380.1:1817500-2222500 GCA_036419115.1 Scarus forsteni | reverse complement strand
TCCACTGGACGCTCACCTTAGCTCTGTGTGTGCCTCTCCCACAAAGATTGAATAAATGACAAATGCTCACTCCGCTATAAATCTGCTAAATCCGCAATAGAACCAACGCAACCAGGTGTTGATACAGTTGCATTGAGTGAGCCATCTTCTCATTCAGCCTCTTTGGTAGGAAGAGAGGAGGAAAACAAACATGCATGTCAACTTATCGAGGCCGGCAAACTTACCGAGGACGATTTTATTTATCGTGCGGTTAGTTGATTAATTGATTATCGTGACAGGCATACACGCTGCGATGACGTCATGCTGTTGGCATCCGGCTTATATGCCGCCTACAAAGTAGGGTTCGGTTGGCTGTGGAAATGCAAACAGGATCAGGCTGTACCGATCCGGCCTGAGCAAAACCGTGCCGATCCATACCGGACCACTTGGTGGAAACAGGGCTCAAATGAATCAGTGCTGTGGAGAATCAGGGCAGTTCTGATGGCAAAAGGGAGTGAAACTCGGTACAGCAACGTGTAGCAAAGTGGCTGCTTGGTGTGTGTCAAACCAATTTGATCAGCACTGTTGGTTCAAGATTTTTTTAACCAAAGACAGAGTAAACCCATCAGGCTAAAGCTCTGACTGCCGTCTTCTTTGTATTCACTTCTCTCTCTGTGAAGCCTTTTAGTTAATGAAACTCTGACGCGGTGCAGTTACTCCTCATCTCCCTGTGGGAGTCCCCGGAGTCCTGTGCACGCTCCTCTGACTCTTTCAGTGCTACATTTTGGGGTTGACTGGGCTTCAGCAGACAGGTGCATCCAAGCCATGACTGGAAATGCCTCTGGGGCTTATGGGAGTTCTGGCTGGCTTCCAGACTGTAATCAGTTAATGTTAATGAATGCGGTAAAATTGTCTTATTTGCATTCGCAGCATTTTTTCTTGTTTTCCAGGAATGGAGAATACTGTATAATGAATCTCAGGCTTATTTCGCATAAATAGTTGATGAAAAACTGTCTTGGTCTGAGGGTTGTTTTTTCTAAGATTGGTCATGTGACTGGAAAACCATTTGAATTACCATGGGTGCTTTCACAGAGACATGTATTAGTGCTCGGTAAAACCTGTAACTGCTTATCCTGCATAATGTTTGACGTGCATGGTTTGAGGCAGAAATGATTGGCTCATTAAGGGGAATTAAAATCTTGACTTATGGATTAGTTTGGCCTGTAAACACTAATTATATCTGTGTTTTCCATTTTCTCTTCAATCATGTGTGAAAAAATTCTGTCGAGGCATTCCCCTGCATGTAGGTTGATTTTAATGAGTATTTAAGTATGCAGGAAGTTCATGGATTTGAGACGAGACAATTCAGACACATCGGGGTTACACCAACTTAAAAAGTTACTTTTCTGGATTAATGATTAATTAAAAGGTGTTTTTGGTGAGTCTTTGTTTTCAGGTATAGAAACTCATGTTTTGAGCCATCCCCACTGAGCTAACCTGACATGCCAGAAAACGAAGTCCATATATCAGCCACGGAAATATTTCACTAGTCCATTTGAAGGTTCTGCCCATAGAAAATGTTTTCAGAGGACAGAACCTTCAAAAACAACAGCAGCTGGTGATTGGACGATGGTGCTGCCAGTCAAACTCATCACAAACCAGTCCACATCAAGCCACAGTATGACATAGCAGCAAGACCCTGCTGTTAGCCATTGGCTTAAACTACGTTTCAGTCCTTAGACTATCGTCGTACATTAAATTAAACCACACTGGTCTGTCATTTACCACTTATATGAGACTAGGGATGTAACGATATGAAAATTTCATATCACGGTTTTTGTGACCAAAATTATCATGGTTATCATTATTATCGCGGTATCTTTGTAGTGTGCTCAAAATGTTGAAAAAATACTTCACCACAGTCTTGAAATCATTTAACCCCTTTGAAATTATAATTTTAACAGTTCTTTTGTCTTTTTGTCAATAACTGTGTCAGAAAATGTCCTATAAGTAAATTTATACAAACATTTTTCATTAGAAATAAAAGTAAACAATTCTGGCAAATATTTGTTATTATTTTGTTATAAATGCTTAAACTGTATGTAATTACAAGAATAGAAAAAAAATGAATTTGTACTTTAAACAGGTTTCTCCTCATAAACAATGAACATGTTAAAAGTTTTGAGACGGCCAAAAATAAATTTAACCTATTTTACATACACTCACACATTTTAGTTTGCCTGCAGCATTAGTGTCCATGTTACAGCTCATTATATTAGACCATGTCCAGGCTTTTTAAAAATTTTTTGTTTTACTAACGATAGTCCCAGTTCCAAATTACGGTTGGTTAAATCCATAAAACACGAACTATGATGGAAAAAGACGATCTATTACGACAAAATATGGCGAAACACAACAAATAAATGGCGAAAGAACAGCAAGAACACACTCTAGATTGATACTAATGCTGTTATTTACAACCTTTGTACATTATTTAAACAGAAAATCCTGATAAACTGCTTATAATTCACTCAGGAATGGCTCTTTGAATCCTCTCTCTCTCTCTGCCCGTTTACTTGAGGAGTTACAGCAGTTTTAATCATGCACATTTTCGTCTTTCACCACAGCATGGTGTTTTAGACAGGGTGACTGTCGTCAGCCAGTTTCCCCTCGACATCCTGTAAAATCCAAATTTCGACCAGACTTTAGACTTCAGCCATTTCGAGAAAGAAATCCAGTGAGTCTGAGCAAGGCTCTAGCTGCTGAGGCCAAACATTGCAAGCTGCGCATGTGCGCCTCTGTTTGTGACACAGTGCTTCATCAGGAGCAGACACATATAGTTTCACCTTTCCAGTCAAAGAGCAGCATCACCGTGAGTTACTGACACAGTGTATTGTTCAAACACGGTATAACAGTAATTTTAATAGGACACGGTAATGATTACTGTGGGAAATTTTACCGCGGTTTACCGTTTTACCGGTAACCGTTACATCCCTATATGAGACATAAACCTTTCAATGACTATCCCCACCAAGTTCTCCCGGTAAACTTCTGAGGAGAGCAGATTTTATCAGGTATCCACGGAGGATTTCATGTTCTCTCCCAGCCTCCCAGCTTTTCTGATTTGATTGTCCATGAGGGCAACCAGTTGAGACACAATAATCACAACAGGATTTGGAGTCCGTCTCTGTTTTTCATGACCAGAGGTGTCCATTGGTAGATCAAACTCTGACCAAATTTGTTGGGAGAAGAGCAAAAACATTTTTTCCTGTTAGAAAAGCTTTAAGTAACATTCTTTGTTCCGCTTTTAAAGAAGAAATTGAGTCCATTTCTGAAAAAAACTAGGGATGTAAATCAAAAACCAATTCCAGTTGAGAATCATTAACAGCTCCATCAAAGTATCAATACAATGAGTCTTTTTTCTAATCAATTCCATTATCAATTCCTTCCACTGACAGGGTTCAGAAGCGTCAGAATTGTTGCTTAATTCTTCGCAAAAGGCAACCTTAAGTTAGTGGAAAACACCAGCAGCTTGCAGAAGCAGTTTTCTACGCTGTGACATATGTTTGACATTGTTGACACTGAAAATCTGCAGGCCAAAATTTGCTCACAAAAATCTGCAGGAATCAATAAAGGAATTGTTAAAGAATAAAATAGATAACCAGGATTGTTAATAGCATTGATACTGATAAAATCCTGTAAATTCCCATTGCTAGATAACACTGCAGATATTTCTGCACCTATGGAGACCGCATAGAAGCCGCCATTGTTTTCAAACATCCAGTCACTCCCCACTGTCCTCACGTCTGCAGCTCCCGCCTCTTTCCTCTGACTGGGCCATTTAGCATTTAAGCTAAGTAAAGTCTTAGAGTATTGGATGTTGGCAAGATCAACCAGCCTAATTTCAGAAAATGAATCAGGCATGCTCATCTGCTCTGCAGGATTACCTCCCAATGGGGTCAGCACTAAAGTCTTGGCACCCCAACAGAATGGTACCAAAAAAGAGGGAGGGTACGGATCTGTTTTATGGATACCTTTCCCTGTATTTGACAGTGTAAATACCTACAATTGTTTTCTGTACCAAGCTAAACTGATCAAGACTGTTTGTTGGAAATACAGCTAAATTTGCTCCATCTTGATGAAAGCAAAAAAACTAGAAGTACTCAGGGAGAACACACCTGCACCAAGGCATTTCTGACTGTTGAGCAAATCATTGTCAAAATGTGGAAAACTGCCCAACTTGCAGTGTTAGGAAATCAACACCTTAATTCAAATAGCTACCACATTCTTCTATTCACCGCTTAATCTCACAATGTTAACAAGTCCTATCTGATCCTTGCCTAGTTGGATCACAACTAGGGCTGGGTATGGATTCAGATTTCCTGGATTGATTCGATTCGATATTACAAAGTCTCAAATCGATTTGATTCACGATTCCATTTGTTATTATTCAGCCTGGGATATCTTAGTTAAAATAGTGCTGTAACTTTAAAAAGTGACCTTTTGACCTGGTACATCTTTTAAAATTGTTTTTACATTAAGAGCTGAACCCAAAGCAGTTACATTAATCTTATATTAATGCTAAACATGAATGCATATCCTGCATATTGCTTGCATTTTGTCCAACTTGTCTTTTCCTCCGTGCTTGTTAAATCCAAAATACACCCAAACATCAGCTTTTAAACTCTCCGGTGGTGCCCCTATAGTGCTGCTCGCTTCCGCCGTGTTTGTTTGACTGCTTGCAGAAACATCTCAAAAGATCTTTTTCAGTGGAAAGCAGAGCTAAACATTGATCACGCGAGACTTGCAGGGTTGTTACCACAGGCTGCTTCTCTACATGCCTTATGAAGAAGAAGACTACCCAAGTTAAAAGATCCATCTTTGGATTTTGTGGATCGATTATGAACCGTTTAAAGGGAAATTGAGTACATTGATTTTTTAAACCCGGCCCTAATCATAACCAAAATCTTACCCATTATTCATTGGCCAATTTCAGATCTATGGCTGACAAAAAATAATCAAATCCCATTCCTAACTTTTGAGTTATCTTTTTAACAAGCAAGTGCTGGCAAAGCATAACGTCCTTGGCGGGGGTATCTCGTAGAGCACACACATTCGCCAAGGTATTTCTGACATTGTTGTTGAAATATTATTGACAATGTGAAAAACTACCCTACCTCTCAATGTCATCAGATACTTAAAATAATCCTGGAGTTATGTTAGCTGCTCACAGATGTTCAGATTAATGGACAAACTCTGGTAAGAACAAACTCTTCTTTGTTGAGGTTATAATAAGATTAAATTGGAGATTTGTTAGTTTATATATTTGAGGAAATTTGAGTAGCCTAAATAAATTCATTCATACTCAGTATCATCATTACTGAATGTGATAAACATACACATATTTAGCTTAGCTTTAGCTTCCTCACTGTATAGATTTGTATAGATTTTCTCCTCAGAGTGTGAGGCCTTGTTGCTTCTTATCAGAGCTCCACGTGGATTAAATCAAAGAGGTGACGTGATAAAAGGTCAAATAGTGGACCTGCAGACTTCCAGCTTCCTGCAGGCCAATCACACACAAACACACACACAAACACACTCACAAACACACACACGCACACACACACGCACACACACACCCACACACACTCAGAGTCAATAACAGCAGATTTAATAAGACGGGTCGATCTTTCAGGCGAAGTCTACAGAAATGCATTGTGGATATCCTGAGGGCCCCGGGGCCTTCGATGCTAATGCGTGAGCTTGCAGCACGCTTCAGTAATGTACTGGTTGTGTTTTTGGAGCGGGTCAGCTCAGCTTGGCTGGACACAGTGTAATTACCCTCCATTAACTTATTAGCTGACATCAGGTGTTTTTTTTTCTTCATTGACTTCCATTTACTTAAGTAATAGAGCTCATTAAAGACTTTAGGGTTGGTGTTATGAGCTGTTTTTGCACACTGTACAAAAATGTCAGGACTTTACAACAACACGGTGTGGACCTCAGTACGGTTACTGTTGTGTGGGTGTCTTTGGATGCATACGGTGGTACTTGTTTTGATATTACATTACGCTTATGCTTGCCTGATTCGGTCCAACAAAATGTTCATAAAACAAAACTCTAATTGGACTTTGCAAAGTCAGACAAAAATCTGATGCTGATGACAGCCTTGGACTGAAAACCATCCCGTGCCAACAGCTTCTGTTCACTGTTGTTAAAAGTTATACGCTAAAATATGATTGGAACTGCTCCAAAACCAAAAACTACTTCACTTTCAGCTGCCTAAGTCTTTGCATTGATAGAAGTTATCCCTTGCAGCTTCACGCCATCATATGCTATCTTTTAGTTAACCTGGATTTTTTTTGTGATTTTTTTGTAAAACCTTAACTCACAAACATATTATAGGCATCCTTTTATTCAGGAAAACCTGGGCTACCAGAGTGTTTATGCTGTGATGTTGTAAGATTGATGAATTAAAAGATAAGTGACCACAGTCATTTGTTGCCACTGCGGGGCGTCAGTGGCAACAGCGCAGTTGGATAGTGCGCTTGGTCAGTGATCGGGAGGTTGCAGGTTCAAGCCCAGCTCCGGGCGACACATGGTGATGTGTCCTTGGGCAAGACACTTAACCCCAAGTTGCTCCCACTGCTGCGTCAGTGGCGTGTAAATGGGCATGAAAGGGCGTGAATGTGTTAGTGATGCTGATGGAAAAACTAACATAGAAACTCTGAACCATCAGTGAGTGAATGTGAGTGCGAATGGGTGTCAATGGGTATGAATGGGTAGGTGTGACCTGCGGTGTAAAGCAGCTTTGAGTAGTCAAAGACTAGAGAAGAGCTATATAAGCTCAAGTCCATTTACCATTTACCACCACAGAGATCCAACAGAAAAAATGAATCTGAATTTAAACTCCTCAAGATTTGATAAAAAGTCACACACAGATCAACAATGAACAAACCTTTTCACTTCTGAAAATACTTCCCACAAGCCTTGGCATAAAAGTATGCAAAAAAACATACATACACATATTTCTCTATTTGTATTTTTTGTTCCAGAAATTTGTGCAACTTTTGGGAGCAGGTTCTTACCCAAAAGTTACAAAAGGCCACACATGACTCAAACTCCTTTTTAATTCTTTTAGGGGCTGACAGGTGACTGCATATTTTCTTGTTGACTTTGGACTACTCCTGATTGGATGCTGCCAGTCAAAATACATTAGAAATGTGGAAGTTGGGAGCACTTGATTGGTTGGTAAATATGATAATATGACTACATTTTTCATTAATGTGAAAAAAATCACTAATTTAGAATTCATGGCAATAGATCCACAAATGCATTGTTTCCAAAAATCCCTGCAGTTCAAGACTGGATTAAGAACATTTGTTTACTTGTTCACTGACAAATTGACAAAAGTCTGGACCGAGCACACTCGTCCCCTTAAAGATCTTTGTGCAGTTTCCAAGATTTAAGTAAGAAATGTGAGCATTATTTCCTGAGGGTACTGGCCAGTATTGTTGAGTTGTGATGGTTAATTAAAAAGAACAATTTTTACTCACCAACTCTAAGGTGGAAGTATAGTTGAAGGTATTGGATTTAGGGCAAGCCAGTTTGACCTAAACATTATGTCATGTGTTTTTGTTCTTGAAGATAAAGTCATGCATGTAATTGTGATTTTAAGCACAGCAACCCCTACTTCACTTAAAACAAGCCTGTATTTACCTCCACCAAGGAGGTTATGTTTTCGGGAGACTTTGTTTGTTTGTCTGTCTGTCTGTGAACAAAATAACTCAAAAAGTTATGGATGGATTTTGATGAAATTTTCAGAAAATGTTCAGCATGGGAAAAGGAAGAAGTGATTCAATTTTGGTGTTGATCCGGATCACCGTCCGGGAACTGTGCTGCTTCCCGGAGGTCTGCGCTCTCAGAGTGCTTTTCTAGTTTGATGAGCAATTGGTTTCTGAACCTAAAATCACAGAACGGTGTTTCTGTATATCACTGTATGTCCACTTCATCATGTTGTAGCTGTGTCTGAATGTGTGGTTGGTTTCCCTCTGGAGCTGTGAGGCTGCTGCTGAAAGCAACTCATTTCCTGACGTGGCTGTTTAAGGAGGTCATCTTTTTCTTGGGTTTATTTAACTTTAATGACTGTTGTGACAACAACCTTTTAATGTCTCTCACATAAAGGTCCTCTTGCTCAAGTGGGCCCTGTCTGCTCTGGTTGGCCGACTTGACTACCCCTGGCAAATAGGTCAATTCAGTATCATGTTTTCAACAGCTCTGCATTCATTAGCAGCTGTTCTCAAGCCACATTGACTGTGATATTTAACCCACATAGCATGAAACATCTACAGTATGTGCTTCTTCAACTCAAAACAGACTTCTGTCTCTGGTTCCTCTACCCAATTTGTGCTCTATCACACTACAGTAACCTTGCCTGATTCAGGCAGTTCCATATTGCAAAGCTCAAAGCAGGTATGACTGAGCTGAGACTGTAGAGGTACTGACCAATCATCGTCGTGTAAGGAGGAGGAAGCAGGAGATACAAGCATGGAGAAAGTGATAAGTATCTGCAGCCATCTAAACAATGGCTTGGAGATTAGCATGGATGTTGTCTGCCTCAGTAGCAGTTTAGTCAAAACTGGACAGTATTTCTCCTTCAATGAAGAACAAAAAACAACCCTGAAAAAAATGTCTCATTCATAAAGATATTTCGGTCTTTGTTTGGCTGAAGTTACCCCACTAACAACATGGCAGTAGCCCCCGCTCTCCATGACATCTACAGTCATGGAAAAAATTATTAGACCACCCTTGTTTTCTTCAATTTCTTGTTAATTTTAATGCCTGGCTCAACTAAAGGTACATTTGTTTGGACAATTATAATGATAACAACAAAAATAGCTCATGAGAGTTTAATTTAAGAACTAAGAACTATTCATTTTCCATGGTTTTCTTGATAATAACCAAAATTACTTAAATTCTTACATCAATAGCTATGGCATTGTACCGCCAAAAACACTACTTTTAAGCATTCCATGTTTTCTTTTCTGTTTGCTTTAAACACATGATACACACAAGAGTTAATACTTGATTGCATAACCATTGTTTTTGATGACTGCAGCCATGCGTCTTGGCATGCTCTCCACCAGCTTCTGACATTGTTCTGCTGTCACAGCAGCCCATTCCTGTTGGACAAATTCAAACAAATTTTCTTTGTTTTTGGGCTTGTGGTTCTCCATTTTGAGTTTGATGATTTTCCACAGGTTTTCAATTGGATTAAGATCTGGTGATTGAGCAGGCCAAGGCATGTGCGAATGTTGTGGTTCTCCATCCAGGCTTTAACTGACCTTGCCGTGTGGCAAGGGGCATTATCTTGTTGGAAAATCCAGTCATTGAGGCAGGAAAGAGTTTTCCAGCTGATGGAAGAAGACTGTTTTCAAGGGTAGTCCTGTACATGACCTGGTTCATTCGGCCTTCACACAATTGCATTTGCCCTGTTCCTCAGACTGAAACAACCCCAGATCATGACTGATCCACCCCATGTTTTACTGTAGGGGCAAGACAGTCTGGGTTGTAAGCTTCTCCAGGCTTCCTCCTAACCAGTAAGTTGGCTGGAGTGGGCATCAATTCAAAATTGGATTCATCACTGAAGAGAACCTTAGCCCAATCATCAACAGTCCAATCCTTGTGGTCTCGAGCAAAATAACGGGCCTTCCTCTGCCTTTCATTGATGAAGGGCTTCTTGCGTGCTCTGTGTGACTTCAAACCAGCTTCAACAAGTCGGTTTTTGAACTGTCCTTGCTGAACAAGTCACATTTCTCGACAGTGCCCACTCATTTTTAAGGTCCCTGGAGGTCTGGCAGCGATTCCTGACACAGGAGCGGATGAGTGCACGGTCATCTCGTGGGGTAGAAAGCGTTTCCTGCCACGGCCAGGTAGCAATTTGGTAGTGCCATGTTCAGCTTGTTTTTTTTTTGTAATGAGCGGCTGTCTTGGAGATCTTCAGTTTTTCGCTACCTGTCTCTCACTCATGCCAATTTCCAGCAGTGCCAAGATGGCTGCCTTTGTGGCTTCACATAATTCTTTTGTTTTAGGCATTATGTGAGAGCTGACAACTTCTGAGTTGTGCTACGGCTTGAATGTAAGCAGGAAACCACTCTAGGCCTTTGCATGTGCAGTGCTGCTTGTGACATGAAATGGCCTCTTATATACCCTGGGAATCAATTAAACTTAAGAATGTCAAATAGGACATAAAGTATTATGTGACCAGCTGCATTTTTTGTTGTGTTCATTGTATTATACGTTTAGTGGTACCAGATATTAGAATGAACAAGAAATTGAAGAAAACAAGGGTGGTCTAATAATTTTTTCCATGACTGTATATGCCTTTTTCAAAGCTTCTGCTCTCCCAAAACACTTTCTATGGCCCAGATGGACTTGTGAGATATATTAAACTTATCTGTTATAGTAGGTTAACACTGCAGGACATTGTTTAGATTAGCTGTCAGTTGGTTTTAAGGCCAGTTTTTCTGGCTGCTTGTGGTTCATGTAACTGTGCTTTCTCAGCTAGCCTGTTTGGTTTGCCTAAAACAAACTTGAGTTCTTTGGTGTGTCTGTGTGAATTGTTTGTGCTGATATGAAGGCTGCCAATTAAATCCATGTATGAGCCAAAGAACTGTGTTGCAGGCTGCAGGATGGGTGAAAGGGTCTGATCTCTCTTTTGAAGGCTGATAAATAGAAGCTAAACTGAAATATGTATTTTAAAATTATTATTATTATCATTACTATTATTATGAATATTATCACTATTATTATTCTTACTATTATTTCTTCAATCTAGCTCCCAGAGTGTATGCCTTGAAGAAAATGTCCCTTGTACAAACATAGTTGATGATCCCGGCCCTAAAAGGATTTTTTTCCACGTATGGAAACTTGTAGAAACTTGAGTTTTACACCACGAAGCATTGTGAAATTTTTTTCTTCAAAATTTTCAGCACTTCATTTTGTAAGTAACTAGGTAAGTTGACATCAACATGACACACAAGATGAACCATTTAATATTTTTCACTTGCCCATCAATGAACGATTGATGGACGATCTTTCTGTCAATCACAATCATTATCAGCCAATCAGATAATGTTGTAGGTAGGCACTACTGCCGCAGTGTAAAAAAAACCTGACAAATATAGATTTTCTATTGTTAAGTGCTCTCGGTTTTATTGTTTTTCGTTTAGTAAAGAAATGCGATCCAAATGCTGCATGAACAGTCACTTCCTGCTGTCGTCTTGCTTGTAGGTCCACCTCTTTCTTCTCTTTTTTTTCCCTCCTTGTCTGCATTAACTTTTCTGCTGAGCACTGTGTCAGATGACAGCATTGAAAAGACCAATGAATTTTTTTCTAGCAGTCAGAGATATGTGAATATGATTGACTGCTATAGTGACCATCACCAGCCCTCCCTGTAGGCTACTCCATCGTTTTAAACTTTATTTAACCCCTGATGTGAGCTGAAGGGGAGGGCCGTGCCACACCACAGTGTGAAAGAAGGGGAAACAGTGACAGACAGGACGAGACAAGACAGACGGAAGGGAGGACAAACGTCTTCTGTTAATGATTTGAGATAGCAGTTCAAGTGCTGTGCTAATTTAAGTCCATACAGGAAGTAAAGGCTGTAAGAAACCAGGGACACCAGAAATGTGGGGTCTTGATAGCAGGGGGAGTGTGGGCCTAACTGGATAAGAGATGGAGTGGCATGTTCTGACGGGATCTATCATGTCTCTTAGTCAGTCTTGACAGGAGCTTGAGTATCTGTATACACATGCATGTGAGGTAGTCAGCGAATACCCAAGTAGTTGCCCAAGCCCACGGAAAACACGGCCAAGGGCGCCCCCCGGGCCACCAGGGTACTCGAGAACCCCCACACAGTCCCCAAACCACCAGGCCCAGGGACAGCCCCAGGACCCAAGGGGGCACAGACCTGCCTCCCCACCGACACCAAGGACAGCACCCAGAGCCCAGGGCGGCAGCCCCCTGAAGACAGCACCCGCCCTCCCCGACCAACCATCCACCCGGCCCCAAGCCATCCCAGGAGCCAAATTCCCGGGACCAGACCCTCCCCAGGAGAGGCCTGGCACAGCTAGGCCAGGTGGGGCGGGATGTGGGCGTGTAGCGGTGGGGTCAGGGTCACGTCCTGCCCCCCAGAAAAGCCGAGGCCATGATAAGCACCGGAGACCGCTGCCCAAGTGCCAGGAGAGGCCCCCCGGCCACCCGCATAGAACAGCAACCCACAGGCAGCCCGCAATGCCGAGATCCTCAGCGAGCAACAGGCAGATGGATCCCGCACCACAGCCCGCCAAGGGACACATGACCCAGCGGGGCCTACCTGTCCCCCAGGGACCGTGCCAGGCCCCCACCCGCAGGCACCAGAGCCCAGCGGCACCCCAAAAGCTGCCGGCACCGCCCATCCCCCACCCACAAAGTCATAGCCAGCGAGGCCCAGCCCCCACAGCCTCACCAAGCCTATGCTAGTACCAAACCCTATACCACCAACCTTCCCCCTCGTTATTTTGTAACTTGTTCCCAGACAAGACACATTATCCCTTCACCGTGACTAAGTGCAGCTAAGTGTAATGTGGTGCATTAAAACTGGGGAAAAACAGGTTGAGTGGGAGTCCACCAACCCCTCCTCTCCTTTCCTGCCCAAGAAAAGTGGATGTTGTGTTGCATTAAAAACAAAGGATAGGTGAGGCAGGCGGGAGGCGAACAGAGAGTGGTCACAGCCTAATGCTGCGTTCACACCGCAAGCGACCCAGCGACAAAAGTCGCGTCGCCCATTGACGTAGCGTCGCGCATCCATGATTACCTCATTTCGGTCATCGTTTGCCATTGGCCGTCGCTCGGTGACGTCACGTCTGCTCTAGTTTCACCGCGATCATATCATATATCATATAATAGGATGTATAAGTGGACATTATTCCAGCTGTATCCTTTTCATTCACTTATCAAACACAAAACACTGCAGCTGATGCCCTGCAGCGGCATCATCTGTGAGTTTACCGCGGTCCGTCTAGGCGGAACTAATATCCTCACTGACATTAGTTCTGCCTAGATGGAACTCATCCGCCCTGTAGTCTGGATGAATTACTGTCTGTCTCGGGTACCGTCACACATACACACACCGCTGATTGGCTGTTGCTGCACAGCCACGCACAACATCGTCTGAATAGATTAACTTTTTTTTTACTTTCACATCGCGCGACAAGCTATGTGGTAGTGTGACAAGCGGCTGTCGCGTCGCAGGAGGGTTAACCCCGCCCCATCGCGGCTGTACATTGACTTTGCATGGAGAGTGATCGCCGAGGTAGTTCGAGTAGCCGCCCACCCTCCACATCTTTCCTCTCTGAAGGAGTCTGATTGGGCCTGGCCCCTTTGGGCCACTGACAGTTGCTGTAGATTGGAGCTTGGCAAGATGGACCAAATGTATCCATCTGCACTGCAAGGACACGCACCCAGGGTTAATAAGGTGAAGCATTGATTTTAGCATTCCACCAATATAATTGTGATAAATGGGATATGTTGCTAGCTGTTCCTGGAGAGAGTGTCTCTGTGTGATCAGCCCATAGTGTCTTTCATGTAGACTTTGACAGTCGGCTTAATCAAACCCTTTAACTTAGACAGCTATTTTTTTTAACCTAAGATGCCAACAGGAAAAGTCTTTCAGTTTGATGTTTGATGTGTGTGTTGTAAATTTTAAAGCTTTTGTGTTGCCTGTCTGAAATTAAAGCAGATCCATAATGAATCTTTAAGATGCAAGTTCTCTCTGCCTGCAAACCTCCTCATGGCTTCAATCACTTCTGACTCAAACTGAAAAATGTTTTTAATTGCACATCATGAACATTACATTGAATAAAAGAGTCTAGACGCATGTTTGTGAAAAGCCTTCACTCAGCCTGCTCAGCCTTGATGAGAGGAATGCCACCTTCATACAAGAGCGCAGTGATTACTCAATGGAAAAATTAGGAGAATTTCACTCATCTAGACTTCTTAAAAAAAGAAATGCCTCTGATATGAGAGTCCTTCACTGCCTTGAACATGTATACGTAAATTGAAGCTGTGTCTTCTCGCCACATCGGCAGAAGCTGAGGTCCTTTATATGAGCAGCATGGGTTTGGATAAGTGGTTTTTGACTCTGTACATTGTCTCCTCTCTGTCCCAGTAGCAGGCCATTGCTGGCATATCTGATGTGACACTCGCCAGGTTTACTTGCAGACTTTTTTTCACTCTGATTAAAATCATTCTTAGGTGAACCGTTTACATGTGACCTGATCTATTCCAATCTAGTGTTTACATGTTCCACAACATTTAATCAGAACAGTTGTTTTACAGACACGTGATAGGCTCAGATCTATTTAAACATCACGTGATTTATCAAAGATGGTGGTAAGAAGGTGCTTTAATGAATTATTTGGGGGCTGTGCTGTTTAACCTTATAGTAGCCTTCAGAGTTTTCCAGCGGTTCATTATTTGTTCAACGTTTTGGTCTATTCCGGCTTGGCTGAGTTTTTCGTGGACTTTTTTTAAATAGTTCAGTGTTTATTGTTTTCCTACTGTCTAAATGTGTGATAACTTTTAGTTCTTTGAGAGTTTGTATAAAAAACAAACTCTCAGATGCAGACCAGTGCTGTGTGCTCTGTTTGGAAGCCACCATGTTTTCAAGTGAGTACATCAGAGCATGTGCAGACAGAACCCAGCCTGACAACTTTCTGATTTACCGTTTACATGATAGGATTTTACTTTTAATCGGTTTGGGAAAAGGAATATACTACCCCTGGAAACCGAATGAAATTCCATTCGGATTTGGCCTGTTTATTCCAATTGAAGTGTTTTTATGGAGCATTTTTATTCGGTTTGGGCTTCTAACCCGATTCTAATCGGAATATTAGGCTCCATGTAAACCTGGCTACTGTGGCAAAGACTTTGCAGGGTTTTTTTAAAGTTATTTTGCATTTCTTATGCTATTATTCAGAGGACAGAGTACAGTGGATGGAGTTGGAAACAGGGCAAGAGTGGGGGAATGACATGAAGTAAACAAGCCTCAGGCAGGATGCAAACCTCATTGGGCGAGACCTTATCCACTAGGCCATCTGCACCCCAATTTTATAGTTATTTTTCCTCAATATATTTTTATTTAGGATTTCAAATAAGGTACAGAAACTTGAATAAGAACATAGCTTCTCATTTACAAATCATTAAAATATAAACAGGCAATATATATCTATTACAATGTGCATATTAAAATAAAACATCAAATTTTACAGAGGCATAACGGCTGCACTGTCAGCAATCATCTTTCATCTTCTTTAAGTGTTATGTTTAAGTCTTGGACATAAGCAATGAAAGGCTTCCATATTTTTTCAAACTTTTGTTTTTTTATTGAAGTATATATTTTATTATAACAAGTGGAAGGCTTATTAACATCTGTCTTTACCACTGAATCACATCTGGTCTTTTTGTTGTTTTCCACAGTAGTGCGTTACATTTCTTAGCCTGGAGCAAACCAAGGTCTATGAATATCTTCTCACTCTTTCTGAAGTTGGGTTGTTCTGGATATAGACCCTGCAGAAACAGTTTAGGATCCAATGCAATTTGCTTTGAAATAATTTTCCCAGTTGTTGTTCTCACCTCTTCCCAAAACACTTGAATTTCTTTGCATTGCCATAAACAAAGTATGGTTCCTTTGCTTTTCATGCATTTTGTGCATGTATCTGGTATGTTTTTATTATATCTGTTTAGTTCTACTGGTGTAATATACATCCGCATTAAGCACTTATAATGTATCAATTTAAGACAGGAATTTATTGATTTAGTTTGAACTTCTTCACAGGCTTTTTCCCACTGTTCTTTTGGTATTTGGAGTTGTAGGTCTTCTTCCCAGGCATTCAGTTTTTTTGTGAATTTTCAGTGGAGGACAGTGAACTTTACAGTTTTAAGTAGAAAAAATACTGTCTTGGGTGCTGCATGAGAGCTTAAAGTGCTCATAGGTTACGTCAATATCTCACTTTTCCTGCAGTTTTTTTTATAGGATATCTACATGGGATCGTTTGCAGAGTAGAAAATTAAAAAGCCTGTTCTGAAGCTCCACATAGTTGTTACTGTCAACTCTACCATCTACTCCTCTTAGCTGGACATGTGACTATAACTATCAATACATTATAATAGTATTAACTTTGAATAAACCTTATGATGGATTAATGGCCTGGCCTTTGATTTTTAATCAACATACAGATATATTGTTTTATCTTACATGCCATTTGAAAACATATCAGAATATTTAAAAATGTTTCATGGAGCCCTGCTATGTAATGATGTTTTATGGAGTGTTTTCTTCCTTCCTTTTTTCTTTTCTTTTTTTTTAAATTAATAATAATAATAATAATAATACAAAATACTACTAAGAACAATGACGAAAATAATAAAATAACAGGGCAAAGACAAGGACAAAAAAGCAACAAGACCTAATCAAGATAGAAAACATACATCACCAGTTAATGTCCGGCATTCTCGTGGTAACTGTTATGTTCATCATGCTAACCAAGTAGAGAAAATATGTACATCAGGGTCCACTTTCTTAAGGACTAATGACAAGTCCAAGTTATATGCAATCAAAGTAACCACCTCCTCTTTCACCTCTGCCCAGAACTTTTCTATCTTTGCACATTTGCAAAATATATGTGCATATGTTCCTGCTTCTGTATCCCACTTATGACAGTTAGAAGAGCCCAGACCCAGCCTTCCTCTCAATAGTGGTGTAAAATTAAGTTTATGTAATGTTTTGAATTGTCTGTATGGAGTGTTTTCAATGCCTAAAGGGAGCATCAAGCCCCAAACATGAACCCATCATCCCTCAGAGACACTCCTTTGTTCTGGGTCCCCCTCATTCAGGCTGAACTGTAACTCATCCCCTTGTGTCCTGTTTCAACATCAGTCACAGCTGCATGAACGGACACGTGAACGCAGCATGACTGACTCTGTTTGAGCACCCGTCCTCCCCCAAACACGATCAACAAAGGGCGATGAGGGTGGATGACAGCCAGGAGTCCCTATCCCAATTATGGACAGGCACTAATTACCAGAGGAGTAATTAACAATCAGGCAGCTGAGGCAACAATAAACAGCCTCTGGGAGAGCGAGGGAAAATCTGCTGCTGGAGGTGAAACAGTTAATTATAGTCCTTTATACTGCTTGTATACACAGCCTGTAAAAATGGCTGCTAAGGCTTGGAAATAAATCACTTTTTTAAATTGATTCATTTTTACTGGAGATATAGGGCAAGGCAAGATTTTTGTTAAAAAAAGGACAACCACCTGATTTGATGTTCATTAAAAAGATCTCTTATATCCTGTATTGCTATTCTTTATACATAAAGAGGTGATTCATAGCCCACATCACCCAGCACCACTGACTGCATAAGCACAGAGTAAATATTGTTGGTATATTCAGAGTCAGAGTGATTTATCTGAAGTCATTTCTGAGGATGAGAGGAAGAGAAAACCATTTTGAGAGGAGCGCTGCAGAGCACGAAGGTCACTTGATAAAATGCTAATACAAGCGCTTAGCATCAATGCTCTGTCGGTCTGACAAGGCTGCTCGAGCTCAGAGATCCCGTCAAACAAACACACACACTCTTTATCATGTGCACACACATCAGCTCTAAAAACATTTACAGAGGAGAAGGACATGGACACTTTATCTGACTTCTTCTGCACAAACAAATACACATTCTACACATCAGTCTCACAGCCTTGGAGTTGATCTGCTCTGCAGGATTTTAGGGTGCAGACAGGCGGCAAACAGGTCTGAGTCATTGTTATGGATCTCACTGTCCTGAGGGGAGATGGCTGAGGTCTTGTTACAGTATTTAAGACAAGATTTCAAGAGTTGTTACATAGAGATTTGACTTTTTGAGCTTTTATTGTTTGGGATAAAAGGGCAGATGAAGGCTGATCAAACTATCTAGTGTTGGGGTCACTTCAGGACAGCTGGTGCTCAAAGGCTGCGGTGGAATAGTCGCCTCCTAAGCCCTTTCCTATCTACTTTTCCTTAACCCTGATGGAAAACGTCATGAGGTTAAGGAAAGGAGAAAGGAGAATACAGAAGAACTTAGGAAAGTAAAACTGCCGGCAGAGAGAGTCCGACTACACTTTCACTACGCTACGTCATCATGTGATGGCGGATGCTACTGCTGCGTTGAATCTACAATTGTCCGAAGATGGACTACAAAAGACGCATCATAGAAGTGCTCATGTATCATGACAATGTTGTTCCTTTCAGACAATTTGAACATTAAAAATAAGGTCTGCATAACCGATGTTGAAGTGAGGATTTAAATAAATCTGTCCTCTCATTATCAACATGAACACCAATCAGTGCATGAAAATAAATGAACTGAATGAAAGAAAGGCAGAAACTGTTAAGCCCACAGTCTAATAGTGTACAAATGATTCATAGTGAACCAAGTTTAAAACATAATCAACATCAGATGTCTCATATCCTGCTCTCTTCAGAGAATCAGACTGCTGGAAAGTTAAGGCAGGTTTTGGTAAACTTTAGAAAGGATGAACAGCAGTGGGAACTCACATGGTCCGTGTGATTAGTTGTTATTATTCAGTTGAATTCAGAAGCAGTCGGATAACGCGCTGTATATAAATGCTGTTGCCGCGGAGAATTGTGGGACAGAATATTCTCCTCTCCTTTTGTAAAGGATGGTCCGGTGTATCCTATGCTAAAGGAGCTAATAAAGGACGCATTGAGCCACCTTTCCTATGCATTAAAACTATTTGAACAGCTCTGATCACAAACTACTTCCGGTTCATTTCACTCCATTACCCCCAAATTCCACTGGACGCGAAAGCGCCGCTCAGCGCAGCGTCCTTGAAACGTACTGTGGAGCACTTCGCTCCCATTGTAGCCTATCGGGTAAATTCCACCACATGCGCTGCGGCGCGACAGCGCTGCATTGCTGAAGCGCCAGTGCACGCCAAGGTACGAGAGAGAGATATGCTTCAGGTCTATTTTCTGCAAGGCCACTTACAAACCTCGTAAATTTACTGTCGTTAAGAAGGCACCAGACAGGAAGTCACCGTGTGGAGTAACTGGAAGTTTCAAAATAGAACACAATGCACAGACTCTTGCACGTAATGTTCCTCAATTATTTGTCATTACGTCAAAACCAGAGGCACGAGCATCAGGTCAGCAGTCGGTCAGAGGGTCAGAGGGTCCCAGAGGCAACACGACACCATGGACGAAGAAAAGTGAATCTTAGAGGAACAGAAATATATAAGATTGTATACATGACACCAAACATCATATACGGATATGGGTGGATAGAGGTTGAATAATTCAAGAAGCTGTGTGGTTGGGACCAGCAAAGGGACCTTGGAGAAGCGAAGCAAGGTGTTGTTTACTTATTTTCTCAGTCCATAAAACGTTTTATGAGCGTGTGACATCGCTATTCTCATGAGAGCCTGTGGCTCTTCGGGAATCAGCCCCCCCCCCCCCATGGAGCTGCGCGCACCCCTTTTAGCGGGGTTTGCCTGTCGAACAAGACATGGCGCTCGCTTTTTTGGGGGTTAGGAACCTTCCTAAGCAAAAAGGACTATTCGACCGCAGCAAAAGTCTCACTATTTTAGGCAGGCCTAGAGCTACTGCAATTGTTTCCTTAAAGGGATACACTAGCTTTTTTATTTTTATGTCTTGCCCCTGTCTCATGTCCATGACAAGCAGATAGACACCTCAACTGTGCGTCCAGTAACAACACCTATTTTGAACAGCTCATTTAAGTGAATGATGAGAACCAATTTGCAGTTTTGAGTGAGCCATTCGTTTGTGAGCCATTCTTAAATTTTCAGGCAATATGCATTTAAGAATGCCTCACAAATAAACAGGCCCTTCACAACTACAAATTGGTTCTCATCATTCACTTAAAAGAGCTGTTCAAAAGATTCTACTCGTTCACTTATGTCACATCTCTAGCAAAACCACCGTGGAAGTATACATCAACAAAACCAAGCCTTTGTTTACAGGCAGAAGATAATACAGTGATAGTGGTAGAAAATGTGACATAACACGGTAAAAAAATTAGCCACAACAAGTGAGTTTATCTGATGACTTTAGTCAGAAGCAGGCTAACGCTACCCATTGACTCCCAGTGCAGTGAGCTAGCTCTGTCGGTCTCTTCCTTGTTACTGCATGCACAGTCAAAAGAATAGTGTTTGCTTTTCATGGACCCGGAGTAAGGCAAGACACGAAAAGAAAAAAGAAGTTGTGTTTCCCTTCAAATGTTGAAACCGAGGACCATCTTTATGTTTAGAGCCTTACCCTTTGAGTTTAGTCCTTTCTTTATAGGGGAAAAGGGAAACTATCAGCTTGAGGCTTTTTGGATATATATTGCCAGGGGGACAGTATAGTGGTGACCTTAAACCTTCTAAATTTAATCAGTTCTTTGTTTTTCGATCATTCTGTCAATCACATTCATTACAGGCCAATCAGATAATATAGTGGTTGGGCTACTACTGTAGTTTAAAGGACAGAACGTGAGTCAGTTTGTAAATCAAACTCACAGCAAAGCATGTCCAAAGTGGAGGAAACCATCCTTTCTACCAAGGAGTTTGTGGAGTATTCCAGATCTGATAAAACTGCTTCTAAAGCTCAATGTTTATCTTTGTCAGACAGAGAGAGACCTTGAAAGGGATGAATAATGATAATGAATTTTTGATGGTTTACAACAGTACTCTCAAAACTTCCTGAAAATAGGTTTTATATAAAAACTTTTTTTCCAATATGTAGGAGCTGATCATAGATTAACAGTCTAATGATATACCAGGGCGACATGATGGCACGGCAGGTAGTAGTGTCATGCTCAAGACCACACTATCCGAGACCAAGACTTGCCCGAGACCAGAATGCACCAAGACCAAGACTTTTGGAAGCCGAGACCAAGACAAGACCATCAATATCAATTTTAAAAACCATAAGAAGGTTGAACAGTTAAGGGGGGTGTCCCTCAGTCACAACACCAGGAAGACTGCCGTCATTGCAGGGGGAAATAACACATGAACAGAAGTTTTCTTTTTTGTTTTACCAAGTCTTCCTCTTTATTCACTTTAATGAAGCTGAAGAACAGCAGATCAGTGCTGGTCTTGCACGGAAAATCCCAATTCCAGCAAGTACGAGACCAAGACAAGACTGAGTAAAAATGCTCTTGAGTCCAAGGCAAGACCAAGACCTTCAAAATGAAGACCGCTCTTGAGTAAGGCAACACTAGCAGGTATTGCAAGTGCCTCACAGCAAGATCATTGCTGGTTCAATGTCTGGGTCTGTCTGGGCCTTTCTGTTTGGAGTTTGCATGTGCATCCCTTAGGTATGAGTGTGAGCGTGAATGGTTGTTCGTCTCTCTATGTGGCCTTGCAATTGGCTGGCGACTGGTTCAGGTTGTACTCCACCTCTTGTCCAATGTCAGCTGGAATAAGCATCAGTCCCCTGTGACCACTAAAGGGATGAGCAGTATAGATAATGGATGGATGGATGATATTAGGCAGCCGTATTAAGCAGCTTATATAGTCTATGGAACACGAATACCGTTTCATTTGTGATGAAAATATGATGTTATGTAACAGTTTCAGAGCTCTCCTGTAATGATGTGTTTTTACCCTGCTGTAGCTACTGCAAGCTTGTATAAGCAGAGGTAAATATGACCCATATGAAAGTGACTCACATGTTAAACACCATCATTTTACACACGAGGGACACACGAACAATCATCACATGTGAGCACACACCATGTGTGAAGAGGCATACTGCGACTTTAATTTCCAATACATCACACAGGTGAGAGAGTCAGCTGCTCTCATCAGGGAAATGCATTCATAATAGATGCAGTTCATTCTTTTAAACACCACCTGATCTATGATCAACTCTTTAATTCAGTGTTTTAATCATTAGTTGATCATAACCTAACATTTCAACCTTTCATGAAATTGTTCTTCTTTCTGATAGAATCCATTTCATTTGTGTGTGTGCTCTGTGAGAGGTATAACCTTTACTGCTGGAGCCTTCATCCCATAATAATATTATCTGGATTAGCCGACATAATCCATTCAGGTTCATTACTCTGGTGGTATTAGCATACAGCGGCACAAAACCTGCAATTGTCTCTATTAAACGGTGGCGTAGCTGTAAATGGAGAGCAAGTCAAGTGCAAGCTTCTGTAAAAAAGAGGAATTAAAGAACACGTCAGATTTCTTTTTAACTTTGACTAGAACTATGTAACAAAGGTTAAAGAAACAAAAAGGAAATACAAACAGTGGAAAGTTTGATGCAAAAGATGTGTCTGTGCGCAGCAATATCGGGAACACATGCACAAGAAAGTCTGCATGGTGAAATTAACACTATCAGAGTTCATATTAACACCAGGTATTAGGTTTTTATATTTTATTCCTATTGGAGGGTTGGTACATTGACACTGATGAAGTGTATCTTTTTTTTCTTTTTTTGAAGATTAATTTGAACACTTAACTACTATTAGAAATATACTCTCTCAGAGTATTTTAACAATTAAAATATGACCTTCAAATTAATACTGCAAGGTGTAAATAATGCTGTTATTCATTATTTAATATCCATCCATTTTCTATTCTGCTTATCACATTTAGGATGGGGGAGAGTGGGGGGGCTCTGGAGCCTATACCAGCTGCCATTTGACAGGAGGCAGGGTCCACTCTGAACTGGCCACCATCCAATCACAGAGCAACGTAAAGTGACAGACAACCACTTACTCTCATGCCCCGTGTGAGCATGTTTTGATCAGTCGGAGGATCTAGAGTGCCCAGAGAGAACCGACCCATGCACAGGGAGAACGTGGAAACTCCACTCAGGAAGGCCATCTTATTTAATATTTTATTTGATATCTGCTGGATTAATTTACTAAAATACAGATATTGTCTGCTAACTACTAGGGGTGTAACGGTACACAAAAATGATGGTTTGGTACATACCTTGCTTTTGGAGTTGCAGTTCGGTACATTTTCGGTACAGTATGGGAACAACGCAAAACCATTTGCTTGTTTAGCACGTTTATTAAACCAAAAATTGTCATTATACAAACTTAAAACCAAAACAAATTCAATGTGCTGCTTGGTAATACTACTAAGTTAAATAAAGTTAATTAGTAGATTTGTAGATTTGTTTATTTTAAAAAAAGATGGGACAGTACATGTTAATGAACATATAAATGTAAACATGTGAGATTATAGCCCTGTGGCAAGTTTCCATCTCTAGTCCCATTTGCAGGTTGGTGTTGTACAATACATTTATACACAATAAAAACAAAACAAGACCAAAGAAAACAAAGACAAAAGAAACAAGAAGAAATGTATGAAATTAATGAATGAAAGACTGAATGATCTAAACTGTCTGGGAGAGGCTGCTTAAATGCAGACGGCAGTTGAATTTGCACTGCAGTGTTTTTTTTTCCTTACCGTGGAAATCTTTACACTTGAGTGGTGCCGTTTCAGGTGAGTTAGCATGTTTGACGTGCTGTTGGAAAATATCCGACCTCAGTTGAACAGTATCGGCACACCGCAGTCGTTTTATCCACCTGTCTTTTTCCATTGCAATATTTCACCAGGAAGCCAAAGTGTTCCCAAACAGGAGATTTCAGTGATGGGGGAGGGTCTCCAAGCTCCAGTTGGTCACTAGCAGTAGCCATTATACACAAGCTCCTGTGGTCACGGAAGCTCTTTGATATTTGTCTTCTGACTGGCTCGCCGTGAGACGCCACGTTCACATGATATGCACATGATCACAAGAGCACCAATCACAGACCACTTTCCTCATGAATATTAAAAAGCCTTCCCTAACCACACCAATCGTATACGAGTACCCCCGTGAATATTAAAGAGCCGTGTGCAGCAGCTAACATAAACTTACTGTACTTGTTCGAGTACAGCACTGTACCGAACCAACGTCCGTTTCGAGCGGTTCAGTACAGATACATGTACCGTTACATCCCTACTAACTACACATTTTTTAAAACATCTGCAGCACAATAATCTAAAACACTTTCTAAATATTTCACACTATGAGACAATGTATTCTCTGTCTCTGTCATTAGCATAGTGCTTATTAAAGGATCTAAAATTAGTAACCCTTGTCAATACGGGGTGCTGGTTTGGCGGAGTGGTAAACAACCTGGCACATCCCAAAAATATGCTTTTGCCAGCCTGGGTATGGATCCAGCCTCTGGCCTTATGGCAGAGTCCCACTCTTCTCTTACCCTCTTTAACAAGCCTATCCACTGTTGTCTCCTTCTTACCAATACAGGCTGAAAAATAACCCTAAAATAATATTTAAAAAATAAACCTTGTCAATACAGCACAGTGTGTCAATCTGTTTGTTCCTCAAATGTTGAATAAAAGTGTTTGATAAGGAGTATTAGCAGCACACCCTTGGATGAAAATATGCTGCCAAGCATAAATAAAGAGATCTCAGAATGATTGGCTGCACAAAAAGGCGCTTGAACAGTTGAGTCTTTAATGCTTTGCAGAAAGTCACCTTGGCACTGCTCAGAAAGTGACCTGCTTCTTTACTATCTTCAAGACTTAATTCTGGATATGGTCCAAACATGAAACTAAGACTCTCTGATCCCAGGCCCATTCAAACCAGATTTCAACTTGTTTTCAGCCAAATTAATAACAATAATAATAATAAACTTTATTTGCATAGCACTAGGGATGTAACGGTATGAAAATTTTCATATCACAGTTGTTGTGACCAAAATGATCACTCATTTTAGTTTGCCTGCAGCATTAGTGTCCATGTTACAGCTCGTTATATTAGACCATGTCCAGGAGTTTTTATTTATTTATTTATTGTTTTACTGACGATAGTCCCTGAAGCAGTTAACCCCCTTCATGATTCTCCTCTGGTCTCCCCTCTCCCTGGCAGATCTCCTTGATGTTTTCTCCTCTAATATTTCCAAATCGATAAAATCCATAAAACATGAATTATGATGGAAAGGGATGATCTACTACGAAATACGGTGAATACACGGCAAAAGAACGGCAAGAACACACTCCAGAATGATGCTAATGCTATTATTTACAAGATTTTTACATTATTTAGACAGAGAATACTGATAAACCACCTGAAATTCACTCAGGTATGGCTCCCTGAATCCTCTCTCTCTCTCTCCATCTCATTTACTGAAGGAGTTACCGCAAATTTAACCACGCACATCTTTTTCTTTTGCCGCAGCTTCATGTTCACACAGGGTGACTGACTGTCTATCAGTTTCCCCTCGACATCCTTGTAAAATCTCAAAATTTAACCAGACTTCAGAGTCCATTTCGAGAGAAAAAAAATCCCCGCTGTGTCTCTAACTTTCGCTCTCAGACTGAGAGGCCAAACAATGCAAACTGCGCATGCATGCCTCCCGTGAGGCTGCTTTACGAGGAGCAGACACACATAGTTCAGGCTTATCCAGTCAAAGAGCAGCATCACCGGGCATTATTGAGGCACTGTGGTGATCAAACACGGTTTAACGGTAATTTTAAAAGGACACAGTAATGGTTACCGTGGGAAATTTTACCGCGGGTCACCATTTTACTGGTAACTTTTACATTCCTATAAATAGCACTGTTAAAAACGTTGGTTTACAAAGTGCTTTGACAGCAGGCAGGAACATAAATGCAGCAAAGCACAGGAGCTTAGACACAAAGGAAAAAGAAGAACCGAAAAAAGGTTAATCAAAATCAAAGAACATTTAAGACATACACAAATGGCAAAATAAAATTGAGAGAGATCACAACACATAAAGAACTGAAACCCCAAAAAGTAGGCACAACAGTCCGGGCTCAGTAACTAGACACAGACACAGACAATTAAAAAGTCTAAATCCCGACTCGTTTGTCCATGGACCAGACCAGACTTCTTTTGGCATAATTCTTCTCAAATCTTGACATTTTCTCTCATCGTTCACTAGGCATGGGATCGTAAACCACTTCCAGTTGAGTACTGATAACAGGTCCCTGAAAGAATCAGCATCATTAGACTTTCTGCTTAATATTTCCTTATCATTTCCTTCCACTTTGTTCAACATGCTTTTTAAATCAAGAGAGGAAGAGGTAGTCAGCTGCAGGGTTGCATTGTGTGGAAAATTTAAAGTAATTTTACAGAAACGTGTATAAACCTGCATTGAAACGTCCTGCTGTGTTGGCAAAGTGGGAATAATAAAGTCAGGGAATTATCTGGTTAGGTTACCCTGGGGTTTTCAAGGAAGCGTCAGGGTTGTGTGCATGAAAAGGGCTCAGGTGTTTAAATGCACTGCCGTATGATTGGTTGATTTGCTATCTGTGTCAACAAGCAGTTCAATGTTTGTACCTAATGAAGTGGCCAGTGAACAGTGTTGGCCACGTTACTTTAAAAAAAGAATTAGTTATAGTTACTACTTACTATCCCAATAAAGTAATTGAATTATTAACGGAATTACCCCTTCATAAATGTAATTAGTTACCAGGTAAAGTAACTGATGCGTTACTTTTTAAAAATCTTTTCCTGCTTGAACTGTGTGTCTCCGTCTCTGTGTCCTTCCTTGTTGTTACCTGCTGCAGCAGCTCTGACATCATCAGCGGAGTTCTCGGTGTTTTTGGTCTCTAGATTTTAGATTTACTAACAACAGACAAACACTTTGCTTTAGGACATAATGGACACTTCACATGTGTGTTCTTGACTTTTACTTCTTTTACTTCCATCCTGAAAACTCCAGTTTTAACTCCACAGACGCTCTGGACTCGCTGTTGCTGCAGCTAGCTGTGTTGCCAGATTTTGCAATTGAAATAAGCATTTTTGAAGAGAGAAACCTACAAGAAGCGTGTTTTGATTTTTATCCATGTTGCATTTCAATTCCAAAGTCATATTTCTTCTTTTTTGTCTATTAATTTACTTATTAAACATCCTTTTGTTTGGAGGTGGAACATCCTTTTCTTTATACAGAAGTGAAGCAAGGGGCCGCTGTTATTTATAACTCTGTTTTTGCTAAACAGTCTAACCTTGATTTTTGTAACCAAAAAGACATGTCAGGTTTTATCTAAGTTTTATCTTAATCCTCTACAGCTTTATTATAGTAGCTACATTAGAAGTCCATTAAAATCTGGCTATTAGGATTTATTTTAGGTGGAAACACGTTTTACCGCAATTTTAAATTTGTGTAGGGTGTGATAAAATAATTTTAATAACTTCTGAACTGGGTTAATATTGATGGTAGATCATGCAGCAGATTCCTCCTGGGTTTGAGGGCACAACAAGCCCAAATGAGCAACTGTACTATTTGAACAAGCCCAAAAAAACTGCAACCCAGAACTCCCAATACACACATGCAATTGAAAAAGAAGAAGCCGAAAGTCACTTATAATAAGCAAACCTGGCAGCTTTGGCATCACATTCTCTCCTGTATCTGTAAACAGCACAGCTCCTGTCTGAGTCTGGCTGAGTGAGGCAGGTCTGATATTAGCTGCTTGACATCGGTGCAAAGTAACGCACCACATTTCACTGTCGGTGTCGGTAACGCATGAAAAAGTAATTAATTAGATTACCCGTTACTGGGAAAAAATAACGGTGTTAGTAACCCTGTTATTTCTAGCGCCGTTACTCCCGACACTGCCAGTGAACGAATATGTTTTGTTGTTTCAAAACAACAGAGTATACTCTTTATGATTACAACGGAAAAGACATTATAAGTAAGTTTGTGCATATGTAAACATCTAAATCTACACACACTGTTTTCTAATGACTTAATGATACAAGCAGTATATTCCATCGATACATGATCAGGTATAACCCTTATGACACCAGTCCCGCCCAGCAGTGCAGCTTTACCGTAGATGTTAACTGACCGTGAGGAAGGTTACCTGTAAGTCAAACTAAAGATTCAGGTGAGGCCTTTAAAGTTCTCTCAGCCGGCAGCAGCTTCCTGTCTCTGTGTTCATTTTCTAAAAAGCAGAACCTGACTGATCGCCTCTGGCACAGGGAACGCTCCCTGAACGTGTGACCTCTCCACCCATCATCTGCTGTAAACCGGAGTAAAGCTGCAGACAGGACTCCAGCTGTGCTCACTCCCCACCCTCATCCAACCGTTTCCATCTCCTTCACTAACAACCTCACTCTCCATTTTCTGCACCTCATTTCTCTCTGCTTTCTCCACGCTGTGCGTTCTCTGGACAGACTTCAATAATCAGACTTCTATTCACTGCTTCTCTTTTACCTCCTGAAAAGGAAAAGCTGGCTCGAGTAGATAAAGGGAGCAGATTTTTTATTAACACCTGTGTTAGAATTCAAAAGGAGCAGATGTAGAAATTACAGCCACAAATGCAGAAACAAGTATTAAACTGAAGTCTTTGTCTGGATCAAAACAAACACCTGGTGAGAGCCGAGGAGAGGTGGTGCTATTGTTGCTGCAGAAGCAACAACCATTGTCTGCACAGACAGGAGCCTAATATTAGAGCCAGAAAATGGTCCACTGGTGTGATGCCTCCCATTTTCTCACTTTTAAGACTGACAGACTATTTTATTTCATTCCTCTCTGGTAGTCTCCCATGTTTAACTCCATTAAGACCCTCAATGTTGTAAATTCTGGGGTTATTTCTGAATATTTAGGGGCTTGGTATTTAAGAGATGGAAGTTTTCCCACCACATTCATCAACACACTGTTGTTTGTGCACTGGGACTGGTGCAAGTTTCTAAACCAGACTGATAAATGAGGGTCGCTGTGTTGTAATGCCATTTTTACACATTTTATGGAATGTACTCATCACATGACTCGGGTTGCAAAATTCCAGGAGTTTTAAAGTTGAAAACTTTCAATGGGAATAAATGAAAAGTTATGGGAGTGTATGGGAATTAAGATGGAATTTACAAATTGAAGGTTGGCCCTTGAAGGGGATTTTAAGTATTGCTGGGATCTTTTGCCTAATCGTGACCAAAACAGCCAGATTTCATACAAGTTTACTTATGAATATCTCTGCACATATCACACTGCTCACTGCAGGCATATTGAGGCCATGTCTCTTACATGCATTGTGCATTCCTCCATCACATTCACAGATGATTCTGGAAATCTGGACTATTGACACTGCATTTTGAGCCTGTGGACAAACTCCAGTGAAATTGAAATAAAAAAAATAAAATTATTGAAGACTTGATGAAGTTCTATTTACAAATATCTGTTGAGATGTATGTTTTTAATTGTATTACTTTCCATGGATATCTGCATGTGTAAAAACCAAATGTTTGTTCATATGTTTGGATATGATGCAGTCAATTTAAATTTCAGTTAATTCCCAAAAATGTCATTGAAAGTTCCAGAAATTTACCAGAGATTTTCCACCCCTTTGCACCCTCACACATAACTATGCCAACCCCATCTAAAGGTGTAGTCAGCGGTGTGGGAGAAAACAAGTGGAGAGGTTGTTGATAAACGAATTTAGATCTGCCCCTCCCTTTCTACCTCACCCCTGGCTCCACCCCCGAAAGCTGATGGACGTGCATCGTCATGGAAACCGCCGTGGAAACTGCGTAGCTGACCAACATAGCTGGTAACCCTGACTCGTCAGACAACTCGACTGCCATTATTGATGACATCACAACAACAGAACATTCTGGCAGATTAGACAATAAGATGAATGCCTGACGGCTGTTACTGTTATGTGAAGCAGCACAAAGCTAATGTTGCTTACCTATCCAGCAGAAAGACGGCAACATCCGCGTCCGTTTTCAGGTCTTTCAATTTGCAGAATTCCCTCCACCGTCTGAAGGCAACACCAATGTTGACCCGGGTCTTCACTCTTTCATGGTCATAGCCCTTCTTTTTCACTTTTCACTCCTCTGACCTTTTTCTGTTGGGCTGTTTTTCAACCATTGCTACTGCACCTATTGTATCTCTCTCTCTTATGCTAACTGCGCACGCTACGCAAACTCTCTCTCCCCCCTCTCTCTGATCTGCGCATGAGTATGATCACCCCCTGGATGTGGGGGGGGTGTCCCCTGTTTTGGTGACTCGGCCCGAGCCCCAGTATTTACCTGCTGAAATTCAGAGCCAAGGCTGTGTATTGAAACCAGACTTTTTTTTCCAACATGCTGTCAGTGGTGACATCTTGTGGATGGAGAGGAGAAATACAGTGATTTTGACAAAAAGTGAATTAGATTAGAAGATTAGAAGATCGCTAACTACACCTTTAAAATAACCATATTAATATTAAAGAAATGTTAACAAACTTTATTGAATTTTGTCTTCACAGGAGTTGTGATTGGACCAACGCCGTCCTGACAAAGGAAGTGTCATCAGATTAAGACAAAGGTAGGAACTTGATTTCTTAATCAACCGAGCTGAAAAGCTCTGTGTCACAACTTTTTGTGAGACAGTGTTGAGACGACATACATCCCACTCTGCATTAAGGAGACACGAATGCTGCGTTTCCACAGAGAGATCTGGGTCAGCACAGTTCTCTATGATTTGGAGCAGTGAGCCATAAACTTGCTTAAGTTTTACTGCCAGCATGGGGCGTGGATGTGGGCCATGAGATGAACGTAGCTCCGTCCAACTCCCTCTGTGCTGGAAACACCTACAATGGCGTGTCATACCAACCCAAACTGAGCCAGACTGCTTGGAAACAGAGCTAATTTTGCTCCATCTTGACAAAAACAAAAAACAAAAAACAAGCATCTAAAGTGACTAATACAGTACAGATACAATATAATTCATAATTTCCAGTTTTCCTCTTCAGTATTTGTTCTAAAGCGTTTAAGATCCAACAATGTTACAGGTGTAATTCTTCCAGTTCTGCTCCCTATCATCAGATCTGGAGATGCTTCCATAAAGCCTCAGCACAGCATATTGCCTGATAGACACAACACATCCAGACTGATTCTCCTTTTCTAAAATCTCCCCTGTCAACGAGAATCACTCACCGAATCCTTCTGGCTAGCTCCCCCTGAAGTAATTACCCATCAGACTTTGTTCCATGAAATAAATAAATATATAAACGAAGCTAAAATAGCTTTCTGGCTGAGTGGATTTTTGCCCAAGAGCATTTTTCTTCAAGAACAAGAAACGAACGAGCCGCGCAGTGAGCTATTGTTCTCGCACATTTCCCCTCCGCATCGTGAAGGCAGCAGCATTTTACCAGCAGAACCCATTTCTCTCCAAGGAGGCTGTGTAACGGATGTGTGTTTATGTGTGTGTGTGTTTGTGTGAAGGAGCCAGATGCAGAATGTTAATGAGACTGAAAAGCCTCTGTGCCGCTTTACCTGACAGATTGAAGACAGCCTCCGCTTACGTGTTTGTGTGCATGTTGGTGTGTTAAAATGTCCACAACCTTCCCGTGGATGAGCAGGTCAAAGCACACAGTAGGGAGGATTATCCTGGAAGCAGCTGAATCAGCATGTGTGTGTTCAGTCTAAGAGGTTGGTTAGTTGATCAGCAGCATCCTGATGTGACACTTACACTCTATCTGCTCTGCTCTGAGAGATTTGGGAGGTGAAACATGGATTAAACTTAAGGGTCGCTCCTCCATGAGGAGCTCAAAGTGGAAATAATTCCACGATGCAGATATTTTGTGATAGAGACTGATAGCATGAATTTTATTCCAATTCATGTATTATGAATCTTTTTTAATGTATTTTTTGGGCATTTTGTACCTTAATTGTTAGGAGAGAGACAGTGGATAGGCCTGTGAAAGGGGGTGAGAAAGTAGGAAAAGACACTCTGCAAACAGGTCACAGGCTGGACTGGAACCCGGACCAGCAGAAGCATTTACATGGGATGTGCATGGTTGCCAACCACTCCGCCAAACCAGCACCCCATCCTGAATCTTTATTTGATTATCCTGTCAAATATAGTTTTTGTTTGCTATCCATGCATCCACGTATATTTTAGCTACCTACATACAGATAACTCTATGCTGAGTTGAAGCTGAGTACAGAAGAAACCCCACAAAGTCTGGCACTCAACCAAATATAGCCTGACCAACACAGTAACTTAACTAGAAAGCACTCGGAGAGCACAGACCTCCGCAAGCGCCACAGTCCTCAGCCATATTGTGTTTTTGACCATAAATATTAGTCCTACCTTTATTTCATCTAAATATTTAGATTCCTTGACCATGAAAACACTTGTTTCTGGTTGACCTGTTCACCTGCTGAATAATCCAAACATCTGTTTGTTATGAGCATTCCTCAGCTTCCTTCCTTTTGTTGCCTGACCCAGCTTTTTGGAATGTGCTGCAGGCAATCAATTTAAAATAAATGAATATTTGCAAAAAAACAATAATATTTATCAGTTTGAACATGAAACATCTTGTCTGTGTGGTGTGTTCAGTTGAATGGCGTTTAAAAATGATTTTAAAACCACGGTTTTCTGTTTTCATATACATTTTACACAACATCCCAACTTCATTGGGTCTGGAGTTTATAAGTTTGTAAAAAGAGCTGCAGTTAGCTGCCATGTTAGAGAGCTGTTGAAGTTTATAACATTCAGTGATACTTAGAGCTGGGGGATCAAAAAAATCTTTGATTTAAAAAAAAAAAAACTTGTTTCACGATTCGATTCGATGCCCCCTCCCCATTTAAAATAGAATAACTACTCACTGTAAATTTATTTCAAAAATATACATTTATTTATACTTAAAATATACATTTAAAGTGCCCCCAGGTCAAAAAATCAACACAGAAATGGACACTAAGTGCCTGTGCACTGTAGTTTTATACACTTGTTTGAATTAACTATGAAGATAATAAAATGCCTGAGGTAACACTTGTTTTAAAAAAAATAAAAATCTTAATAGAAAACTCAACTCTTGTTGTAAAAAATGTAAAAGTGTACAAAGTAATGAGAAAAGTGCCTCAAAGTGCGAATGTGAAATGAACGGGTTGAATTAGCAAAAAAATCGTTAAACTCTAGTTTCAGGAAAATCGAATCGATTTGACTTGCCAACTTGATCTTTAAATGTTGGCGATTTTTTTTCCAGCCCTAGTGATGCCCCCCTTCTGCTAGCTCTTGCTGGCCAAATATGGAGTGAATAACAAATGTGAGTGTTTGGTGTTCCTCCAGAAACTGCAGTTTGTTGCTGATAGGTTAGTGCTCAAACTGTCATGAGCAACACAAATAGTGCAATATGTCGTTACAAATACAACTTCTGTTTAACTGTAGTGAAGAATGAATAACATTTGATTTAAATAAAGATGTCATGTTCACATCTTAAAGGATAAGTTCAGTTTCTACAGCTTTCACATTGTTATAGAATGAAGTAGAACAATATACAATATACTCACCCAGAAGGCTTTCCTGATCCAAACAGTGCTTCAGGAGATATTTAGATCCAAAATCGAGCGGCGCACATCCGTATAATGGTAGCACACGCATGCATGGCAGACCTAAAGAAAGTTTCCAGTTCAGAGGTCAGCACAGTCACAAAAACATGGGTGGAGTGACCCCGGACTGTCTTGGAGGAGTAGCGCGAGCATACCATGATGAAATATTGGTGAAACTAATGAGTTTTTGGACGATTAATGCAGTTTTAGGAGCTGCGCTATACATGCCCCGTGTGCTACCATTATACAGATGTCCACCGCTCGATTTTGGATCTAAATATCTTCTGAAGCACTGTTTGGATCAGGAAAGCCTTCTGGGTGAATATATTGTTCTACTTCATTCTATAAACAATGTGAAAGCTGTAGAAACTAAACTTATCCTTTAAGGACATTAAACAGGTGAGGTCAAATGATCAATCCCAAAAAGTCCCACTTGTCAAACTTGACTCTATTCAGAGAGTAGATGGATTGGCCTTTGGTGAGGGGGATGATCATTTGGCTGAAATCAGGCATGTACTACATTACCTTGTGCTGCTGTTTTAATGCTGGAGTCATTTTCTGAAGTGGCCCCAGCTCATTTTAATGGCCGTGGCTTCACTCCCGACTCTGCCCTTTCATCCACAGATAGCCCAGGGTCTCCTAAAATGGTTGTCCCATGCACTGCTATTCAATGTGCAGTGACCTTGTTGGCTGCCCACTCTTTCCTTGGACCTGTGCTTATGTCACTGTCATTGCATAACAAAAAGGCCTTCAGCAGTCAGATGTAGACATGGAATAATTGCCTCCAACAGTCTGCAGTGTTTGCCTGCTGCCTTCAATATGACGAGCGCATGGCCATTGAGATTCAGAGAGCCTTGCTGATGTCTTTCTGAATGTCCTGTATGTGTCAGCCTGCCTCGGCTTTGTGTGTAGATGTGTCGTCTCTGTAAGAAGATTGCTGCTGCGGACTTTTAAATCTGATTTGGTTTTATTTTCAAAGAGTCTTAAAAAAACAAGAAATACTGCCTGATGTTTTTTGTGACATTTTTTGTTGTAGTCGTGGGAAAGTGAAAGCACAGTGGTTGGTCACAAAGGGATGGTTTTGTGGTAATGTGATGTGAACAAATCGACTTTTTGATTGATGAGTGCATGTTTTGTCATACCAACTCCAATCCCAATAAAGTCAGGAAAATGTGTTAAACAGAAATAAAACCACACAACTTCCCAACTTCATAGGAATTTGGATTTGTAGTTGTAAACATATTTTACTCTGCACAGTTTACCTGAAGAGTAGCCACCGGACACGAGTGCTTGGCTTCCTGATTTGAAAAGATCTGATTCAGAGTTACATTCTTACATGTAAGTGACACTTACATTCTTACTGCTCCCTTGTAAATATTTTATTTAACTTAGTTTTATTCTTATTTTTATTTTTGCAGCATCAGAGTTGTATTCCAAATTTTCGGAGTATGTTGTGTATGCGTGTACACTGTGTATGATGACAATAAAGCTTTCTATTTTTATTTTTATTTCTACAGGGAAAGGGCAACATTTTCTTTGTTTTCGTGTCTTGCCTCACTTCCAAGTCCATGACAAGCAAATAGACAATATTCTTTCAACTGTGCCTGCACTAACATGGAAGAGGCAGGCAGAGTTCACCTACTGCTAACTAGCTTAGCTCAAACACTGGAAGTCAATGGGAAGAATTAGCCTACAGTCATCAGATAAAGTCTTTAGCAAATCTGAACGGTTCTGTATGCTTGTTGTAGGGATGCAATGGTAATTTCTTATCACGGTTATTGTGATCATAATGATCACTGTATTGTTGCAGTGTGCTCAAAATGTTTAAAAAGTACTTCAACACAGTCTTATAATCATTTAACCCCTTTAATATTTGTTGTTTTAATTTAAACTGTTCTTTTGTCTTTTTTTGTCAATAACTGTGTCAGGAAATGTCCTATAAGTAAACTTGTTTAAACTTTTTTCATTAGAAATATAAGTTAACAATTTTGGTAAGTATTTGTCATTATTATGTCATAAATGATTAAACTGTGTGTAATTATAAGACAAGAAAAAAACAGATTTGTACTTTAAACAGGATTCTCTTCATAAACAATTGTAATTGAACATGTTCAAAGTTTTGAGATGGCCAAAAAAAAGTTTAAAAGATAAGTTTGGTTCCTGCAGCTTTCACATTGTTTATAGAATGAAGAAGAACAATATACTCACCCAGAAGGCTTTCCTGATCCAAACAGTTCTTCAGGAGATATTTAGATCCAAAATTGAGCAGCGGACATCCTAGCATGTAGGGCATAGAGCGCCGCTCCTAAAACTGCATTAATCGTCCAAAAACTCATGTTTTTCACCAATATTCCATCATGGTCCGCTCCGGCTAGTCCTCCATTACAGTCTGTGTCACTCCACACAGCGCTGTGTGGCTGTGTCGACCTCTGAACTCAAGAGTTTGTTTACGTGCCTCCGGGCATGCGCAGTACGGCTCATTGTTTCAGGGGAAGACAGGCGGCTACTCGACAACTTTCTTCTTCCAGTTTTGTGCAAAATGGACAAATATCTATCGGATGAAGATGTTGTGGAGGAGAACTTTGAATATGATGGGTGTCTTTACAGTTTCGAGCCACAGTATACAGATGAGGAGCTCATCAAAAGGAGGAAGCGCTCCAGAGAGTACGGCGCATGCGCGGAGGCACGTAAGCCACACAGTGCTGTGTGGAGTGACACAGACTGTAATGGAGGACTAGCTGGAGCGGACCATGATGAAATATTGGTGAAACTAATGAGTTTTTGGACGATTAATGCAGTTTTAGGAGAGGCGCTGTATGCCCTATTTGCTACCATTATACGGATGTCCGCCGCTCAATTTTGGATCTAAGTATCTCCTGAAGCACTGTTTGGATCAGGAAAGCCTTCTGGGTGAGTATATTGTTCTACTTCATTCTGTAAACAATGTGAAAGCTGCAGAAACTGAAGTAATCCTTTAAGCTATTTTACATACACTTACATTTTAGTTTGCCTGCAGCATTAGTGTCCGTGTTACAGCTTGTTATATTAGACCATGTCCAAGCTTTTTAATTAATTAATTAATTTATTTATTTCACTAACAATAGTCTCTGATGCAGTTAGCTCCCTTCATGACTCTCCTATGGTCTCTCCTTTCCATGGCAGATCTCCTCGACATCTCCTTCTTTAATATTTCCACTTAATCCATAAAACACAAACTATGACAGAAAAGGACGATCTATTACGAATTACGGCAAAAGAATGGCTGAAACACACTTCAGATTGATACTAATGTTGTTATTTAAAAACTTTATGCATTATTTATTCAAAAAAAAAATCTGATCAACTGCCTATAATTCCCTCAGGTATGGCTCACCGAATCCTCTCTCTCTCCCTGCTCGTTTACTCGAGGAGTTACAGCACATTTTTAATTTTTGTCTTTCACCTCAGTTTGGTGTTTTAGACAGGGTGATTGATGTCAATCAGTCTCCCCTCCACATCCTGTAAAATCTAAAATTTGACCAGACTTTAGATTTTAGTCGTTTCGAGTGGCAAAACCTGTAAGAGTCTGAGCGAGGCTCCAGCTGCTGGACTTTCAGAGGTCAAATATTACAAACTGTGCATGTGCACCTCCATCTCTGAGAGACGGCTACTTCACTGAGGAGCAGACACACATAGGCAAAGAGCAGCATCACCGTGAGTTATTGACACAGTGTGGTGATCAAACATGGTTTAACAGTGATTTTAATAGGACGCAGTTTACCGTGGTTTTTCTTCCACACTCAAACTGTGTTCGAAATAGTCCACTCATTCACTCACTCACTATTCCCTATGTAGTGTAAATGAAACAGACTACATAGGGAATGACCAAACGAGATTTCGGACAATACACTGAAATTTTCTGAACGTCATATTGTCAGTAGATGAGCCGGATATTCCTGTGATGTTTTTTTTTATTATATGTTAATCGTTTTGTAACTGTTGAATTCTATATTTTTTGTAAATACATTTATCCGGGACGTTTGTAAGGTGTTTGTACATAATTTGTCAATAAAAAAAAATTCCTGTGACAGAAGTGTATGTGCCCAAATTCACGTAAACAAACCGGGCACTCAGGAGGATAAGTAGCAAATTTTGAAGCTGTTTACAGTTGCTAAAGGACGTAAAAGAGCTAAGCTAAGAACGTGTTAAAGATACTTTAACGTTTTTACATTTATAAATAAAAGCAGCTCCTCACAGCCTTCTTTCTCTTCTTTTACGGAAAAACAATATAGGGTACATCATATGTACACTGACTTTTGCTGTGCATTGTGGGTATTTTATAGTGCACTATATAGTGAACGAAATTAACTGATGAGAATTTGAACAGCACTAAAAAATGGCAAACACACTATATAGTGCACTATATCCATTATAGTGAGCAATTTTGAACACAGCTAGTGAGTCTTCATGAATGCCTCTTTATTGGAGTTAAGAAACAAGCGCATGGCTCCCTCTGATCCTCCGTAATGGTGATTTACACCATGCTCAACTTCTGAATGTTTCTCATCGTGGTTGACTTTTAATTACTGGTCATTTTGATATCACTGTTCCCTCTGTTATCATTTTAAAGCTTCCATCTGCAAGAGAGGCACTGATGCAAAAAACTGTGAGCTTACTGTATCAACTGAGGCGATTAATTTACACTGAATATTAAAAGAGTTGCCACTTTCGCAGATGGATGATGCCCAGTCATGTTTCTCCTGGCAGAGCTGCAGATTTACTGGCAATCTCCTCTTAGGCTAATACTTATTCAGACACATGCTGGCTCCTTTTGGCAGTCGGTCCTCTTATGTGCTGCTATCATTTTATGAAATACTGCTATTTACAAAGGAGCTGAACCCTTTTCATGTCTCCCCTGTGGCAATATCTCAGATGGGAGGATGTTTTGGTGTATGTTTGCAGTGGAGATGATGATGAAAGCGATATTAGCAGCCTGCAGAGGTACACGAAACACGCCGAAGTAGATCTGTTGTATCATCAGGAGGAGAGGAATCAAAGCCAGGCTGAATAAAGGGAGCCATGTGGATGCTTTACAACAGATCCAGCTATTAGAGGGACAGTATAGCGCACCATGGAGCTGCTCAGATTGACAGTGAAATTGGATTTCAAGGCTTCCCATCGGGAGGGCTGGGTTCATTCAATGTTCTGAACAGCTGCGGGTGTGTCGATTGTGACGGCAGGCTCTTCTCTGCACATCGGGGTTTAAATGAGCCAATACAAGGCTCAGGAGGAGGCACACATACTGTACTCTCGCCCCATTCACAAGTACATCTTAGAATATAGGTCAGAGTGGTTTTATTTATGTAACGTATGACATGTAAATGATGACGTAATTGAGTTCTGTCTTTTCCAATTGAGTTTTGTTTGTAACTGATGGAAAATTAAATAAGAAATGGGGTAAATGGGTCATGATGGTCACGTCTATGCTGCTTTTGTTTTCCATTATTTCCCCTGTCTAATGCAGGTCTCCTGCCACAGTGCTCTGGACGGTTCAATTAGTGCATCAAACATGGAAAATCAGTTTATATCTGACACCAGGCAGAGCAACATGTGTAGGTCTGCAAGCAGCACAGCACTGGTACAGAGGCCCAAAGCTGAGAGGCACGTTTGCAGGTTGTTTTTGTTGAGTGATGCTGAGGTACCAATACTTTTTTTTTTTTTTTTTTTCATAGGAACAAATTTAAGAAAAATAACAAACCAAACAACAGTACATGAAATAAAACTAAAAAGTCTCCCTCAAACTAACAGTGAGTGATGTGTTCAATATTTCTACATGTGCATAAAATAGTAAGTAGGCCTGTCACGATAACATATTTTGCTGGACAATAAATGTCCCAAAAAGTATTGCCAATAAACAATTATTATTGTCAATATTATTTTAAAACATCTTTTTTTTTATTAATGTAATTATGTGTCATTGTAAAGTGAGTACACCATATCAAAAGCAATGAACTTTAACTTCTTAAAAGTATTTAACTGTAATTGGAAGGTCAAGAGCTTTTAAATAAAAAATAAACAATATAATAAATTAAAGGTGCTATGAGGAGAATCTGTTTTCGGCGACATAAAGACTCTGCTACCCATGAGCACACGCGGCGACTGTCGTAAAGACGTGACCCAAGCCAAAGCGTGTGTTTGTTGTGATGCCAATGAATGCAGCTCGGACCTTCCTCAGAACTCTGCACAACTTCTTTTTTCAACAACTTACAGGATGCAAAGTGACGAGGTAATGTATCTCTTTCTAGTTACGTGGCGGTAGTTTTTGATGTGTGACAACAAGCAATTTTTGGAAAACTTAGTATCGAAGTTGTAGCTGGCTATATATCGCTACTAACAGCCTGGTGCTCTAAGACGTGTAATATAAATAATAAAATAATATAAATTTGCTCGAGTTTTAATTGTCTTGTTCCTGAAGTTGAGTATCCAGGCCAGTCCAGTCCTGTCCGACCCGACCAGAAGGCTAAGGAATAGCATTTATAGATAATTTTGATGCTATAAAACTCATCTTAAAGTGTGTATTTCAATCAGGCATATACCTAAAAGTGAGACTTTTGTGTAATTACTTAGAAACTCCTCACAGTCTCTTTAAGTAAATAAAAAGACAACAGGTAAACAAAGAGCACATACATGAACTAAGGCAGGTAGTCCTCATCTTCCAGGGACAGATGATGAGTTATAGTTTCTGTAAAAGGGGATGCGATGGTACCCAGATCATCCAAAACCTGTCCGAGAGGAATGAGAGCAGAAATCTGTGATATCCATGTGTCGACTGTAGGGATCTTGGGAGTTGACCACTGCAGCAGAAACAATTTGCCAGAATTATCAACAGAGATCTGTAGTCCGTGTCCAAGAAGTAGTCTGGGGCATGAATATGTAAACAGAAAGAAGGAGTCAACAAAAACTGTTCACCAGTGACCTCCTGGATTACAGATGAAGTCGTTTTTAGTCTTTTATGATGTTCACTGTTAATCTTGCACTGCAGCTTGATCTGCCTGATTCAGTGTCTGTAATCATGCAGATTCATCTTGCAAAGCTCCAGTCTACAATAATTGCGCTTCTTTAATCAGGAAGAGGTGAAAGAGACGAGCAAGATGACAAGTGGAAGTGACTGCACATGCACTGTATTGCCTAAAGCTTTTGCTCACCTGTATTGACTCACATATGAATTTAAGCGACATCCCATTCCTAATCCATAGGGTTCAATCTGACGTGGGTCCACCCTTTGCAGCTATAACAGCTTCAACTCTTCTGTGAAGGCTGTCCACAAGGTTTAGGAGTGTTTATGGGAATTTTTGACCATTCTTCCAGAAGAGCATTTGTGAGGTCACACACTGATGTTGGACAAGAAGGCCTGGCTCTCAGTCTCTGCTCTAATTCATCCCAAAGGTGTTCTGTTGGGTTGAGGTCAGGACTCTGTGCAGGCCAGTCAAGTTCATCCACACCAGACTCTGTCATCCATGTCTTTATGGACCTGCTTTGTGCTCTGGTGCACAGTCATGTTGGAAGAGGAAGGGGCCAGCTCCAAACTGTTCCCACAAAGTTGGAGCATGGAATTGTCCAAAATGTCTTGGTGTGCTGAAGCATTCAGAGTTCCTTTGACTGGAACTAAGGGGCCAAGCCCAGCTCCTGAAAAACACCCCCACACCATAATCCCCCCTCCACCAAACTTTACACTTGGCACAAGGCAGTCCCACAAGTATGGTTCTCTTGGCAACCTCCAAACCCAGACTGGTCCATTAGATTGTCAGATGGAGAGCGTGATTGGTCACTCCAGAGAATGCGTCTCCACTGCTCTAGAGTCCAGTGGCGGCGTGCTTTACACCACTGCATCGACGCTTTGCATTGCACTTGTTGATGTGAGGCTTGGATGCAGCTGCTCGGCCATGGAAACCCATCCATGAAGCTCTCTGCACTGTTCTTGAGCTAATCTGAAGGCCACATGAAGTTTGGAGGTCTGTAGCGATTGACTGCAGAAAGTTGGCGACCTCTTCTCACTATGTGCCTCAGCATCCGCTGACCCCGCTCCGTCAGTTTACGTGGCCTACAACTTGGTGGCTGAGTTGCTGTGGTTCCCAAACACTTCCACGTTCTTATAATCCAGCTGACAGTTGACTGTGGAATATTTAGGAGTGAGGAAATGTCACGACTGGATTTGTTGCTCAGGTGATCTACTTTTGGCAATATAGTGTATAAGAATTAGCATAGATGCTAACAGCTTAAGAAGCAGTTTTATCAGATTTTGACAAATTTCTTTGTGAATTGAAAAATAAATAACAACACTAAGAACTTCTCTGGTGTAAAGATATTGTTGCTCCACTCTCGACCTGTTTTGACAAGAGTAAGTTTTATATTAATTGATGATATCAATGCAATATCATGACAAATGCAGCATGCCCTGTATTTTCATTGCTCAACATCTCTGACATGATACAACTGAAATCAAACATGCCAGTTTTTTTTGAAAGGAAGTCTTTAGAAATCTAAGATGGGTCTTTTGTTGTTGTTCACTATGACATACTAGGATATAATAATGACAGATTTTTGGATGTTACAGGTCCCAAAACCCTATGACTGTTGCTAAAGTTGTGTATTAACTATGTTTTCATTTTTTAGATGGTGATTTTTTTGAGATTTTGACTTATTGATGCCGCTACCTTCAGAAACTAAAACTGATTTCAGAGGTAATCATGTTAAGTTCTCATGAGGGGAAAAGTACTTATCATATAAGAATAAGTGTTCTTAGATAAATCAGACAAGATCTTCGGGAATATTGGGAGGGGCATCCGAGCATCTTAAAAGTGGATGCAGGATAAATAATTGAGATAGATAGAGAGAGATTTTTTTGATGATACTTGACTTTTTGGACATTAGACGGACTTCCACGCTGTCAGTTGTGCACCAGAATGTTAACTTCTGTCTCAGTGGACATATTCATAGAAAAGATGTGACATTATAAGTTATCTTGAGTTGGCATGCTAGATTTTAGTACATCTATGTACTTTTTTCCTTCGATGTAAGTATTGCTCACTCCTCTTCAAACACAGGAATGAATGAAGCAGCAGATTTCTGCTGAGAAATATGGGACACCTCCCCTGCTGCCCCCTGTCTCTTCAGCACTTTGGTGGATATATAAATGTTAACACAACCGCTGTTTTTTCTTATCTTTATGCATTTCCTCAAACACTTTCATACTAAAGATACTCGAAAAAGATAAAGTGGCCCCTGTTGAAATTGCACAGACTGAATTAGATGGATAGAAAAAATGCTTGATTAATAATCTTGGTAAAATATATATATAAAGAGATATCTTTTGAAATGGTTCAGTGTTTGAATTTTCATATTGTGCTTGACAACCCTAATTTGAATCTCACTGTTAGTAATCCCTTCTCTTCTTAAGAAATGCAAGCATAAACAGTGTCATACTGTTCACTGATCCTATAGCAACTGCATTAGTCTGGTGCTTGCCTTTATGCTCATTCCTCAATTAAAAACTTGATTCCCATTTCCTGATCTCTTCTGGGATCAGAGATACAGGCACCTACACTGAGGGGAACATTGTTTGTGTTTATTTTTCTTGCGCATTGTCTGTTAAAAATGCTATGAGGAGTTTCTAAGTAACTACAAAAAAGTCTCACTTTTAGATATATTCCTGATCGAAATACACACTTTAAGATGAGTTTTATAGCATCAAAATAGGTTATCTATAAATGCTATTCCTAAGCTTCATGGTCGGGTCGGACAGGGCTGGACTGGCCTGGATACTCAACTTCAGGAACAAGACAATTAAAACTAGAGCAAATTTATATTATTTGGACACGTCTTAGAGCATCGGGCTGTCAGTAGCCATATATAGCCGGCTACAACTACGATACTAAGTTTTCCAAAAATTGCTAGTTGTCACACATCAAAAACTACCGCTACGTAACTAGAAAGAGAAACATTACCTCGTCACTTTGCATCCTGTAAGTTGTTGAAAAAAGAAGTTGTAAAGCAATGCAGAGTTCTGAGGAAGGTCCGAGCTGCATTCATTAGCATCACAACAAACGCACGCTTTGGCTTGGGTCACGTCTTTATGACAGTCGCCGCGCGTGCTCATGGGTAGCAGAGTCTTTATGTCGCCGGAAATAGATTCTCCTCATAGCACCTTTAAGAAGCTCAGTTTTCAAAAGCATCTGTATCCACATTAGAAATCTAAAAATATGGATGCCTGGATGTGACGCCTTCTTGGCCCAAAAGTAAAATCCAGAGCCAAAATGAAACCAAACTCTGGTTCCTGATGCAAACAAGTTAGTATCGCACATTAAAAGTTAATTCAAGTTTACTTTTCTGGAGTGGACAAAAGCCCATTTAATGGTATAAATATATTTCACTGTGTCGAGCCTGTATGTGTGTCAGTGTGATCCTTTATGCATTGTTCCCTCCATTAACCTCCACCCAGCCACCCATCACTCCATTGATTGTTTGGCATCAAAAGCATACTCTGTACCCCACAATGCCCCTGTGGTTGCCAGGCAATAATGCACCAGTTAAACACACTGGCAGTGGATGTTTCTTTACGACGTCCTGCATTAACACAGCCCACCCCTCTATATGTCAACACATCCATCCATCCCAGGGGGTCAACAGGAATGCATTGTTCATGCCCAGGAGAGCCAACAGTAAGGGCCATTGTGTTGGCCCTCCTGTGTGTGCAATACTTCGAACTAATGACAGGGCTGAGGCCGGTCTTGTCCCTTCTCCCCGCTGTGTTTGTTAGCTCAGGATGCTTCATGCTCGCGGGCTCCCAGGGTTACGTACTCCACTCTTAAAAGCTGCCTCACTCTCCCTCCTCTGCTCCCCTGAGTCATGGAAGCTGTGCTAAATTTAGCAGCCCTAAAAAAGTAATGGTGTGGCAAGTTCTTATTGAGTTTGCACCCCACAAATGCATCCCTCCCTCTTTCTCTCTCCGTTTGTTTCTCGCTCCCGCTCCTCGTTCTCGGTAAAAGGCTTGTCCGTGACTCACCCGCAGCTGAGCGAGGGCCCGATGAATTATTGAACCAACGGTGGAGCCCTCATAAATTATCTAAGTGTGTGTCTCTGAATGGAGAGGGGCAGCTCCGTGGATTCATCTCAGCTCGACCCCTCGGTGTCAGTGCCACCAACCCTCTGTGAGGGTCTGATGACACGACAGAACAAGCCTGGATCAACGGACACAAACACAGGCTCATGCATTAGATACTCAGTCAGTAAAGAGGCTTTTTATTGGATTGTACCTAAAATACTGTTTGAAACAGAAAAAGTGTCCAACCTGCACAGTAAAGACCACAGGTAACAACATCACACAGAGATTTACTCACTGCTTACTTTATAAACCTTCTCAGATCTTCAGTCTTGTGTTGGTTTTCCATTCATCCATAATCAAACCACTTAACCCTCTTGGGGTTGTAGGGTCTGGAGCCTATCCCACACATAAAGCCACACGTAAAGGCCCTGCCCAGCCTGGGGTTGGAACTAGAGGTGTGAAAAAACATCGATACAGCAATATATCGCATGGAGCCCCTAAGGTGCCACGGAGAAAAAAGATATATAAACTGTGCGCACAATATATTCAAACGTGCACATTTTTAAGATAAAAAGTGCGCTTGATTTAATTATACAGCCAAGCGGCAAGCCTGTTGAGCCTGTTGTCTTTTAGTATGCGCAGCAAAGTTCTCCTACTAATGATTATTCCATCTCTGATGACAAGAGCAGCAAGAATGTCATTATGTGATATTCTGAGGTGGAAGTAAAAGTTAACTAGCTCACTTCTTCTCTCCATTGTGTGTGTTTGTAAACATCTGACATCACTACGGGAAGCCGTAGTGGACAAGGACAAGTCAAGACCTGGTAAGTAACTTTATTTCGAGCGCACGTTTTAGCTTAAACGTGTGCACGAATAAGTATTTCTTGCGCACGTTTTAGTATCCCATGAGCACAATTTATATTGTTTTTTCTCCATGGCACCTTAGGGGCTCCGTAATATCGCAATATTTTGACCTCTGATATAATATCAATTTTTCAAATCCTAATATCGATTTTTTTTATAATAAAAATTCGTATTTTATCAGAATTGGAAATAAAATACAATTTTTAAATATGTATGCACATTTTTTTCATGCAGTCTATTCAGTTCAGACAGTGACAAGAGAAATATGTGATTTTTTTCTTACTCACTGTTGTGCTGTCAGTAACTCAAAGCACTTTGTTCCTCATGTGTTCAATCACAGTTTGAGCTGCACTGCAGGTTTGGATGCTTTCGATACTTTGTTAAAGGGAAAACAAGAATAGTTTCTTTGCAACATTAGTGTAAGTAACTTGATGTACTCTATGTTTTCAAGTTAAGTGTATGCAAAAACAAAATGGAAAAGTTGTTTTTAATCAAATACTTTTGCCTTAAAGATGCTATGAGGACTTTCTAAGTAATTACAAAAAAAGTCTCACTTTTAGATATATGCCTGATCAAAATACACACTTTAAGATGAGTTTTATAGCATCAAAATAGGTTATCTATAAATGCTATACCTTAGCTTCATGGTCGGGTCGGACAGGGCTGGACTGGCCTGGATACTCAACTTCAGGAACAAGACAATTAAAACTAGAGCAAATTTATATTATTTGGACACGTCTTAGAGCACCGGGCTGTAAGTAGAGATATATAGCCGGCTACAAAACTATGATACTAAGTTTTCCAAAAAATGCTTGTTGTCACACATCAAAAACTACCGCTACGTAACTAGAAAGAGATACATTACCTCGTCGCTTTGCATCCTGTAAGTTGTTGAAAAAAGAAGTTGTAAAGCAATGCAGAGTTCTGAGGAAGGTCTGAGCTGCATTCATTAGCATCACAACAAACACACGCTTTGGCTTGCGTCACGTCTTTATGACAGTCACTGCACGTGCTCATGGGTAGCAGAGTCTTTATGTCGCTGTAAATGGATTCTTCTCATAGCACCTTTAATTTTAACTTTCAGTTTTACATACTGTGTGATTTACATACACAATATCTAGTTTTTTCTTAGTTAACAATATTGTGATATATCGAGATATTATCGTATCGTGACCCAAGTATCGTGATGCATATCATATCGTGAGGTTCTTGCCAATACTCACCCCTAGTTGGAAGCAGCAACCTTCTAGCTGTGAGGCAGTATAAAATATGATTGACTAAAAATGAATGGTTTTAAAACTGAAATGTCCTTGCAATTTCTATTAATATTATATTAATGTGACTCATGGAATATGAAGCCGGTAAATGCAAGAAATAGATAGCTGGTGCAATAAGTCTTTAATATTAAAAATTGTTATTGCACATCACATATTTCTCCAGAAAAGTGCATCCACTGCATACTAAAGATCACAGGTTAAAGCACATTGCACAGATATTTTGCAGTGAACCCCTCACAGGTCTCAATATTTTAGTTGAATATTTGCACTTAAAATCTTCCTGTTTGAGGTATTAACTCGTATACAAAATATTTCAGCATAAATATATTATCTAAAAACATTGAAATGTTCTCTTTTTAAATTGTTTTTCATTTTAGATGAATTTCTCGAATATGAAGCCTAAAATTGCAGGGCATTGTTTTTAAAAAAATCCCCATTTATCATATTTTCAATGCATTTTACAAATCCAAAATCATCTGTCTGATTTACTCAACCCACACATCAAAACTTAGATTTATTGATTGACTGATTGACTATTTTCTAGACTCGGGACTGAAGGCTTCAGTCTTGCTAAATAATAAAATGCTGCTTTCATATTAAAATGAGAATGAACGATGGGCGCAAACCTGATGCAGCTTTGTACCTCCTCAAATAGATAACTGTAAAAACAAAATTGTGAAGTTAACGATGTGAAAGAAATGTGTCGAGGTTCATCAGCAGTTCCTTTTCAAAAAACCGCCTCAGCTTCATAAAAGTCCAGATTAATAATTCAACTGGTGCTGTCTGAGCTCCTTCTGATTTGCATTGAGATGTGAATAAATTTTCTCTCCTGTTATCAACACCTTTGAGTCAAAATGATCAGAGTGTGAGCTGTAAAACTCTTCATGGCACTGAAGAATATTCACTGCTGTGTAACTTTTCCCCTCTTGTCATCCGCCTGCCCTCCTCTCCGGGGTCAGAACATTTGATGGTCAAAGTTTAACTTGGCAGAGCTCCGTGTCCAAAATCTTTAACACAGTCGATGTGATGGCGAAGCTGTAATGGGGAGTAATGGCTCTGTTGGCATGGACGTTTTTACTATTGAGTAACCTGTGTTGCTCCTGCAGGCGTTTGGCAGTCAGCGCAGAGCTCAAACAGCTACCAGTGAATGTTGAAGTGGATTTAACCACGACCAGTTTGGCCATGTGGCCATGCTGTTACTTCAACAGTTATGTTCAGATCCACCTCCTTCACTGATTAAGCCCTCCTGACATCGATATATTGAAGAGTTTGTGTCTGATGGAGCTGCTAAATATTGAAGGAACACTAAAAGAGCCAGACTGATTTTGCTTCGTTCTTTTTCCTGCCATAAGATGCAAACAGGATGTGTTTGATACACACTAAAAAGAGTTGGGTTAAAAAATAACCCCATTTTAACCCAACTGCTGGATCAGAAATGGACAGACCCCTTTTTGGGTTATTTTAACCTAACAGGTTGGGTTCTTTTTTTCAACCCAATATTTGGGTTGTATTATTTAACACAAAAGTTGGGTTATGACAGCTACAATGTTGGGTTGTTCCTAACCCAATTGTTGGGTTTCGCAATTCACTTCTGTGGGAACATCACAACCGAGCCAGCCTGCTAACTTACGTCATAACATTGGCGTAACATGGTCACAGCGCAATATCGCGCCTGTCCCCTACATCTGTAACTTACCTGACTCTTTGCAATCTCATCAACGATTTCCATCCCCTTCCGTATCATCAACACTCAAATGTTGTTCAGTCTGTGCTAAGTGTATATTTTTAAAGAGGGACAAAGGTACAAAATACGGAAAACAGTAGACAGCAGTATTAGTTTGCTCCCAAGTGAACAAGGGTTTTTGGTGGGTGTGAAAGCCATTCAAACCAAACAAAGACTGAACAAGGCAATTAAACCAAAAAACGTGAATTGTGGCACAAATTTGTCCAGATATATAACAAAAAGTAAGCAAGCTGAAGTAGTGTTTAGAAGCAATATCATGCAGAGAGTGGCTAACGTTAGCATTGGTAGTACCACAAGTCTATGTTTCACTTTGAAGGTTAAGCAGCCCAAGTACAACTTTATCTGTATTTTGACTCAAAGTACCACCATGCTGCTTTGGCTTGAACAGTTTTTCTCCCACCTGGTGCTTTATTTCAACTTTATTGTGCAACAAAAGACTGGATGGACTGAAGCTTCATCCTCCTATTAGTGGCATGTGACTGTATGACACCATATTTGACGAAGTGCAACTTTAGATGTGACCTTAATTTGGTGTTGTCCCTCCTTCCCTCCTTTAGTTATCAGTTATGTGATGTAAGCATCAGAGACATCATTTTATAGCTCTGTGGTATTGGATCCTTACTCACTGTCCATTGTGCGGTCTGACCTTGGTAATGTTTGGGTGTTTGTTAATAAGTTTTAAATACTAGGTGTCTTTGACTTCAATTTGTGTTGCTGTGGTATCAATCAACCACCTATATTTTTGATATGATACCAAAGTCTTAGAACTTGTTATTCCGGAACTGTCACAACCATTTTTTAATTATTTAGAGAAAAAATGACAAGATTAATTGAATGTTGTGTATGACCATTCAGCTTCAAGATATTAAGATATACATTTTTAAGTCTGCGTCCCCCAGCTCTTCTCTCAAGGTGAATGTTGGAGTACTACAAAAAAATGAAAGTGAGTAAAAAAGTCATGTATTGATGTTGGAAACAGAAAACAGAGCAGGCTTCAATCTATTTTTGGCAGGAAATCGTGCTGGAAGTGACCCATATTTGTCTGTTTGTGCGTGTTCTTTGAAGCTCTGTTAGTGCTCTGTTTTATGGACATGAAAACACACCAAGAGCTGTCTGGCTAATACCTGCCTGGCACCTACAGTGACTGTTATCCTGGCAGGATGTCAGGGTTGTAGAGAGGCCTTTAAGTCTCTCTCCATATGCTTATCAGCTAAAGCCAAATTCAGTATGCCATCATGCAACATAATGTAGATGAGTACAGAGCTTCTCTGTGATGCCCAAAGCTCATGCAGCCTGCCTGATGTGTTGATTCATAAAATGTTAATTTTTATGATTTGGGATTGAGATCACCAGATTCTGCATTTTTGTAACCTCCCCAATTATCTACATTTGAGCTTATAACACTAACCCTCAGTCTAGTTTGACCTCTAGCTCTCTGATTGGCTCTCTGATTGGCTCTCTGATTGGTTCATTGACCTATCAATCAGAGAGCACCCACTTAAAGAAATCTGTCCAAACTCACATTGGATGAACGTTTGCTTCGTCCAGTTCTTTCACAAACATTGTAAAGAACACAAATGTGGGGTAAAAATATAATACTAAATGAAAATTCTTAATATTTCAGACCACCATTTGTTGCTATAAGAACAAATGATGTTCTGGAAATATTTAGTAGCAGTGACTTCACTTATCAGCTATCTTAAATGAGTTCTATGTGTTGTGAGGATATTTTAATGTTTACATTACTTTTCTGTAATGCTAGCTGACTTGACCTTGCAGTGCAGCTGGATCTACCTAATTCATTGTCTGTAATTGGACAGATCCATCTGGCCAAGCTCCATCTTGCTGAATATGTGTGGTCCAAAGTGCATGGCAACTACCAGCGAGACGACAGCAGGGAGTGACTGCTTGTACAGAGGTTAGCATCAGTGCTAACAACTTCAGTAACAGTTAAATCAACACATAGTAACATAGTTATAGGCCTCCAGCTCTCACAAATTCCTGGGTGGAGATTAGCCAAGATAGCCAAGACGTGAGCACATCACCCCTGTGTTGTTGTCTCTCCGCTGGCTTCCAGTTCCTTTTAGAACTGATTTTTAACTTTTGTTGTTTGTTTTTAATGCCATTCACGGCCTGGCTGCTCTATATTTATCAGAGATTTTAACTTTACGCAGCCATACGAGGGCTCTGCGTTCTTCTGGCTAGTTTCTTTTGGACATTTCAAGGTCTAGATGTAAACAGTGGGGGGACCATTTTTTTTGCTGTCGCTGCACCTTGATTGTGGAACAAGCTGCCCCCTGACATCTGCGCCATGATTGACTGTGGTATTTTTAAATCTAAACTAAAAACTCTCTTTTTTTAGAATGGCTTTTAACCCTGACTAAGGCTTCTATGTCTTATGCTCATTCCCTCCCGTTGCATTTTTATTGCATTTTTTCAGTCAAGAAGTTGCGTGCTCCTGGTATAAGACATCACGTGAGAAACAAACTAGATTGATTACATACAAGGTCATTCACAGAAGCTATTGGACCCCCTCCAAGATGGCTAAACTAAAATTGAGGGAATCTGATGTGTGTTGGAGATGTGGAAATAACATAGGTACACTTATACATATGTTATATGAATGCCAGAGGACACACAATGTATGGGAAAACATAATTCTACTCCTTCATAAAATATTCAGAACAAATTTGGTTCAGAGTCCTGCACTTTGTATACTGAGTATAATCACAGAGGGGGTGGATTTATCAACCCAACAGATTATGTGGTGTAGACTGGCCCTTACCACAGGCTGCAGGATTATCCTGAGGCATTGGAAAACAAAAACTGTCATCCCATTTAACAAGTGGCTGACAGAAATAATCAAAATAGCTAGTTATGAGCAATTTAGTTTTAAACTGAATAATAGACAAGAGGTATTTTCGAAAGTATGGGGCCCTTTTGTGAGCATGGTGCTCAGTGGCTGAGGGAAAGTAGATGTTATCATCGCGTACGTGTGTTTGTATATGTTCATGTGTGTTTATGGTAGAGCTGCAACTATCGAGTATTTTTGGAATCGAGTACTCTGTCGATTATTTCTTCGAGTACTCAAGTACTCTAACAAAATATACTTTTTTGTTTTTAAACAAATAAATCAATTGTATACAATGCAACATGTTAGGGCTTTCAAAATGAGCAACCAAATGCTGTATATTCCTCATAAAAGGGTTTTCATTTTAACAACTTTCTAAGTTTAAACCAGTACTGGCTTAAAACAAAGCCAATACAATACTGATTTACAAAGCAGTAATATAATTCTGCAATTATATTTGTGAAGTGTGTTCTGGAGGGCATTGTGTGGTTTGGACTGAAATCCTTGATCATGTTCTTAAATCCTGTGTCCTCCACCATGGAAAGAGGACGCATGTCTGTGATGAGCATATTTAATATGCTGTAATAGTAATAGTTGCAGCCCTAACAACGTGCTTTCATGCTAGGCTACGTGCTAGGCTAACTCAGTTTGACATCAGACACACTGCACTGTGTTTTCTTTTCGTCCCTTCTTGTAGTGACCACACACTTGGGACACTCTCTGCCATTTCTTCTGTGGACTCTCTCCTTTCTGTCCCTCTCTTTTCTCTTCCTTCATGATTTTACAAGCCGCACAGCAGCGGAGGTAGCAGGCGAGGTGTGCCACAGAAATGACCGTCCGTGTCAAACACCGTGCACTGTATAGTAGTCCAGATATATATTTATATGTATAATTACATATTAAACGAGGCTTCGAGGCACAAAATTTAATTCGAGGATATTTTGTAATCGAGTACTCGCGAATATTTGAGGAATCGTTTCAGTTCTAGTTTACGGTTAGGTATGTAAATGTTTGTATATGTGTACGTATATGAATTGTGTGTGAATGATCAAGATGCCTCTATATTTTGGGGGAATTCTCAAATGAAATATCATGGGAGCTTGTAATAAAGGGATCGAGGATGCCATTGCCAAGGTGTGGACGGATGAGATGGGATGAACACTGATGGTACTTACCCTGTAAATGCTTGTATTGAGTTACTGGATATTTATTTTTTTATTTATTTTATTTTATTTTATTTTATTATTATCATTATTATTATTTTATTTTGTTTAACATACTTTATTCTCGTTTTCTTCTCTCTTACTGTTTGTGTTTTTGTTAAAACAAGAAAAAGTGAGTTACAAAAAAAAAAGTAAGATAAGACCCAATGTAATATATATACATATATAGCTTATTTTGTGGTCTAGTACTTTCATACAATTTCCAGATCATTGATGAGTGCGCGTTTAATTAAACTGATTAAAAAAGTGCTGCACAAAAAAAAAAAAAAGAAATTCAGTCGGGCCAGATTTTCAGACTTAGGACTTGAGCTGGACTGGACAGTTTTGGCAGACAGTGAGCAAATTTAGCCACTTAAAAGAAACACAAATAGATAAAAAAACAAACACACTGGATGTTTATAAATTTATGGCCATATCCAAAAGGGCATAAACTCGAAAAAGAGCAGTACTTGAACTGAACTTCTGCTGAAATACTGTTTCTTTAAATGTAACACTTCAAACAGAAGTGTGCTTGTAAAAGTTTTTTCTGTTTTTCTTACCAGACCTAATTCCCGGTCACGTTGATTTCAGGCCACTCGAGGGTTGCTTTTGGGCCGCATGTGGCCCTCGGGCCGCTAATTAAATAGGGCTTCACTATAGGAGCAAAAGTACCAGAATCATTGAATGTAACCAGTCCCCGTCCCTTTTTCTCAAAACACACGTCCCTCTGATGAGGCAGAGGGTCTGATTAGATTCTCAGTATCCTGCTGTGTAAATAAATGAGCAACAATAAAGAAGAAAATGAGAGAGATTTCACACCAGAGCCGCTCTGCCGCTGTGTTAACCATGGACTAATGCAGAAATACCTCCAAAAATATTCTCTTTAATGTTTTATGATAAGGAAACAGGAATTTTAATGTCAATCATTATTTTTTTCACTAGGGAAGTTCATGGAGGTCAATGTAATAAGGAGGGTAGTGATAGCATTCATGGTAGCATCGTGCAGTATTGATGTAAAAACATATTTACCATAAGCCTGCTGTATTGAACAACAGAATATGTCAATAATTTGAACCATGGCTCCGGAGTTTGACACCTTCAGACATCATTTGTTGTTTTTCTCTAACATTTAAAACTTTTAACTGTTTTGTGAAACGAAAACCAGACTGCCAGTGTTTGGATAGAGAACATTGTTGACATGTGGAAGGTCATGAAAGAAGAAAAGCTGTTAACTTTCATACTGAGGTGTGATTAGCCTCCATAGAAACCTGTGGATGGCATATTGAGAATAATCAGTGTTTTATAAAGTTTGTAAGTGAGCTACAGACTTGTTTTAGCTTTTCATCCTTGTAGCCCTCAAGTATTTTTATGTATCTACTGTAGGGCTGGGTGATATGGCCTAAAAATAAAACCCTCGATTTTTTTTCCACAGCACTCGATTTACGATTTGAATCGATTTTTCCCTCCCTAAAAGAAACAAAACTCCCAGTGACATAAAAATGAAACACATCCAGTTTTGCCTTCATGTTGTCTAAATGTTTCCCTCTTAAAGTCAAAGTCTGGGTCATAAAAGGTTGATTATGTAGTATAAACGTAGGCAGGTTTGTCTACATAAACACTAAAAGGCTGAGGTATTTTTACAGTATTAGCATGAAACTCTCTGATCAATATTCAAACTACTTTGTACTTAAATAACAAATACAAGTCTATAAAAGTACTTGTGCAAACCCTACAAGGCCGACCATCATGGAAATTGTATTTTTTTCAAAAATTGCAACTTCTTACAATTGAACTAAGGCAAGAAAAAAAATCTTGATTTTTAATTTTTTATATCTTATGCAGAAAGTAATTCAAATTAATTGATTTAATCGATTTTTTGAAAGGCTCTAATCTACTGCCACATCAGCAATGAAGAGATAAAACATGACAAGATTACTGCTCAATCACAGGATCTTAATTAATAATAACTTTATTTATATAGCACCTTTAAAAACAGAAGTTTACAAAGTGCTTTAACAGACAAAACAAAGGCAGAAAAAGGCAGAATAGAATCAACAATAAGTTCATCAGAGACCTCGAGAGTCAGAGGAAAAGGCACAGAGAGTCGAGTTAACTAAAGCAACAAAATGAAAGAAAACAGAATAAACTGGAAGGATTGAAATAGCTGGTATAATGCATAATGACAAGGAGATAAAAGGACAGTAGGTAGAAAATAGATTTACAGATACATAGATTAATTTAAGACTGTTGAAGGTTGACAACATCACATCAGGAAGATTGAGAAGAAGAGGGCAGATAAAGGACTGGTAAAAAGAGAAAATAAATAAGTAAATAAAATAATTAAAAATGCTACTAATAAATAAATCAATACATAAAATAAAGTGAAATAAAATAATGATGATAAAAACTGAGTATTTCAAAACAAGAAAAGAAAGTAAAAACAGGAAACAATGACAAACCGTGAGAAGGATAAGAACAATAGAGCTTAAAATAACAAAACAAGTAAGTTAAAGGAGTAAAACATTTAAAAAAGGAAAAAATCACGTAAAAGCAAGTCTGAAAAAGTGTGTGATTTAAAAGATGCCACTGATATTTAGACTTAATTTTACCAAATGTATGATTTGTAAAAGTTCACTTCAGAGGAGGTGGGGTGTTGAGTGAATTAATTGGTTTTAGTGTCACTTCTGGTTTTCTGTGTTTAAAGTGAGGTGTAGTTGACTGAGGGCTCTCTACTATAGTGGATTAGCTTAATCCGGTTGATCGTGTGAACTTCTGTGTGTGATCCAGATCATCAGCTCAGGGCAGCTGTCACCTCTGACTGAAGAGAATGAATCCAGACTGGATCAGGGATTAATCAAGAGTCCAAACACGATGAAGATATGATAGGATATGGACAGCTATCCAAAGAGACCCTGTTCTGCTTTATTTTTGATACCTTAAAATACTTTTTGTTCCATTTTACTCACTAGGCAGCGAGAATCCAGTCAGCAATGCCTGTTTTAAATTCTTTCTGTGCTCAAAACTGTCGCACTTCCACTGTCAAATAGTTTATTTTTTACATACAGTATTAATTGTTTGTATTTTTTGCCTTAATATTTTGTTGAATTTGTGAATGAGATCCTGGTCTCTATAGAAATTATCTGGTTAAGCATCAAATCAATACAGTTAGGGCTTTCCATGCTTTCCTCAGTTCTTGCAGGAGGAAAAAAGTCCATTGCATCTCAGAGTCAGAATCAGAATCAGTGGCAGGCCGCCACTCCTAAATGAGTGTAGAGAAAACACTGCAGAAATCAGGCACATTTTGAGGGACAGCTTTAACCGGGGACAGGTCATCCAAGGCCCCGTTTCCACCAAGTGGTCCGATACGGATCAACATGGTTTGGCTCAGGCCGGATTGGTGAAGCTTGATCCTGTTTGCATTTCCAAAGCAAGACGAACCCTACTTGGTAGGCAGCGACTAAACCGGATGCCGATAGCATGACATCATAGCATCGCAACACATTGTACCCGGCTATTAAATACAACTAAGAAGAAAACGCAACACAGTCAACAAAGAGCAACGATTAAAGACGCCCAGCAATTCTTCTTTTTGTGAGTAGCATGTGGCTTTTTGTTACGAAGCGAAATCAAGCTTTGTTTCAGAGAAGGCTGTGTGCTGGAGAGTTATCTTCACGAAGATGAGTGGAGATTTAAACATGGCGGGGTTATGTGTTGTTCTGCTGTCACATGGGAAGTGACGCCTCCTTCGACCAATCAACGGACTGCAGTGTTTCTAGCTCTCTGGGGTCAGATCGGTATGCTTGGCACTCCAACAGAAGGGTCCCAAATAGTATGATGGTACAGTTTGCTTATAAGGGGTCCTGTCCCAGTTTTAGGCTATAGAAACACCACAAAAAGCGAGCCGTACCGAAACGAACCAAACTGAACCCTCTGGTGGAAACGGGCCTCAAAACAGGGCCTGTCCTGGAAATCAGGGACGTCTGGTCACCATACTGTTGACACCAGTGCTAGCAGCGAACTAGCCAGTTAGCTCTTGGCCATAAATTGAATCAGCTTCCTCATGGAAGGCAACTTCCATCTCGCAGATTTTGCATTGCACTTTTTCTTTTTGTTCTGGTAAAATGATCCCAAACTTTTGAGCTCCATTGCTGGACAGTGATGATACCGTTTACTAACTCTTCCGATGACATCACGTCTGACTCAGATCACCACTACTGCACATGTGTGACAGGTGGTGCATTCAAGGGCAATCATAAAAATGAATTTTATTGTTACTTCCAGAGCTGTACATGCAGGGCGAGCGAAGGGGAAATCTATATTGTTTATATCGTTGCTTTTTCAATACTAATGTCTTGAATGTTCATATCTCGATATACATATGATAACGATATATCTTTCAGCTCTACTATGACATGATGCACAGTATGATAAGAGAAGTAAAGATATAACACCTGATGCACTCAAATGCCCCCTTTAGGGACATGTGTCTTATGGCCCTTTTCCACTAGCACGCCTTGGCCCTACTCTACTCGGCTCTACTCAATTTGCAGCGTATTCCACTAGCCTGGTACCTCCTAAAACAAGCTAGTTTACTCCGCTCTGGTTCCAAGGGAGCTGAGTTGATACTAAAAGATGACGTCACAGACTGCCGGCTACTGATTGGTCAGACAATGTTGTCATCAATGAGTCATGAGTGCGACGACCTAGCATGCTAGCAGTAGCTACCATTAGCTTACCCTCATACGTCTTTTCTTTGCAGCTGGATTGCTCTCGTCCTCGGCTTCATTCTGTTGTATAGCTTCCAAAACTCTCCTGTGCTTCTCAAGGGGTATTTCTTCTTGCCACCTGCAGCCTTCTTCTGCTTTCCTTTTTTACTCGGTTTGTGACAAAAAGCCACAGATTGTTGTGTTGCGGTCAAAATGACATCACTGCTACGGTGTACATTTTAGGACATCCTCAGTCTCCATAAAACGTTCGGATACAAATTTCATTTGGACATTTCGGACATTCCGTTATGCGCGCAATTATGCTATCGAAGAAACTTCCGGTCGGCTCCAAAACAAGAGCCCAATTTACAAAAGTGTTAAAGCACTAAAAGGGGATAATGAAGAATGCTTTTATTTTGAAAACGGGAAGTTTGCTAGTGGCTGATTTTTAGCTGAATGCCGTCTCAAGACGATTTAACATTTATGATATTACGATGATTATGATATTGTTACGACCTGACGCTGTTTTTTATTTGAGTCCGTTTTTCCAGTATTTTGTCTGATGACTTTCATTTTGAAGCCTGAGGCCATATTATCTGACGGAGGTTTTATTGAGTGAGGTTTTTCTGATGCCGTTTTTCTGAGTCCATTTGGTATGATGGAGGTTTTTCTGAGGCCGTTTGGTCTGAGAAATGACAGAGGTTTTTCTGAAACTGAGGATGTCCTAAAATGTAAACCGTACACCACAGTGCCGCTCAGCGACACTGCATCCCGTTGGGCAGGCGACTGGGGCTAATGGAAAAGGAGCACAAGGCGAGTAGAGTAGAGCCGGGTAGAGTCGAGTAGAGTAGAGTAGGGCTAAAGGAAAAGGGCCATTGGACAGCAGTGCTTCACCCTGTGAGCTTCTATAAATCTTAAATCAGAGTAAACATCTGGACCATAAACTTCTGGTTTATGTGTTTTAACTCTGGTATCTTCCACTGAGGCTCTCTACTATAGTGGATTACCTTAATTGAGTTTATCGTGTGAAGTTGTATTTGTGATTCAGGTCATCAGCTCACAGAGCAGCTGTCACCTCTGACTGAAGAGGATGAATCCAGACAGTCGGAGATTAATCAAATGTCCAAACTCCGTCAGTGTGATGACACAGCAGCAGCAGCACCTGCCGTCCCGGAGCTTTCTGTGTGCATCATCAGTGTGTTTGTGTGTGAAGCACCTCACATCTCAAGCACCTCGACAGCCAGCCAGCCAGCCGCTTGCCTGGTTTCCATGCCAACCAGAAGGGCTGTTCATGTTGGAGCATGCTCAGTTTGGCTCCCCCTGCGTTGTAACAATAGCCAGTGAGAGGGCTCACACACTCGCTCGCTCGGTCACACACAGCACTCTCTCTCTCACACACTCTACTCCAGCTCTCAGTGGGAGCGAGGCAGAGAGGAGGGAGGCTGCCTGCTGTGCTCACGGAGCCTGAAACACACACACTGACCAACAAATGCACTCTTCAGCCACTAAACAAAGGTGAGTACACAACCTGCTGGATTTTACTCTGAATTATCTGCAATTTGCCCCTGTGTTCTGGAGTTTGTTGGATTTTAAGGGTTGAATTTTTGAGCAGAAAGGCTGCAGAGCGGGGACAGTTGTTGCTCATGAAAAACTAGGGAAGCATGTGCTTTCCTTTTTCAGTGACCAGCTGCACAGTCTTTCCTTTCTGTCTAGCTGCATCACTGCTTCGATTTCATCTTGTCCTACCAGGGTGCAATCTTCCACGTATATGGATCTTGTTATTTTGTGAATGGTGAATGCAGGTGGGATATTTTTCCTGCTGTATTGGAGGTGTAGTAGTTGACAAAGCAGGCTCTCTGCTTAATAATTCATGCAGCCTTGTATGGAGGAAAGTCAGGGGTTGACAGCAGGTGTAATGTGATGCTTTGCATGGACACAGAGAACTCTTTGAGGATCCTTTGACAGTGCAGCTCAGTTTTACATCCTCTGCTGGCTTAATTTGATTATCAAGCATTTTAGAGCCTTATCTTTAAGCGCTAATTGGGGTGCAGATGTAGCTACAACGGAGGAAGACTCGCCTCTTGTCTGGTGGAGAGCTTGGTGATATGGACTGTATGCAATATGATACATAACACTCCAGATGGAAAGCAAATACAGAACAGTTTTAATCTGTTATTTCAGATTGCAGGCAGCAGCATTTTTAGCAAAAGTAAATACATAAAGGGGATTTCTTATCCTTTTTTTCAAATGAAATGCTGCCATTGTCGACAGACTATCTGATTCAAAGTGTGACTTCATTCCTACCAATGGACTGAGGTAATCCCTTCAGTAGGTGCAGTATTTCAGGCAGAGAACTAGCAATATAAGGTGGTGATGTTGCTCTTTTTGAAGGCAGTTTTCTGAAGGTCCTTTAAGCAGTGAGCCATTTTTTTGCTCTCTATGTAATGAATTAAATTTGCTCTCAAATTTACTACAGATGGTTTTATTGAAGCCTCATTTTATGTAACACTTTGATTTTTTTGGACAGAAATATGTGCCCATGTCCTGTTTACAAACTCTGTTTCAGTAAATCCCTTCTCTCCTTCTGTTGCATGCTCTATTTTTTTTCAGAAAAATGTGTGTTTGAACAGTCTTTTTTTTAATTATTCCCCCAAACTGTCTCACCAAATTGTCACTATTCTCAGATAGGAAACGTAACTGCCCACCGATGGCTCTAGCTAAGGAACACAGCATTTCTGTGCAGCCACAGTAAACATAAGAGCACAGTAGCTTTGTTCAGGGAAATGCTTCGCCATTTGGTTTTAAATGCCTTATCTGAACCAAATTTCTTTACTTCTGGAGCTTGTTTTTAATGGAGTTTCATCAAACTTCCTGCTGCTGTGGTCCACCCTGATCCCCCCTCAAAACTTTGTGTGCATGCTATAGGGCTGGGTATTTCCAGCAACCACATGATACAATACGTATCCTGATACTAAGGCCACGATATATTCCGATACACATAAATTGTGAACACTGACTGCACTTTTTACAGAATTCCCAGCAACTGTTGTTTTTATTACAAGAAGAAAATGAACAAGCATGAGTTTTAAATAATTCTTCAACTTAGGAACTTTAGTTAGGTCCCCAAAGATAGTAGAGTTTAAATTTGGAGCATGTGTTTTATGATGAAGCTTGGCTTCTATTTTGAACTTTTCCATTGTTAATATTACCCAAAGTCTACTGTCAAAACATTGAGGCCGTATCGATTCTGTAGAATCCATATCGATACACGTATCGCCAAGAAGTGCATGACGGTATTTTGCTGTATTGATATTTTGAGCACAGGCCTAGCGTGCTACCTCACTTATCAGCTGTAATATACTTCAATATACTCGTAAAGGCTTATCCATCAATCCTTTTTTATACTGCTTACCTCCTTCGGGGCAGTGGGAGACTGGAGCCTGTCCCAGCTGACATGAGTGAGAGATAGGCATCATTTTTAACCTGTCGCCAGCCAATCACAGGGCACGATAGACAGACAGCCATCACACTCGCACTCGCACCTAAGGGTAATTTGGAGTCACCAATCAACCTAAAGAGCGGGTTTGTGTTCTGTGGAAGGAAGCTGGAGTGCCCGGAGAGAACCCACATATGCAGACTTCACACAGAAAGGTCCTACCCAGCCCAGAGATGGAACCAATGACCCTCTTGCTGGGGTTTCCAGCAAAATAGTGGAACCAGCAACCCTCTTACTCCAAGGCAAATGCACTACCTAACGCGCCACCATACCATCAGACAAGGTGCAATCATTTCAAAAGATTAGTGTAACTTTTAGGACCCAGAAAGTGAAACCAAAACATGCGTCCCTTATCCTTACCCAGAGTCATTGTACAAAAGTGGAACCAATTCCCAGTACCCAATCCTGATATCAGCCCTAAAAATCAGCCTTATATATTAAGTGTAATATTTCTAAAATACTCAACTGTGCCATAATGCTTCACCTTAACATTTCAGCTGGAGCATGTAAAAAAATCACAGTATTTTATTTTAAAAAGTGAAATGTTGTTTTACTTGTTTAAAGGAAAGACTTTGGCAGTTAATAAAAAATATATATATCTATAAATATCTATATCTTTGGGATTTAACGAAATTTCGTGCCACAAAGTTTTGCAAATTAAAAAAATGACGCAATAAAATTCAAAGACGCACGAAATAAAAGCACAAAATAAAAAAACGCGAAGGGATGCTGGTGATTTTTTACCCTCCTCGCCTACCGTAGCAAAACGCTTGCTTCAGAATGAAGGAAGAAAACGAGGTCGAAGAATTAGCTGACGCTTCTTTGTCAAATAAATCGGTTGTGTGGACCTATTTTGACTTCCCATGTAAAAGACGAGAGAACGGTGAGAAGATTGCGGACAAAACAACAACCGTGTGCAAAATATGCTGCTACAGTTCACCGTATACTGCAGCGAGTACAACTACCAACTACTTTGAACTGGAGACAGGCAGCAACTGTATGTTTGTGTAAGTCTGCATAAAAAACAATATTTGATTTTTGCATCTACTGTTGAGTTGACAGAATTTGATCATACTTGAAGATCAGAAGTATATGCACTGTTATAGGCTAAATATTATAGTTCACAGTTCAGACATTTATAGGTCTAAACTGCAGCTCTGAGGACTGCTATTTGTTTTCCTTTTCATTCAAGAATGTACTTATCCTGATTGTTACAACAACAAAGCACTTTTTTATTGAGATTTTATGTTTGTAAAAAACAAAGGAAAAAACAGAGGAAAAAACTACAATTTTGTTTTTTTTTTCAAAGAGCATTTATTTTGTACTGATGCAGCAATATTTTTTGTATGTCTGCATTAGGAAGAAAATAAAGAAAATTAGATTTTTGCACAACTTCCTACTGTTGAGGATTTTCTATAATCTTTATTTTGTATCGTGAGTATTTTCGTATCTTGAGCCCTGCTTCTTAATTCGTATTCGTTTCGTGAGTTGACCATTTCGTTACACCCCTACTACATCTATATTAGGAATGGGAATTGATGAGATTTTATCGATACCAGTGCTATTAACAGTCCTGCTAATTGATCTAATTCTTTATCAGTTCCCTTATTGATTCCAGCAGATTGGCCGTGTGTGCAAATGTTGGCCTGTAAATTTTCAGGATCAACAATGTCAAACACATGTCACAGCATAGGTAACTGCTTCTGCAAGTTGCTGGTGTTTCCACTCACTTAAAGTTGTACGGTAGGCGCATTTCATAAAAAATTAGGCTGCAATTCTGATGCTTCTGAACCCTGTCGGTGTGAGGAATAGATTAGCAAAAAGACTCATGATATCTGCAAAAACCGAGCATCATGGTTCCTACTGCTGTGACAATAAACCATATTTTTCAGAGCTTAAAGCCTGACAGCTGTGCTTTTTAAACATGTATCATTATCACGCATTCCTTATATCTTGCTTTGTGATGCATAGTGATATATCTTAAATACTTTGAACTGCCCAGCCCTAGCCTGGTGTCCTAAATGGCGATCTAATCAGCTGTTTAAAGGAATGTAGACGCTCTAATATCTGTGTGTATGTGGTCTGTCTGTGTGTGTGTATCAGTGGTGGTCAGAGATGTATCTTCAATCTCCTCCTGTGGTCTCGCCCCATTTCTCTCTCTGAGGCACACTTAGAGATTCAGACTCTCTCTGGGAGTCTCTCCCCGTGGCCGTGAGATTAATTGTTGTGGCTGATAAATTCCTGCTTGGTCGATGGAGTATTCCTCTGCAGCCTGTCAGCCGCCCTGTGTGTGTCTGTGTGTGTGTGCTGTTTATATCAGAGGAGCATGAATATGAATGGGTCAGGTCTGTGGGCTTGTATGTAAAGTAGAGGAGCCACCAGAGCTGTCTGATGTAATAGGAGTCAATATGATGATTTATATTTTAAATCAAGAGGACTGGGTTCAAAAACAGCCATCACTTTACTGAAACACACCCTGTTTAAATTCATCAGCAGTGATCAATCACACAGCTCTTCATGACACTTAAACAATTTTGATATTAAGAGTATTCTCGTTATAAATAGTACACACCTTACAGCAACTTTATTAGTATGGCCCTATAAAATCTGTTCCTGTTTCCAAAATTCTGTTTAAGTTTTCCCATTTTTTTTCTTTAATCACCTACGCCAAGGAGGTTATGTTTTCGTGAGAGTTTGTTTGTTTGTAATAATAATAATAATAATACATTTGATTTAAAAGCGCCTTTCAAAACACCCAGGGACACTGTACAGGATAAAACAACAACAACAATAAAATCAACAAAACACTAGAACTATAAAATTAGCAAAGTGCAACAGACAGTGATGAAGTGGAATATTCATGGTAAGGAATATGCAGTTCGGAACAGGTGGGTTTTGAGTCTGGATTTAAAAAGAGACAGGGAGGTCAGATTTCTGGGGTCCGGTGGGAGAGAGTTCCAGAGCTGGGGAGCAGAACGACTGAAGGCCCTGCTCCCCATGGTGCTGACTCGAGCAGAGGGCACAGTGTGGTGGGTGGAGGAGGAGGATCTGAGGGAGCGGGCAGTAGTGGCGATATGGAGGAGGTCAGACACATATGGAGGGGCGAGGTTGTGGATGGCCTTAAAGGTGTACAGGAGCAGTTTGAACTCTATCCTATGCTTGACCGGGGGTCAGTGGAGCTGCTGCAGGATGGGGGTGATGTGATGGTGGGAAGGGTTCTGGTGATGATGCGGGCAGCTGAATTCTGGACCAGCTGAAGTTTATGGAGGGACTTTTGTGGAAGGTCTGTGAACAAAATAACTCAAAAAGTTATAGACGGATTTTGATGAAATTTTCAGGAAATGTTCAGCATGGGAAAAAGAAGAACTGATTCAATTTTGGTGTTGATCCGGATCACCGTCCGGATCCGCCATGACGAAAAATGCAATTTTCGTGAATAACTACTGAACTAAAATAGATATCATGACGAATCTAGTTGCTACTGGTATGTTTCATGGTCAAGGGATCTAAATATTGACATTAAATAAAGGTAGGACTAATATTTATGGTGAAAATCACAATATGACTGACAACTGTGGTGCTGGTGGAGGTCTGCGCTCTCAAAGTGCTTTTCTAGTTTTTTAAAAATTCATTTTTTAGTATTTTACACTGTTTGACCCCTTGACACTGTATAATAGGGCTGGATCGATACTCTTTTCTCCCGATTCGATTTTTTATGATTTTTTTAGGTGCCGATTGATTTAAATTGTGATTCTAAGATATTGCCAATTGTTGCAACCTTTAGTTAGCTTTATTAACACCATCGCAAAAGATGAACAATGATGATACCTACAGACTATATCAGGAAAAATACACATCACATGTGAGTCTGTTTTTAGGATTTATTCAGCAATATATATTAACTAGCTGTTTGTACTCTCTCTTCAAAAGCCTGGATTGTATTTAAAAGTGGATTATTAACACAGACTAAAATGAAGCATTTAAATTTGGGGGGAAAAAAACACATTTTTAACCAAAAACTCGATTTAAAAATCGTCAAACAAAAATCCTGATACTTATGTTAATGGATTTTTCTCCCACCCCTACTGTATAAAGTGATGAAATATAACCACTCACTCTTCAGGTGGCTCTCACATGTACCTTTACGGGTCCAGTCAACAGTATGTAACAAAATTAGCAGAACATTTGATCACCTGACACATAATCGTTTGGAAACTGCTCTGCCCTGTATGGAGTTAGACTGGAGGTTCGTAGCTTCTTTGGGACGGACCCTAACTCTGTCTTCATGTGGCTCTCTCACTGTCACCAAAGCAGATCTTTTAATGCTATGGTGTTTATTTATCATATCACATACCACATGTATCTTTACTCAGTTTCCTAAATTTAAATTATATTAGTTAATAAAGGTCTATAATGCTCTGTCAGGCACTTTTTGTGACTCTGTGTCCACTTTTTGGACTTACTAAAACCCATTATAACCCTGAAATTCTAAAGTCTTTTATTATAGGAAAATATATTTGTTTCAGTTTATAAACCCAATAAAAATGAAATGGACTCTCTTTTGGGAAAAATTGCATGTAAATAAAAATCATTATGTATATATTCTGTAAAGAAAAAAGCTAAACTCCAATAAAAACACACACAACAATTAAAACAATAAATAAAATGGAGTTCATACAGTTCATGAATTGTTTGTGAAATGTACTTTCTCCCAGTACTGTTTGTCATACGTTTGTAACATTTCCTGAACTGCTGGCTTTTCAATGGTATTCAAGGGCTGCATTTCTTTTGCAATGTAGCAAATATTTATCTGTACTGTGCCAACCAAACGTCTCATTTAGTGCTGACTGTCAGGACGGAGGCTCCACCGCACCTACCCTTCTTCGTCGCCACTACTTTCAAACAAATTCGACATATCGGCTCGTTGGTGTTCATGAGCTCACACCTTGTTCATTCTGTTTAAAACCAAAATATTCCCACACTGGGGCTGCGGCATTCAGCTTAGGAACCGTATCTTTCATGCTATTGTTCATATTAGTGTTCGTTTCCTCGTTACTCCTCACGACGCTCACTTCAGGTCTCTGTGTGTGTTTACGCACGAGCAGCCCCGCCTCCCTGTCAAAGATTGAATAAATGACAGATGGATCACTAACCCTAAACCCGCTCATTCCACTATAAAACCAACGCGCCCAGGTGTTGAGAAAGATGGACGGAGTGAACCACCTTCTTATCCAGTCTGTTTGGTATGAAAGAGAGGAGGGAAACAAACACGGATGCCCGTCAAGTTATTGAGGCCGCTCGCTTAGTATTTGTTTGGTTAATTGATTTATTGATTATCGCGACAGGCCTATAATTAACAGACTAAAGTCACTTAGGAAACTGATGTTAATATCTTAAAAATTAGTATGTTTTTTTACGACATGTCTGCTCAGTGCTATATGGGGATATTTTTCTTGGGGCACCGTGGTGCATGCGCTACTTGGTCTGGATCAGCCTTGTATAGTCGTGGATAAAAGGCAGGGAACTAAAAGGGTCCCGACAGTTTTGAACTGTTTAAAACTGTCGTGGAGAATCGCCGCTCTCAGTATAGCGGGGTGGAAGCCTAATGCAGTCCTAATGCTAACGGTATTAGCGTGGCATGTACGGGGTTCAGTCGGGCTGATCGTGGCTCAATCCTGAAAGCTTTATGAGGACGACTGACAAAGATGTATCTGTTTGTGCCCCGACTGTGTCCTGTTCAAGACGGCGCAAGTGACGAGGCTCAGTCGGGGCTTACGGGACGCAAACTGCGCTTGAGTGGTGCTGACGTCGTGTCAGCGGGATGGAAATTCATGGAAGCCTCATCATATTGTTGTATTAACCTAGCTGGAGCGAGATGAACGCCCCCTGAAGCGCTGTAGAAGCTCTACTGACGGTGTATTTACGGGGTGTGTCCAGGGGTGAGACAGTCATGTCATCCCGTATCATAGCAATCACACCAGCCTCGTCAATCGTGTACAGTCGTGTACAGTCGTGCACAATCGCCATGAGAAATGGGAATGTGTGACTTAGGCATAACTGTGGTTTGGTCTCGAACAACTCTTAGGAGAAATGCCTTGATTCAGAAAGCCTCAATGAGATTATGGTGAGCGTCTTCCACCTGTGGCTTTACAACTGTTTACTTAAGTTGGAAATGAATTTGTTTCAGTGAATTAAAAAGTAAATGTGACTTTTAAACGAATAACTATGAGCCACAGGCGTCTCATTTTCTCTGTTAAGCTCTACAAAAGTAATTACAAGCATCAACCATGCATCTTTATGAGTTATTACCAACTGCCTCGTTAAAATTAGTCATGATTTATCGCTAACACAAACAAATTGACTGTTTTAATGCTTGATCGTTTTTATGCAAATTATATTCTGTTTGATTTTCTGTCTCTGCACTGTTCAATAAAATGCTCCTATCTATGTCTCCTGAACTTGCAGAGCAGAGAGACAACACACAAAGCTATCTAAGATTCCAACAGAGCTGAAAACAGACAAATGAGATACACAAGGAGGCTACACATGGCAGCGGAAAATAAAGTGTACTGTAGAAATGTGATAGATGGCACAAGGGCGCAGAGTGAGCGGTACTCTCTCACCCTGCGGGAAATTGGAAAATAAATTGAGTTGATACAGGCAGGTTTGCATGGAGATATTGATGGCAGGGAGAGGGCATATAGGGGGTGAAGAGGAGTGGATTCAGGGCCTTGGAGGTTCACACCAGGCTAATCATCACTGCGGACACCAGTAAGGAGGAGCAAAAGGTTTCCTGGGGTTAGTAATTAGGAATTTCCATCTGCCATTGATAACATGACACAGCTATGTGTGGACGGCTCTGCGGCACCCTTTGTCTCTGATTCCTCGGCTCTTCAGCTTGTTCTTTCCAGAATTTTAGTCACAATCTGTAAGAATAAATCTCATTCTTGCAGCAGTTGTCTGTGGTCTGTCTGCAGAAATATTCAGGTGTTATTGGAGTATGCTGTGTGTGATGGGCTGAATATAAAGTGGCACACAGTGTGGGATGTCAGGTTTGATTTGGAGACCTGGTTGTGTTTGATGGGCGAGAGCAGACAGACAGAGAGATAGAAAAATGGGATTCCTAACTGATGTGACACAAAGGGACTCTTCCTGCAACCCTCCTCGCTGTAGGTGGGGTCAGATTGTAAGAGATATGCAAAATGTGGTTTAAATGAGGACAGTGGTGCCTGGTGTGCTGCTCTCCAGAGACCCATTTATTTTAAGTACATGCTTTAACACAGTCCAACTCAATCCCAGAAGGGGCCAAGATGAATATACAGTCTAAGATGTGAGCCAAACAGGACCAACATTTATTTACCTGTGTAACAAACTTTGTCTTCATCAGAATATAAATTTGAATGGCATAACTTTTTTTTCTCAATCTTGAAAGTCACTCGAAACACTGACCTGCACATTCACCCACTGATCATGGTAGGTTTTTCGATGCATTTTGGGATTTGTAGTATCAGTGTTGGGAGTACTTTCTAATACAGGGCAGTTTACAATAGACTTGTGAAATTAATCTGGGGCTAGGTTTAACTATACACAGGGCCTAACAGAATTGGCCCTACCCCCCCTTGTCACTGTTTGCAAGCAAAACAAATCTCTCATTTAAAGATGCTATGAGGAGTTACGAAGTAATTACAAAAAAAAAAGTCTCACTTTTAGATATCTGCCTGATCTAAATACACACTTTAAGATGAGTTTTATAGCATCAAAATAGGTTAGCTATAAATGCTATTCCTTAGCTTCGTGGTTGGGTCGGACAGGGCTGGACTGGCCTGGATACTCAACTTCGAGAACAAGACAATTAAAACTAGAGCAAATTTATATTATTCAGACACGTCTTAGAGCACCGGGCTGTAAGTAGCCATATATAGCCCGCTGCAAAACTACGATACTAAGTTTTCCAAAAACTGCTTGTTGTCACACATCAAAAACTACCGCTACGTAACTAGAAAGAGATACATTACCTCGTCGCTTTGCGTCCTGTAAGTTGTTGAAAAAAGAAGTTGTAAAGCAATGCAGAGTTCTGAGGAAGGTCCGAACATGCAAAGGGGGGCACGGCTTGGTCTGGTCAAGTGTGTCTGGACATCCTGAGGTTTTGAATGGCAAACCTGAGCGACAGTTCCAAATTCTGCACTGTGGTTGGCTACTTGCCATGTCAAATGTGGCATTTATATTCTAAGATTTTTGGTTGATGTTGTTTGTGGAGGACAATGCATTTTAGTTGAAACTTAAAATTGTGACTTAATTTAAGTGTGCTCTTTAAGGTATCAAATAAAACAGTATAAAATCTGCTGTCTTGTTTACATCTTGTTACCCTGGCTTAGAATAGAAATTCTTAATTGTGTGAGCATATGAAAGGATAGAAATTTTAATTTCTGTGTCAACTAACTTATATTTGATTTAGGAGGAGTGAGTACACTGTATCAATAGCAATGAACTTTAATTTCTTAAGAGTATTTAGCTAATTGGAAGGTCAAGAGCTCTTAAATAAAATAAATTAAACAAACAATAATAAATTTAACAAAAAAAGAGAAAAAAACAATGAAAATGAAATGGACTCTCTTTTAGGAAAAATTGCATGTAAATAAAAATCATTAGACTAATTAAAAACAAAAAAATAGACCCTGTCCCTGTAAAGAAAAAAAAAACTCCAATAAAAACACACACAACAATAAAAAACAATAAAATGGAGTTTATATAGTTCAGGAATTGTTTGTGACATGTCTGTCAAACATTCGTAACATTGCTGGTTTTTCAATCATATTGAAGGGCTGTATTTCTGTTGCAATGTAGCGAACGACACTATCTGTGAGCGCACCATTTTGCTCTGTTTTATTTATATTTACTTTGCCGACCAAATGCCTCAGTAAGCGCTGACTGTCAGGACGAAGGCTCCACTGCACCTCCCCTTCTTCGTCACAACTACTTTCAAACAAATGTGACATATCAGCTCATCAGTGTTCATGAGCTCACACCTTGTTCATTCTGTTTAAAACCAAAATATTCCCACACTGGGGCACCGTAGCTTTCGTGCCTTCGTTCATATCAGTGTTTGTTTCCTTGTTACTCCTCGGGACGCTCACTTCATGGGTGCATCCGAATAGTCCTTTTTTGATAAGGAACCTTCCTTACTGAAGAAATGACCTGGAAGCATTTAAGCGTCGGCCATGATAAGTGCTGTTCGAATTCTCCAAAAGTTAAGGAAAGGAGGGTTGTTGCTTCCTTTAATATCTCCTTTAGCTTAGGAAACACTGGACCATCCTTTTCAAAAGGAAAGGAGAAGAAAACGCCTTGCGGCACGTGACGTGTATTAATACGGCTCCTGCCGAAGGTTTATGGAAACTTGGTGGACAGATAAAAATTACATGTTTAAATTTAAAAAGCACTCATTTTAAAGAATTTTGTTTTCTCCAACACAATTTAGATGAATATTAAACACACAATTTTTGTACATGATAATATTGTATATTAATTACCACATTTCCACCGATCTTAATTTCTGAAGTGAATCATGTCAATAATAAGACAGAACGATGAGGCCTAATAACGTTTATTGAAAACAATCAATAAAAGATGGACTAATGAGGACTTTTACAATACTCCAAATATAATAAATTCAAACAATGTTCATGATGATATATGTGAATGAAACAGGGGGAACAGGGGGGATGCTTCTGATCATGATCCTCTGATCATGGATTGTTAATGTTAACTGGTGAAGACGTGAAATGACCCTGTGAGATAAGGCAGAGGACAAATGCGCTTCTTGTAGTTCATTTTCAGAACATTGTAGTTCGTCGTAGCTTACCTACGTCACAAGTAATCATCGTCACATAAATATGACATCCAAATGAAAGTGCAGTTGAATTCCTCTTTTACCACAGTTCTCCTTTCCTCTCGTCTTTTTCCCTCCTTCCCTTGACCCTGTGACATTTTTTTATCGGGGTTAAGGTAAAGTGGATAGGAAAGGACTTAGGAAGGACTATTCAGATCCACCCCAGCTCTGTGTGTGTACACGCGAGCGGCTCTGCCTCCCCCAAAAAGAGTGTATCACTGACAGATTCTCACACTGCTATAAAGAGGCTAAATACACTATACAACCAACGCACCCAGGCGTTGAGAAAGTTGCACAGAGTGACCCATCTTCTCATCCAGCCTTTTTGGTAGAGAGAAAGGAGAAAAACAAACGTGCAAGCACAGACGTGTCAACTTATCCAGGCCGGCAAACTGACCGAGGATGTTTTTATTTATAGTGCGGTTAATTGATTTATAGATTATCGTGACAAGCCTAGCTGGAAGTTAAAGGGTTAAGAGCACTGACATTTCCTTTTCTTTAAAAATTTCAGTCCTTGCTTTTCTTCACACAATACAAAGAACAATACTTCTTAGCTGGTACTTGACATCAGTGTTATTACATTTTTTCAAATGATAAAATTGTCCAGTATAGTGAGGTTAAGGCCATGTTTGCCCAGCCTTTCTGGAATGTTAAAATATGTGTCAAACCTCCTCGGACACTCATCCCTAAAGAAGATGTTGTTAGGTCAGAGTCCACACGTGTGTTATGTAAAAGCTCTCAGTCAGAGCACACAGTGGCTCTACAGCCCTGAGTGTTGACGCCTGTTTGTCCTCTCTCTGTAAACTGCTGTGACAGCTGATCAATGACTCTCCATCCCTCCTCATTTACAACCCCAACAGCCCCCCCACCCACTCCAATTTCCCTCCTCTTCACCTTCATCCTCGCTGCTTATCATCTCATCCCTCCAGCTCCACCCTTTCATCACTATCATCCCCTCTCCTCACATCCCTCCTTACACTCATCCATCCTTTCCATGCAGTGTTCTGAAATCCTTCCACTTCTTTTCTTTCCTATCTGTGAATCCTTAACTTCCTCACTTCTCCAATCCTTCCCCTCTTTTTCTCACCATCATTTCCACCTCTTTCGTTTCCTTTCTGCTCCAATCATTTCCCTTCCTTTCTTTTCCATTTTCCACTGTCATTCCTTTGCTATCCACTCCTTCCCTTTCTTCATTTATGTTCCTTTTATTTCCTTTGCCATCCAAGGCTGCGGTCGAATAGTCACCTCCTAAGCCCTTTCCTATCTACTTTTCCTTAACCCTGATGAAAAACGTCATGAGGTTAAGGAAAGGAGAAAGGAGAATTCAGAAGGACTTAGGAAAGGAAAATTGCCGTCCAGAGAGAATCCGATTACACTTTCACTACGCTACATCATCATGTGACAGCGGATGATACTGCTGCGGTGAAACTACAATTTTCCAAAGATGGACTACAAAAGATGCATCATGTATCATCACAAGGTTGTTTCTTTTAGATAACATTGAACATAATAACCTGGTAAAAATTGGAAATGAGGATTTAAAGGTGTAGTCAGCGATGTGGGAGAAAACGAGTGGAGAGGTTCTTGATAAACAAATTTAGACCGGCCTCTCCCTTCATACCTCACACCTCGCTCCACCCCTGCTGATGGACGTGCCTTGTCATGGAAACAGCCGTGGAAACTGCGTAGCTGACCAACGTAGCTAAGGTAACCCCGACTTGTCAGATAACTCGACTGCCATTATTGATAACATCACAACAACAGAACATTTTGGCAGATTAGACAATAAGATGAATGCCCGACGGCTGTTACTGTTATGTGAAGCACCACAAAGCTAATGTTGCTAACCTATCCAGCAGACAGATGGCGACGTCTGCGTCCGTTTTCAGGTCTTTCAATTGGCGGAGTTCCCTTCACTGTCGGAAAGCAACACCAATGTTGACCCAGGTCTTCGCTCTTTCATGGTCATAGCCTTTCTTTTTCACTTTTCACTCCTCTGACCTTTTTCTTTTGGGCTGTTTTTCAGCCATTGTTACTGCACCTATTGTATCTCTCTCTTATGCTAACTGCGCACGCTACGCAAACTATGACTCCCCCTCCCCTCTCTGTCTGATCTGTGCATGAGATTTTATTTTTTTTTTTTTTTTTTTTTTTTTTTTTTTTTTTTTTTTTTTTTTTTTTTTTTTTTTTTTTTTTTTTTTTTTTTTTTTTTTTTTTTTTTTTTTTTTTTTTTTTTTTTTTTTTTTTTTTTTTTTTTTTTGTGTGTGTGTGGGGGTGTACCCTGTTTTGGCAAGTCGGCCCGAGCCACAGTATTTACCTGCTGAAATTCAGAGCCAAGGCTGTGTATTGAAACCGGAATTTTTTTTCAACATGCTGTCAGTGGGGACATCTTGTGGATGGAAAGGAGAAATACGGTGATTTTGACAAGTAGTGCATTAGATTAGAAGATTAGAAGATCGCTGACTACACCTTTAAGGCAGGTTTTGGTAAACTTTAGAAAGGATGAACAGCAGTGGTAACTCACATGGTCTGTGTGATTTGTTCGTCATTATTCAGTTGAATTCAGAAGCAGTTGGAAAACGTGCTGTTTATAAAAGCTGTTGCTGCAGAGAATTGTGGGACAGAATAATCTCCTCCTTTGGTAGTGGATGGTCCGGTGTATCCTATGCTAAAGGAGCTAATAAAGGATGCATTGGGCCACCTTTCCTATGCATTAAAACTATTCGAACAGCTCTTATCATGAACTACTTCCGGTTCATTTCACTCCATTAGGAACCTTCTTAAGCAAAAAGGACTATTCGACCGCAGCCCAAGCCTTTTCTTTCATTTCCCTTATTTTCTTTTTCTCTGTTAACTTCCTTTTTTTCTTTCCTCTCCTTTCCTTTTCCCTTTCTCCCATTTCCACTCATTTCTTTTATCTTAACCTTCCATCCTTTTTTTTTTTTTTTTTTTTTTTTTTTTTTTTTTTTTTTTTTTTTTTTTGACCCTCACTTACTTCCTTTTGGTTTCATTTTAAAGTTTTCCTTTCCTTTTCCCTAATTTCCTTTCCTTCTCTTTCCTTTTTGGTCATTTTTGTTCCTTTGCATTGTTTTTCTTGCTCATCTTATCCTTCCATTTCTTTTGCTCTTCTTTATTTTCTTCCTTTTTAAAATTCTTTGCCTCTACTTTTCCTTCTCATGTCTTTCCTTTCCTTCCTTTCTTTGCTTCTCCCTTGCCATCCTCTCCTCTTACCTCCTCTCCTCCTCAGTTTAAGCCAATTATACCAGCGTGTCCTTGGCTTCTGGAGGAGAAAGCTGAGGGTCTTTTCCTGCTCTCTCTGTCCCTCACTCTCCCCCCTCCTCAAAGCCGTGAGTCATATGCCACATGCAGAATCCAAACATCCTTAAAGGCGTCTGCAGGAGTCAGTCGATAATCTGCCCATCATGCATCTGTGATGGATCCACGTTAAAGCCAACAATAAGCCGACAAGAGAGGCTTTTTAAAAACATTGACACCCCGTCAGCAAGGTCGAGGTTCAGGATCGATCCAGAGGGAGGAGGCGGACGCAGGAGCACATGGCTGAGTTTAAAGCTAAGGGTTTTTGCAAAGGGATTCAGGAGAGGCTTTTATTTTGAAGGGAGGCTCTAAAACTGCAAAAAGGGAGCCATGGACAGAATATTTAGTTTCTTAACTTGTTTATAAACAGAAAGTTTCTGTGATTTTCTTTTTCTGACCTACCAAATTAACTCAACACTAATCAATAAATCAATCAATCATCAATATTCCAATCTGTCATGCGATAAGGCTTGCCAAAAAATGAAAAAAAAAAGATTAGGAATTTGTAATTCCACTTCTTTATCAGTATATTATTTTGGGGATAAATATACAAACCCTATCCCGAACCTCCAATAAAGTGGGGCTGGGACCTGTAACGTCACATCTGTGATTATTCATGTCATTAAATTGACCTTGGAGCAGCTTCTGGTGTGCCGATCTTTTTCTCTCCTTTGTGACTTCATTTTATCTCCTGCACCCAGTGTTTAAGATTTTTGGATGTGCAGGTTGTTTTATTCTGTAACTTGACTTGTGTTTAATTAACTAGACCAAAAGACAAGATATTTAATGTTCAATGTGATAAACTGAATTGTTATTTGCAAATAGCCACAATTACATCCTACCCCCAAATTCCACTGGACGCAAATGTGCACGCGCAGTGCAGTGTCCTTGAAACGTACTGCAGAGTACTTTGCTCCCATTGTAGTCTATCGGGCAAATTCCACTGCACGCCCTGCGGCGCATCAGCGTCACTTTGCTGAAGCGCCGGTGCGCGCAAAGACGCAAGAGATACGCATCAGGTCTATTTTCTGCGCGGCCGCTTCCAAACCTCATAAATTCACTGTCATGAAGAAAGCACCAGACAGAAAGTCACCGTGTGGAGTAGTTTCAAAATAAAACACAATGCAAGGACTCTTGCACGTAATTTTCCTCAATTTTTTGTCATTACGTCAAAACTGGAGACACAAGCATCAGGTCAGCAATCGGTCAGAGGGTCCCAGAGGCAACACAACACCATGGACGAAGAAAAGTGAATCGTAGAGGTACAGAAATATAAAACACTGTATACATAACACCATACATCTTTTCTACAAGGATATAGGCAGATAGAAGTTGAATAAATCACGAATCTGTGTGGTTGGGACCAGCTAAGGGACCTTAGAGAAGCGAAGCGAGGTGCTGTTTATTTCTTTTCCCAGTCCATAACACGTTTTATGAGTGTGTGACATCCCTATTCTCATGAGAGCCTGTGGCTCTCCGGGGATCAGCCCTCCCCCTACAGGACTGCGTGCCGCGGCGCTTCTGGGTGCGCCGCTTTCAGTGGGGTTTGCCTGGTTTGCCACTACCTTCGCGTGCAGTGGAATTTGGGGGTAAGGCTTCTTTATCATTTTTAAAAACTTGCCTCTGATGAGAGTGTGATGTTCTTGATTCCCAAGGCATGCAGAACAAAGTGGAAGGAATTGATAAGCAAAAGGACTGATGATATCAATTCTTTGAAGGACTTTTATCAGTTTAACTAGAATTGTTTTTTATTCCCATCCCTACTCTCAACTTTTAATGCTCTTAGGTAAAAGAATCCAAAATAATCTTTAATGAATGCACCGTGAGGACGTAGATGAAGATGCATCATTGCACAGATGATCAATAATGGTCTAAACTTGCAGAGGCTGCTGTTTGAATACAGTATCAGTTTTAGTTCTGAGGAAGAAAAATCGAGGTTAGGAAGATGAAACTATGAAATTTATTTCTTCTGGTTCATAATGAAAAGATGTTCGTGTATATATGACTTCCTTTTTTAGTGTAAAAGCAGCCTGATGCTGTAATATGGAAAATCAAAGATACTACTTACTGTGTTGCATCATGAAGCATTTTGTTATAGAATCAAAATGTTTATTTAACTTTCGTAGTGAATGGTGAGACTGAAGATGCACAGCTCTGTTGTTTCTTGTCACTTTACTCAGATGCTTGAACCAAATGTGTATACTAACAATGGCCTGCTTATGTAAAGATCTGGTGTGGTGATTCTTGTGCTGAGTCTTATTCAGAAGTGCAAAACAAAGTCATATAGGGTCTGTTATTTTAAGGAGAGATCTTCTTTGAGGCCTCAGTCAAACATTTCCATTTGTCCTCTTTTATTCATGATTTTTCGGGGCAGCTTCCTGTGACCCTGTCAGTAAATAAAGCCTCAGATTCTGCTTCTTCTGCTCCTGACTGACAGGCTGCTTAAGGAGAGCTGAAGTGCTTTGACGGAAGACATGAATGACTTTTTCTCTTTGGCCATTTCTCTTTTTTTATGCATCCTCCTCCTCTCTTATCCCCCGTCTCTCCTCATTCATGGTGATGTGTGCGTGACTCATGGAGCCATCTGCTGCCCGGCATATCCTCTCCTTCTTATTACCCTCCTTTTGTTTATTAACACCACTTCTGGGAGGACACTGATACCTTTACCTCCTCTCTCTGTTTATCTAAATCTCTCCTCCTTTTCCTTCCTCTGTTCTTCTTTATAACAAATTCTCTGTAAACTCTGCCTCACCTCCTCGTCTGAATTCCTCTCACACGTGTCCCATTCTGTTTATTTCACCTGATATCACTTTATTCTCTCCTTCGCCTTTTTCTCCCAAGGGACAGATTGTAGGAATGAGGTCAGTGTGTGTGCGTGTTTGTGTGGAGAGCATATGGATATGGTGAATAAGAGCAGACTGTTGATGTTTTGTTGATGTAGGTGTTGCTGTTGCTGATGTCATTACGATCCCCTGCAGAAATGACAACAGACACAGGAAAACACCCTGTGGGCAGGAGAGACACACACACACACACACAGACGGAGCACAAACACTGGTCTGTCCTGGCAGCTAACGCTCTGTTATAACTGTCTGCTCTTTCTGGGGTTTATGCATCTCTGTAGCCCTGAATCAGATCAAATCAAATATCAACTTTAACCTCACAGGTAAAATGATAATGCAATTATTAGTGGTATCATAGGTGCAGCTGCTTATGACACAGTGTGCATTAATTTAACAATTAAAGGACTAATTTAATTCCAGTGAAAATAACATGGTCTCTATGCATGTTGTAGTCCAATACAAAATGAGTGGATCTATAATCAGATAAACAGATAAAACGATAGATAAATGGAAGGTAGGTAGGTACGTAGGTGGAAAAATAGATAGATAGATAGATAGATAGATAGATAGATAGATAGATAGATAGATAGATAGATAGATAGATAGATAGATAGGTAGATAGATAGGTAGATAGGTAGATAGATAGGTAGATAGATGGATAGGTAGATGGATAGATAGACATTAGTCAAGTAAAGTAGAAAAACAGAAAATGGAATAAATAGATTAATGAATAAAAATAATAATAAATATAACTATGATTACAAAAACATCTTTATTAACTATTTATGCAAGCAGCTTTGGACCAAGAAAAAAGCAATATAATGAATAAGATACTATAGATAGATATATAGAGATAGATAGATAGATAGGTAGATAGGTAGATAGGTAGATAGATAGATAGGTAGATAGTGGGTGGATAGGTAGATAGTTGGATAGATAGTTGGATAGATGAATAGCTAGATGGATAAATAGATGGATAGATGAATAGATAGATAGAAGGATAGATGGATAGATGGATATATAGTTTAATAGATGGCTCGATAGATGGATAGACAGTTGGGTAGATGGATGGATAGATAGATAGATGGACAGATGGATAAATAGATGGATAGATAGCTGGATATATGGATAGAATTATTAGACAGATATATGATTCATACATAGATTATACCTCCATGGATGGATGCACAGATATATAGAATGATAGATAGATAGATTGATCGATAGATGCTACAATTTTTAAACAGAAATATAAATGGATAATGATGTCAAATGTATTACTTGACAGACAAAAACACAGACATCTACATAAATAAACAGATAGATTAAAAGACAGATATAAAAATGGATAGATGGATGGAAGAATGGGAAGACTGGCACAAATTAAATTATTGACTTAAACAGATGTCAGATGATTTTTCTAATTAACAAAAAGTTGCTGCTCACTGTTGCATTTTGTTGCACTTTGTTTAAATTGCATGAATTGAATGTCATCATTTGTACCAGCTGAAACAGCTTCCTGTTTGAGCACTGACTAAAAGCCTCGGATGAAGTTCGAGTGACCTGGTATCTGGAGCTGTCCTTTAAAGCCAATCCATGGTCTTCTCTAAGTTTAAAAACATCTCATCATTCTAACTTTTAGTCAACCACATAACCGACCAAGATGTTGAAATGAGCCCATGCCCCTAAATATTCATCCCTCATATTCTGCTTGGAACACGTATTTTCCAAAAAGACATAAACTGTTACCACCAAAGATGCTTTTAGACTAAGCTGTCAACAAATGTAACACCCATGGAATAACATCATGTTCCATGGGACATCTAGATGACAGGCAGTCCCTCTGCAGTGATGCACACAAGAGGAACTGCAGCTTTGGCCCATATTACCATCTGGTCTTTTTGAAATGGCAACGCAGGCTTTAGATTCACTTTGTGTTTAAAGCAAATATGAAAACAATGGCAAAGAATTCTAATCTTCTTGTAGGTCCAGCTCTGGACCAGGATGTTTTTCCCTTTAAAGACTAGTAAGATTAGTTTCTTCTCTACCATTGTTGTCAACAAAGATTTCATCCAAAACTTTGAGAAGTGCTGCGGTGTTCCAGAAGTTTACCACAGATGCTGTTTCTTCAGTATTAAGTGCTGAAAACACAGACCTACATTGGGTTTGTGGAGACAGTTTCTGCTGCCAGCTCATAAACTGGCATTGGAGGACACGGGCACCTTAAGTGAGTTCTGAGAAACCATATTATTTCTTCACGTAGACGACAGAGCAGGAAGAAAATGGGACAAATTTGAAATAATAAAACCAACTTTAATAAAGATTCAAGATCCAGCCATTACAATGATGGCTTATGCTTTCTTTGTCGATTTTGCCGGTTTGTTGTGGATCTGAGGGACGCCTGAAAGCTTTATGAAACTATAAAAGTCATAGATGTTCTTTTTAATGCATCAGAGCGCTCAGCCCTGGGCGAGCGGCCTCCTCATGAAAACACAACTCCTTTTTCATGTGTCACTTTCCTCCCAGTGTTACACGAGGTAAAAGCAGAGATCGCTCATTAAATTGGTCTCTGTCTTCATCCATTAGTCTCCTTTTTTTCCCCTTGTCTCTATTTTTGTGAGATGAACATGGTCGGTTCATACTGCTGCATGTGTAATGATGGGAGCGCTTCATTTCCCCACCTAAGAGGGAAAACACATCACACGTGTCATCAAAAAATCCTGTTTGGAGATCAGAACTTTATTTGAACTGTCACATGGGATTGTAATCGATATTTTCTGTTAACAGAGATGTTTGTGGTGTGTATTATGTGTGCAACCTTACAGGAATAGGGTTGATAAAAGCCTGTGGGAGTTGTACTTTTTTTTTCCATTTAAAGATGCTATGAGGAGTTTCTAAGTAATTACGTTAAAAAGAAGTTGTAAAGCAATGCAGAGTTCTGAGGAAGGTCCGAGCTGCATTCATTAGCATCACAACAAACAGACGCTTTGGCTTGGGTCACATGTTCATGGGTAGCGGAGTCTTTATGTCACCAGAAATAAATTCTCCTTATAGCACCTTTAAACACCTTTGACTTTAAGGAGAGACAGTCACCAGTATAGCAACATGGATTAAATAGAATAAAATAAAAATTAGGTTAAAAATAACATATGATCAAAATTACAAAAATGAAACAAGCACAGTGAATGAATGAAAGCAAAAATATAACAATTTGTTTTAGTAAAAGCCAACTAAAGAAAGGGAAACACATAAAAACAGATATCACACAATGTTTGAACCCTTTAATGCTTGAATAGACAAATTATAGCCAGGAAATTATACATTTTATGGGGCTGAAATATTCATTTTACTTTCTACTGAAATCCTGAAATTTCCATAAAACTAAAACATATTTTTTGTATGTCTTTTTATACATTAGGTGTTTTTGTCACTGATTATCCGTTTGAGGACTTTTTTTTATCATTCATCTGATTGTATTCAGATGTTTTTTAGTAATTTGTTGATCATATTGCTTAGATAGAGGTATCATAAAAGCATGTATCAAACGTGATACAAAAGGCATTAAAGGGTTAAGTTAAGTTGAGACATTAAAGTAGATAAATTGGGGGGCATTCAAGATTTCAAGAGGTAGATTACTCCATTATTTAGTGGCCACAACAAGAAATTCTCAGTTATCTCAAGTTATTAGCTTTTGGGACGACAAGGAGGAGCTACTCCACAGACCTCAAATATCTCAATAGGGTGTTGGCCTTCAAAAGATTAGAGTGTCATGCAAACACATTTGAAGAATTAAAAACAAACAATAACATCTTAAAAGGAATCCTAAATTGAACAGATAGCCACTGGAGCGAGGCCAGGGTGGGGCTGATATGTTCCTGCTTTGTTGAAGAAAAGTGAAAAGCTGGGAAAAAATGTTCTTAGTCTTGTCAAGGCAACATACACAGTATTGGCTCACCCATCCAAATATTCAGAATCAGGTGTTCCAGTCACTTCTATGTCCGCAGGTGTATAAAATCATCACCTAGGCATGCAGACTGCTTTTACAAACATTAGTGAAAGAATGGGTCTCTCTCAGGAGCTCAGTGAATTCCAGCATGGAACTGTGATAGGATGCCACCTGAGCAACAAATCCAGTGGTGACATTTCCTCACTCCTAAATATTCCACAGTCAACTGTCAGCTGGATTATAAGACCGTGGAAGTGTTTGGGAACCACAGCAACTCAGCCACCAAGTGGTAGGCCACGTAAACTGATGGAGTGGGGTCAGCAGATGCTGAGGCGCATAGTGAGAAGAGGTCGCCAACTTTCTGCAGAGTCAATCTCTACAGACCTCCAAACTTCATGTGGCCTTCAGATTAGCTCAAGAACAGTGCAGACAGCTTCATGGATGGGTTTCCATGGCCGAGCAGCTGCATCCAAGCCTCACATCACCAAGTGCAATGCAAAGTGTGGATGCAGTGGTGTAAAGCACGCCGCCACTGGACTCTAGAGCAGTGGAGACGCGTTCTCTGGAGTGACCAATCACGCTTCTCCATCTGACAATCTGATGGACCAGTCTGGGTTTGGAGGGTGCCAGGAGAACGATACTTGTGGGACTACATTGTGCAAAGTGTAAAGTTTGGTGGAGGGGGGATTATGGTGTGGGGGTGTTTTTCAGGAGCTGGGCTTGGCCCCTTAGTTCCAGTCAAAGGAACTCTGAATGCTTCAGCACACCAAGACATTTTGGACAATTCCATGCTCCAACTTTGTGGGAACAGTTTGGAGCTGGCCCCTTCCTCTTCCAACATGACTGTGCACCAGAGCACAAAGCAGGTCCATAAAGACATGGATGACAGAGTCTGGTGTGAATGAACTTGACTGGCTTGCACAGAGTCCTGACCTCAACTCGATAGAACACCTTTGGGATGAATTAGAGCAGAGACTGAGAGCCAGGCCTTCTCGTCCAACATCAGTATGTGACCTCACAAATGCATATAGTGTATTTCTCTGTGTATTTTTACACCTAAAGTTGGTTTATTATGAGGCTTTCGGTTCTACCATCAACTGCTTTATCTTGCCCAGCGTTGCTAGCTGGTTATCACACACTGGGGACAAAGCTAGCTTAGTCATAGAGATGATCATTTTTCGCCACTTCAAAAAACTCGAGCTATCCCTTTATTCTACCTGTCACTCCATAGGTCAGCTCGGTGTAGCTGTTGTTATGGATGCAGCTGTCCAGGTAAAGAGAGCTCCATAACCCTCCATCATTCATCACTTCAGTCAATTTAAGTGGCAGGTTGTTGCAGCAAAACACACACTCAAGTACACACTGTTATTGAGGCGATGCATATTTTGATTGAGGCTTGTTTTCGTCTGTGATCACAAGGTAATTATGGACTCCTGCTTCATCAATTAAACATGAGCAGACGGGCAGACTTCGATCAGTTTGATATTGACCATAGATGTATGAGAGAGAGAGAGAGAACGTCTTGACTGATTAATAAGACAACCCTTCATTCAAGTGTTTTGGAAGTTAACTCGCACAAACAAGAAAGCAACAATTTCTTTGCTTGCAGCAGAAATTGCACGTATCTATTTATTGTTCAGTTTGATAGTTGCAGTCATCATTTACACTCATCTGCCACTTCATTAGGCACACTGTGCTATTATCAGTTTGAACTCCCTTTTTCTTTCAGAGCTAATTATTTGTGGAATCATGCTTGAGAGATTTTGGTCCTTATTGGTATGATATCGTCTGTGTAGATTCTCATTTATCTAGGTCATGGTCATCTGAAGGAGCTTCTTAGATGAGAAGTGAAACGTCTTCCCAAAACTAAACACAGTCCAGTTGCCTCAATTTTGAATCTTCAAGATTTGTTTGGTATTATCACGCAGTTCCTGCAAATTTGTCAAGTGCACATCCGTAAAAAAAAAAATGTCCAGTGACACCACATCATAATGGTGCTCTACTAGGATAAGATCTGCTGTCTATGTTGGCCACTGGAGTTTATTGTCACGTTATATGTGAAAGGCTTATGTACGGTGGCCAACAAGAGCAAACAACCTTCAATAACTTGCTGTAGTTCAGTAAGAGGAAAACATTTTAAGAACAGAAAAGATATATGTTCAGAAACCCAACAACATGCTACAGGAAAAAAACAAATACATCAACGGCAAATGCACTACAAGCCCAAACAGTCCAAACCCAGAAAACACCTGCAAGAGCAGAAACGCAGTAACCAAGAACAACTTTAGTGCTCCAGTACAGTATGTAACCCTTAGTCCCCCACAACCAATTATTAAAACTCACAAAGCTGTAACGTCAGTCTAAGTCATGCTTGCTGCTGATTCAAACTGTGACAATCACAGATCAGCTGTTCTCTGTTTCTTGTCTGCCTCTCCAAAATGCTCTCTCTCTGCACAGCACCCCCTGCTGGCCTGGAGCACTTCTGTTATGCTTGGTTCTGCTGCCTTTCTGCTCTTGCTGGTGTTTTCTGGGTTTGGGTTGTTTTAGGCTTTGTTTCTAAATTTCAGCATGTTAGGCCTGTCATGATAATCAATAAATCAATTAACTGCACGATAAATAAAAACGTTCTCGGTAAGTTTGTCGGCCTCGATAAATTGACATGTACATGCATGTTCATTTCCCTCCTCTCTTTCTACCAAACAGGCTGGATGAGAAGATGGCTCACTCTGTGCAACTGTCTCAACGGGGTGCGTTGGTTTTATAGCAGATTAATAGCGGAGTGAGCATCCGTCAGTGATTTGATCTTTTTTGGGGGGGAGGCTGGGTCGCTCGCGTGTACACACACAGAGTTGAAGTGAGCGTCCTGCGGAGTAACAAGGAAACAAACACTAATATGAATGAAGGCACAAAAGCGACGGTTCCTAATCCGTCTGCCACAGCCCCAGTGTGGGAATATTTTGGTTTTAATAAGAATGAACAAGGTGTGAGCTCATGAACAATGTCGCATTTGTTTGAAAATAGTGGCGACGAAGAAGGGGAGGTGCAGCGGAACCTTCGTCCTGATGGTCAGTGCTTACTGAGGCGTTTTGTTGGCAAAGTAAACATAAATATTTGCTACATTGCAAAAGAAATGCAGCCCTTGAATACCGTTGAAAAGCCAGCATTTCAGGAAATGTTACATTTGACAGAAAGTACCAATTGACTGGGGGAAAGTACATGTCACAAACAATTTCTAAACTGTATAAACTCCATCTTGTTTATTGTGTTGTTTTGTTTTGTTTTTTCTTTACAGGAACAGGGTCTATTTTTTATTGTTTTTGATTAGTATAGTGATATTTTGTTTCATGCAATTTTTCCCAAAAGAGAATCCAATTTAATTTAATGGTTTATTTTTCTTTTTTTGATTGTTAAATGTATTATATTGTTTATATTTATTTTATTTAAGATCTCTTTACCTTCCAATTACAGTTAAATACTTTTAAGAAATTAGAGTTTTTTGCTTTAGATATGGTGTACTCACTTTATTATGAGATATATTATAATTACATTAATTGAAAAATTATGTTTCAAAATAATATTGACAATATATTTTTTGTCAATTATTGTCCAGCAAAATTTGTTATCGTGACAGGCTTACAGCATGTTAATGCATTTATTCGTCATTCCTGCAGCATGTTATTCAATTTAACCTGTGTTTCTGTGTTAGTATTTCATTCTGACCTTTGGTTGTGTTTCTGAACTTGAACCTATTCTGTACTTGAAGCTGTTTTCCTCGTACTGAAGTGCATCAACCCGTCGTAGGTGCTTTGCCCCATCAGCTTCCATGTGTTCCTCCCTGATCCCTTGTCCCCTTTCCTCCTTCATTCACTGTCTTTCTACACTATCAATAAAGGCAACAAGCCAAAAAAATTGTAGACAAAAATAACTTTTCTCAAAGGTAGGATAAACAGGATATTTTGAGTTGAATCTTGGTGCTAAAGTCTAAATATCATCTTTTTATCACACAGGCTCTCTGCTCTCTTTATCACACTGAAAGGAGTAACTCCAAGCCTGACTAGTTTTACTGTTATTATTGTCTCTGGGGTGATTGTCATAAAAGCACATCTTCAATAAGAATTGCTCCATGACTCTTTATAGGGAAGAGGAACAACAGGAAATCTTAAAACATAAATGAATAATAAGATCAAACCTGGAGAACACTCCACTTATAACAACAACCCCATCAAGAATACTAACCCACATTTCTCGGCGGGACATCAAACTGTCTGTACCACTTCAAAGCTCCGCTCTCTTTATCTTTATTACACGGCGCAGTATCACAGGAGCTGTGACCATCATTTGCATGATGTGACTCCTTTGAACCATCTCTCCGTGGACGGACAGACTCCCTCTTTTGTCCTCTCTGAATGTCTGATCATGGAAAAGCTGGTGCAATAGAAGGAAAGGAAATGTTTGCTCTCGGGTCATTGGCTGTCTGTAAAATGCATCTGCAACATTTCCACCACCAAACACATGAAATATGAATGAGACCCAGATGACCTGAAACCACAGGAGAGGAGGTGCAGGAGCAGGTGTTTGTTTTAGTGCAGCAGAGTAACTTCTGCTTTTCATTTTAACCTTTTGTAGTTCATTCAAATTCATGAGTTTTCACTGAGCTGGTTTGAAGTGCTGGATTATTTTTGAACATTTAAGCTTCAAACACTGAACATGTGGATGATTTAGCTTTCATGGATCTTGTATATACTTTCTAAAAGATGTAAGTGTACATGAAAAACAGAGCTCTGAAGAAATACACAAGCCATGCAAGTGCCTGTTTCTGCTGCCAAGTCTTCTACGCCTCCTGAGGCTCAGTTAAGAGAGGGAATTTTTAAGACCTCCTTTGAGGTTTTCTTGTAAGCAACTTTTATGTTTTTCACTTTGAGTTCAAAACACATCGTGATTTTGGCTTTAGGCGTATATCACAAACAGTTTAGTTCCTTTTATCCATCATCTGTTCTTTTTATCCCTTTTGGGGTCACAGGCAGGCCGGGACATATCCCAGCTTATATTGGGCCAGGATACCGGTCACCAGCCAACTGCAGGGCCACATAGAGATACAGAAAACCATTCACACTCATTCATACCTAAAGTCAATTTGGAGTGACCAGTCAACCTAACAAGCATGCTTTTGGTCTTTGGGAGGAAGCCGAGTGCTCGGACAGAGCCCACACATGCAAAGGGAGAACCCCTGACCAACCAAACCTGCAACTTTATTGCTGTGAGGCACGTGCACTACCTGCCACCTAGTACCTTTAAAGACTTATTATATAAGTCTTGATAAATTGATCAACCAACAACATGCCACAGACAAATACCAGGCTTTGGATCATTTGTTAGTGAGCCATGAAGACATATGCAACGTATATATATATGAAGTTCATTTTCTTTTGTCTTACAGTTTGCAGGAAGTTTTATTTTGAAAAGCAACAGTGTTCTTTTACATCACCTTGTGCTTGTTGACCGTTGAGCTTGATACATCGCTTCCCTTATCTTAGGGCTGAATGATATGGACAGAATTTCATATCTCGATATTCGTGCCAAATATCTCCGTATCAGTGCGATATGACTACTGGGGCTGCCACAAATGACTATTTTTGTCATAAGTCGACTAGTAACATCCTGCATGAACTGCAGTATACCACACCAGCATGCAGCTGGTGGCCCAAATCGCTTATATTGAGCAGACCTGGCAACAATGGCTCCTGTGTAGTTGTGCATGCGCCACATATGTGTGTGTGTTTGGGGGTGTGCTGGGTTGATTCCTGCAGGCCTGATAACCAGGAAACCCGGTGAGAAAAGGACAAACTACCAACCACACTCATGTCTGCTTTGTAGAGGCAGCTGGGTGATAATCATGTGGGATTCACACAAGCAGAAGAGCAAGTCCAAAGTCACTTTAATGAGCCGACATGGCAACACAATAACTGTTGTCTTAGTCTGCGCTCAGCCTGCTCCCTCACGCTTTCTGCTTCCTACACTGCTGTAGTAATAACCTTTGTTCTCGTGGACGCACAAAAATAAAACACTGAAATCATTCACATTTTCAGGGACAGCTTTAACCGGGGACAGGTCATCCAAAACAGGGACTGTCCCCGGAAATCGGGGACATCAGTCACCATACTGTAGACACTAATGTTAGCAGCTAACTAGCCGATTAATTTATCGAGATGACTGTCCCTCTTCATCAGAAATTGAATCAGCCATGACATACTTCCTTTTCAGATGCTTATGCATCGCCGTCGTTCTGCCGTGGAAGGAAAGTTCTGCCCTGCAGATTTGGCATTGCACATTCTTCTCTTTTGTTTTGGTAAAATGCTCCCAAACTTTGGAGCTCCATTGTTGGACAGCGATTATACTGTTCACTAACTATTCTGGAGACATCACAGCTGACCAAGATTATCACTACTGCGCATGTGCGTCAAGCGGTGCATTCAAGGGCAATCATAAAAATTAATTTTATTTTGACTTCCAGAGCTGTGCATGCAGGGCGAGCGCAGGGGAAATGTATATGATATTGTTGCTTTTTCAATGTTAATATCTTAAATGTTCATATCTTTATATCGATACGATAACGATATATCTTTCAGCCCTACCTTATCTGAATCAGTAATAAGACCTGAGACATACAAACAGCTGACTGTGCATTCTGTTGGTGATTGTAAGGTTGCAGGTTCGAGCCCAGCTCCAGATGTCACATGGTCATGTGTCCTTGTACAAGACACTTAACCCTTAAGTTGTTCCCACCGCTCAGTCAGTGGCCTGTACATAGGTATGAAAGGGCATGAATGTGTTAGTTAATATGATGGACATTTTTCATTGCAGCTCTTTACCATCAGTGAGTTAAATGGAAAGTGGATGGGTAGATGTGAGCTGCGTTGTGAAGCTGATTTGAACATATAGGCCTGGTACCAATCCAAGGGCCATGGGTTAAGGACCTTTCTTGACTCTGGTCTGCCATCAATTTATGGCTTTCTCTGTTGTTTCTTTGTGTTCATTGACATCATATGACGATTGTTGTTGAACAAACCAGCTGGAGATTGCTCTGTTTAAGAGTAAAGCTTGATAATGGAACCAAGAGTAGAGTGTTAAAGGCAGGGCCAGATTAACACTCTACAGTGCCCCTGGGCAACAACGTTTCAGTGCCCCCCCTCCCCCATAAATAAATAAATAAATAAAAATCAAACAGACATCAAGTATAAATTGTCAAGATCTGACTTGAATTTTATTTTAATAACATCAGAATAGATATTTGCTGCCATATTATGGCTTTTTCCCTTTGGTAAGGATATATCTTACACTGGCCTCTTCCTTGACTTTAAATGGGCAAACTGGTGTATAATGTCTTCAAAATCAAGACCACTAACAAGTTCATGTTCAATGGCCAGGAGTAAAAGTGCAGAAAGCCATCTTTGTGACATAGTGGTCCTCAGCTCATTTTTAACTCTTTTTAAAACAGAAAACGACCTCTCACCCTCACAGTTTGACACAGGCAGAGTAAGAAACATTCGCAGAGCAACATAAACATTTGGAAATGTTGTTTTGAGTCCATTTCTCTCAAGAACTTGCAGCAACTGTCCAGGTGATGTCTCATTTTGAGAAAAGTGAGCAAACTGCATAAGTTCATCAGCAAGTGAATTGTCCAGGTCTTTCGGATAAGCAGAACTCAGTTTTGCAGCTCTTTTCCGTACATCACAATCACTGCAGTCTCTCTCAAATAAAACACCAAAAAGTCCACAAACTTCTGTGTAGGCATTAATCCTTCTAGAAAGGCAGGAACTGAGTCCATCAATAATGACATAAAATGTCTCAACCTTAAATCTCTGGCTTCCATTTGCCAAAACTACTTCACTGTCATCATCAGATTCATCTGCAAACCTCTTTCTTTTTCTTAAACGTCTAATGTCAAACTGGTAGTCTTTTGTTGCACTGATGGAGCATGCTGACTCTTCAAGCTCTGCAAACTGGTTTCGTAAGGAGCCAACATATGTGTGCAATGACTGTAAAAGACCAAGAGCTGTAGCTAAATCCATATCATTTTCTTGTAGATGATCACTTGTTGCCTTAAATCTACCAAGAATCTTGTCCAACAAGTGCAGCAGCCTCACGCTTGGTTTGGGTGTTTTCATTACAGTCTGTAGCTATTTTGGCTAATGTATCTCTGATTGGCCTGTAATTATCTTTCAGAGCTTTTGTGGAATCTGCCCTACAGCTCCACCTGGTATAGCATAGAGACTTAAGAGTGTGGCTTATGTTATAGGGTGCTTCCCAATGTGCCAAAATGCAGTCTCCTCTCTCCTCCACGACACCGGAAGTACTTTGTGAGCAGCCATATTGAAGGACATTCCAAAGCGCCAAATGCGCTCAGAGGAGAGAGAAGAGAGGAGAGAGGAGACTGATCTGGAGGAGGTATAATCGAGGAAACACAAGTGCAGGCTTCGCAGAAGTCTTTTCACTGACAGACACGCCCCCTTGTGACGTATCAGCAGCCGTCTGCCCACATGTGTGGAATGTAAACACCATGGAGCGTTAAAGTGTAATTAGCAACTTCTTGGGAGTCATTGTAATGAGTATATCCACATTTCACAAAAAGCAGCCGATGAGTAGGCCTGATGTTCCCTCAAAATGTGAGCAGTTACTAAACTTCAGTGTCTCTTTTATCTATTTTTTATTTTATTCACTGTGCAAAGAAATATTTGACTCATCATTTAAAAGAATTCTTAGCTGGACAGATTGATATCACAGAAAATATTGAACACTATCATGGGGCAGTTCTTTCAGGTTTTCCATCTGTTGTCTGTCAAGATTTATCTGTGTAGTTTGTGTTTGTGTCTGTAACTGTAAGACTGCTACAGTAGACAGGTCTGTTCAGGAAAACACATTTTACATTAGATTAGACAATTTTATTTTTCCCAAAGGACAATTCAGTTTTTTCAGTCTACCCAGACCATACACACATTTACAAACAGAAAACATGGACAATAATAAATATAAAAAAAAGAGATGCTCATTGACAAATATCAGCACCCAATAGTCTGGGTGGTATAATCTGCATGGTCAGGCAGATTATAGTGCACATTAACGAAAAGCATGTTTTATGTAGTTCCTGATCTTATCAAGCTAAGATAAGGAGAGAAAATAGTGAATTGTACATTGTTATCTCAGGCCTTTACATTTTTTTTCTATATAAATGCACAGAGAGGGGGTTTAAGTGCTTATAACAGAATAAAAACATTATTTATGAACACAAAATGGCCGCAATATAACAATTAAGAACTCCTATCATTCTGTGCCTGGGAAAAATTGACATTTTTCTTTTTCATTCATGTACATATTCACTTTAAATTGATGTAAAAGTGAATATGAATTTACCGCAGTCGAGCCCCCTGGAGTTTACATTATTTTCCTCAATTCAGTTTCTCCTGTGCGCTCAGACCAGCATATCCAGCTGTGACACCGTCATCACTAAAAGACGTCGCTTCATGTGACGCTCCAGAGCAGAGGGGACGTCTCAATGCTCTTAAAATGAACCTCCTCGTCTCCTCTCTCCTCTCTTCGTTTCCTCTTGTCTCTGGCATGCATCTTTGGTTGGTGGGACTAAGACGCAAGTGAACAACGCAAGTGGAGGAGGCGAGGATGGAACTTTGGAGCTTTGAGATGCACCCCCTGTCACTGTTATGGAAAACTCTGTTCCAGCGATGAGTTGAAGCGCTGCTAAATGAGTACAGAGACTGTAACAGTTCAAAAAAAGAGTCAACCTCCTCACAGCAGTTGTCAATACTGTTGACACCAACAAGGTTCAATGAATGTGCAGCACACGGTGTGTAATGAATGAGTGGGTTCTCCTTTTTTAGGTGTGCCTGCAACCCATTGTATTTGCCTGACATGTTGCTTGCATTATCGTAACTTTGGCCACGACAGTTTGACAAATCCAAACCTAAATCTCTGACCATTTTAATCACACACTCCGCAAGGCTTACACCTGTGACTGTGAATGGGCTCAAATCCCATAACCCTCTCCACTACCCTGCCATCTGCACTCACAAAGCGGAACACAAATGTGAGTTGATCTACGTGTGCTAAATCTGGCGTGGAGTCAATGATTACTGAGAAATATTTTGCCTGTTTGATTTCTTCTGCTATAGTAAGCTTTGTTTTCTCACCCATTAATGAAATGAACTCTTTACACACAGTTGAAGATAAGTAAGAGGGCTTACCTCTACCCTTATTGCCACGTTTCTCAATGTGCTCTTTCAAAAAAGGATCAAACTCCGCTATAAGTTCAAGAAGTCCAAGATAGTTCCCATTCCACGCAGAGCCCAGAAGTTCGTTATCACCTCTGAATGGTAGTCCTCTCGCGCCCAAAAATTTAACGACCGCCACCACACGTCGAAGAACTTCTTTCCAATACTGATGCTCTGCCTCACACTGTCGGGAAAGAGAGGCGTCCACTCGTCCAATATGTCTACATCTGTGCAATAAAGCAAGCATGTTTTGTCTGTGTTCTGCGCTCTTTTCGTGATCACAAATCCTCTCTGGATGTTTCCAGTCACAAATTTCCACTGATAAAAGCATGTCTTTGTGATGACAGGAGTTTGCAGGCATAACAGTATACTGACCCAGTTGACGGCGAGTAAAGCAGCCATTCCCGTGACACAAGCTGGTTGTTTTGGAGACGGCAATAAAACAAATCGTTCGTGAGAGAGCGGGTTCGGCATCCTATTCCGGACTCTCTCACTGATGCGGGATATTTGGTAGCCCTGTTCTGGAAAGCTGCTGGCCCACGGTGAATCGCCTCTTCTCTGTGCAGCTCCGTTATTGGTCCCCAGAGTGCAGGATCCCCGGAAAGCGGAGTGACGAGCCGGCCGCTGCTCACGGTCCTGGTTGAGAAGGACCCATCGCCCTCCTCGTTGACGGTCTCACTCGAACATGTTATAGGCGTCGGTTCATCGTTGGAGGGTGCTGCTGGGCTATTTTCCTCATCCGGGTTGTTAAAGGGGACATATCATGCTTGTTTCTCCTTTTCACTATGCCAGACTAGGATGCCTGTAAAGCATTTCTGCCCTCAGTACAAGTCATTTAGTTCCTTCATTGCCCCACAATAGCGTTCTCAAAATCCTCATTTTCGGCCATTATCCAGGTCTCGTTGAAACGCTCAGACCTCAGGATGACCTACAGTTACCTCGCAACATCACAGCCCTTTGTGCTCTGATTGGTCAGTTCTATTGGGGGTTGAACCGGCCTGTCCTTCTTCTACTGTATTTTCCGGCAGGCTCAAAGCAGTGACCGCGTATTGAGTCCCCCTACAGGCCAGAGCTGGTAATGAGTGATTGTGAGCTAGGGACCTATATACCCCTGCTGGACGGATGTGTTCCTCGGTGACGGTTTTGTGGCTAACGGACATCACAGAGGAGGAGTGTTTTATCAGATTGCTCCAATAAAAAGAAAGGAACCTCGTGATGTCACGTCGTTTGAAATCTCGCGGACATCTCGCAATGACCTGTTTTCAGAGGCATCAAATCTCATTCTAGGATATCAGAAAAAATACAATATCTCATTTTTTGAAAATAAAAGGGGTGTAGTCTTGTTTTCAAATTTATTATATTATATGTAAGTATTAAATCATGCATCAGCATGATATGTCTCCTCTAACATTAGCAGCGCTACCATTAGCTGTTACTTCGGCAGTTGGAGAAATGTCATCGCTGGTTAAGCTGCCCGAATTGCCGTTGACTTCCTCGGCAGAGCAGGTGGGAACAGAAGGGAAGAAACAACCTATTTTCGGTATATACTTTAAACTCTCTGCCTTTTTTAAATCTCTGTCCTTTTTTTATTTTCGTTTGGCACTCCCGCTTAGCTGACCTCCAGGTTTCTCCATCTTGGCATTTTTTGATTGAAGTCTCGCTGACCGCATCACCTTTGACCCGCCCCATGGCCAGCTGACCAATGAGGAGGCTCTGTCCCTCAGTACGGACTTGCACTCACAAAAAGCTGCAGCAAGAGCTGACAGGCTGAAGGCATCGAGATCGTGAATTACAGATTTTTATAGATTTATTTATTTATTTTATACATGTACCCATATTGCCCTCTGAGGATCAAGGGCCCCTGGGCAACTGCCCAGTTGCCCTTATGGTTAATCCGGCCCAGGTTAAAGGGAGACGTTACATCACGCACACCACAAACTTCTTTACGCCACATGCTTTTGTCAGCACCTCACAGCATCCGACTATGCCCCCGGTGTTCCAGTCTATAGACCAACACCTTTTAATTCACACCACTCTCTCCTGCTGCTCTGCACAGACAGCCCTCACACAGTGTGAAATGATTTTCTCCTGCTCTGCCCTTTGTGTCTCCAGATTCCTGCAGAGTGGAGCTCTTGCTGATATCGTAAAGCATTTGTGCTGTACGATCCGTTCATCCCCCGAGACGTGGATCCCACTCTCACACTCTGCTGTCTAATTACTCCTCTCCCCAACATTTCCACCTTTGAAGTTTCTCCTGCTTGGAGTCTTGAACGCCCCCACCCACTCTCCCTCCTCCTCCTCCTCCTCCTCCTCCTCCTCCTGCCTCTGATGACACTGGTACTGTAGGTGTAGCTGACAGTGCCCCCGGGTGGTCCCTCATTAACCCACATTTCACTGGCTGATGAGAAACAGCGAGAGGGGGGTTTATGTGCACGTGGGAATCAGTCTGAGAGGAAAAATGGTAATGCTGAATGTTTCCTTTGAAGAAACTCCTGCATGTGGGACAAATAATAGCCATTTCCCCCTCAACCTGATTCAGATCACCCAGCTCCCTTATTACTACACTCGTTATTAATGCTAATACTGTGTTCATTATGGGGGATAATTGGAGCTTAGAATAAGAAAGAGCATTAATTTCCAACCTTAGACATTCCATCTCTTGTATATGAAGACTTAGTAACAGGTTTCAGTCTCACAAGCAGCAGAAAATCCTGATTTTACAGCTTTAAGAGACTGGCACTATTGCTGCAATAGTCATATAAATCTGTACGTTTCAATTAGGGCCCGACCGATATGGATTTTTTGAGGCTGATGCTGATACCGATATTTGGCAGAAAAAAATTCTGATTACCAATTAATCAGCCGATTAATTTAAAATATATATTTCAAATGATATATGAATTACTGGCAGAACATTTTATAGTTTAACAATACTTCGTCCTTTCGTGTTTACATAGTATTAACTTTACACCAGAGAGAAAATGTAAATTACAATAACATGCAAAAAAACACTGAACTTCTGGGATATTAACTATATAACCTTAAAAAAGAGTCACTCTGTATGTTGTACTTCTTGTTGATGAAAACTAAAGGTAGGTTGTAATAAAGGTAGAAAAACTTTTTAAAAAGTTGTAAAACAGATAACTGTGAAAGGAAAGCAACTAAAACACTAAGGCAACATTCTTTTCATAGGCATTTTTTTTTCTTATCTGCAGCTTTCAAGTACAAAATATAATAGTGTGCAAAACTGCAGCAAATTCCCAAAAATAAAACAAATAACCTTTTTTAAAAATGTAGGTATATAGATTATGAACACTTTGTCACATCTGCCTTTCAGTCATAATTGGTGCATCAGAAGTAGATTTTAGTTCAGGTAGAACCACTTTTTTATTGGATACATGAGATTAGCCTTGCAGAGCAGACAGACCTGCCTGATTCTGAAATCCTGCATCTCCGTCTTGCCAGCCTTCATCGTCCAACGGTTTCACTCGGCTCAATGCTTAACAGCCCAATCAGGGAAAAGAGGCGGGAGCAGCGGGGAGTTGTGGGCGTGACAACAACAGGAAGTGACTTAACAGGAAGTGAAGTCACTTCCTGTTGTACAAATAATGGAGGCTAATGTCAGTTGGCCTCATAATTACTCAGTTATACTTGGTGAAATCTGCTCTCCTCATAAGTTTATTTAGTAGAGATTGTCTTTGACGAGGTTCATGTCCCATATTTTTAAATGATACATCTATGTGATAAAATATAATGTGAAACGATAGTCTCAAGGTAGCTGTAGGCTAACAGCCATTTACTGTCGTTTGCCCTTGTCAGCCATTAGCCATAGCAGCTAGCAGCTAACCACTAGCCGCTAGGTTTAGCCACTAAATATGCTACGTCATAGCAGCATTGCTTGATATGGATTGGTCTGCGATGAGTGTTTTGAGCCAAACAATCATCCATTTACAAGATGCTCTTGTATTTGAAGGTTCTGCCCCTGAAAACATTTTTGCAGATCCCCAGATGGAGTGAAATATTTCCAATATGGAACTGTCATCTGCACATATTTCACAAACTTCTTTAAATAGGCTGATTAAAGCCCCCAGCCACGCTGAAGTCTCCCCTGGATGAGTCTGCTTATGATGACGTAAGGAGCTATGCTCACACTAGCATAGTTATCTCACTAGCTAGTTAGCTTAGCTGCCGTGTCAGGAACAAGCGGGTGAAGCCAGATTTCTGTCATAATCACAATAAATCAGTCCCAAGTAAACCGATCCCCTGCCATCAGAAGGTCCAATTCATCAGTATTGAGAATGACAGAGGTGGCGACCGTCAGGAAAGTTGTTCGGTGATGCCTGGTCTGTCTGTGAGGCTTCTTCAGTAGCTAAACTAGCAGAGAGCCCAGTGGTCTTGCTGTGTCCAGCAGCAGCAACGTTGTGCAACCGCTGAAAGTTATGTGGGACCTTCAGGCTTAATAGAACAACTCCGTGTGAGTGTAGGCGAGTCATCCTTACACAGCATCAGCAGAGAGCTCAGAGCCACTTCAACAACAACAGCGTTTACTTTTTTATAAGATACTTTCAAAAAGGCTATAATCGGCTGACTTAATCAACCGGCTGATATATCGGTCAGGCCCTAGTTTCAATATGCTTGGCTAATTTATTTTCATTTTTTGTTTAAGACACGTGCACCTGTTCTTCTTAAGTGTACAACTCAGATTACCCATAATGCACTTTACCTGATTGATGTTTGTATCTGATCTAGATGTTTCCGAGTATTAAACTTAGTGTATACTGCCTTAACAGTGCCAGGTTTAAAGTCTCCGAGCTTAGCTTTCTTCTAACCAGATGCTCAGTTTGAACTTGAAGATGTTGATGACCATTTCTACATGCTTAAATGCACTGAAATTGCTGCCAAGTGATTGACTGGTAGCAGTGGTGTCAAAAACAGTCTTCAATGTCTCGTAATGTTAATTTAGATGAAGATTAATCAATCCAGAGACAGTCAGTAATCGTTTAATACTGCAGAGGCTGCTGCAGTATCAGTTTTGTTTCTGAGGAAGAATAGAACAAGTTCAGGAAAATGAGACTACAACATAACATGAGTTAAACCATCATGGTACAATTGTCCATTTGCCAGTATTACAGTATTGGTCTGATAATACTGTGCATCCATAGACAAGTCCTGGACACATGTTTTTGTATGAAAGCCACTGAATTGTGTGTTTTGCATTTTGCAAGGTCTTCAAAATGTTTGTATCTCCAAACTTAATTGTTTTTAGGAAAAGATAAAATTTATTTTTTAGCTGATTAATTTGATATTGTTATAAATAATAATTGTTTTTCTGCTTTTAATTGGTTTGACATTTCTACAATCCACTCACAGTCATGGAAGGTGACCCATTTCATGAAAATAAAAGGAATGTCAGGGTTGATTAAATTGCTGTTACAGGGTTTTTTCCTGATAATGATGGTATTTGACCTTTAATTAGTGCCACGTAGCCACACTAGGAAAGCATGATGTAGAGATAGAGGGCAGCTTCAAACATGTTATACATAAAGAAACATGCAGTGGTGCATGCAGAAAACTCATTCACTCCACGTCCTCTCCTCATCTCTTACTCCTCACTTCCCTGATTTCTTCTTCATCTGAACTCTCTCCCTCTCTCATTTGCCTCCTCTCTCAGTCGTTTAGTAAACTAATCCCTCCAGCAGCGTTTAATGTGCAGTCTGTACTGATCCTGCAGCTTTAACTTCTGCCCTCTCCTCTCTATCTCCATCCTGACAGGAGGAGGAGAGGCTTCACCTCAGTAGTATCTAAATACCTACTGGCTCTATGCTCTTAACTCACTCTGTGTTCACGTGAGTCAAAGAGGGGGAGTCTCGAGAAGTCTTAAGTGATCAGCCTCATGATCTAATTCCTTTAGTAGAATTAGGTTGAGGTCCAATTATATGACAGTACTGAAGGGTTTTAATTGATGATTTAATCATTAATCATGAAAAGCTGCACTGGAACGATTCCCGAGCTGTGAGTGATGGCTTCATCTTCTTCTTCTTCTGCATATTTTATTTCTTCTTCAGGATAGTAAATCATGGCTAATACATCAAGATAAGCAATATTAATTTACCAAAATAATGAATCATTTACTTTAAAGTTACTCTTTTCCTACACAGAAATAGTTTTGTTGGTTATGAAGAGGGTTTTTCATATTTTCAACTTAAATAATGGAAATATATTTCCTTTTAAATATGTTGTCTTTTCTGGACAATTGGGTTTTAAAGAATATATAAATAAATGTAGACAGGAACATTTAGGATGTGTTCACTCAGAGCCAGCAGACTAAAACAATTAATTGTTATCTTGTGGTCATTTTTTGCCTAGAGTAACATCACCGTCAGTGCTGGTGAGTGGCATGAAGCACAGACTGGCAACAGCAATCAGAGGAAAGTTAGCAGTAAAATACTTAAATATAGTGGAAAAGTATCACACTTTTGGTTTTACTGTTTGATAAACCTGATAGGATAGAGCCTTTTCCATCGTTGCCTCCTCCCTCTGGAACTCTCTCCCCCATCACCTACAAAACAGATCATCCACTTTTAAATCAATAGTCATGACTCACCTTTACACAGGCTTTTAATGTGTGTGTGTGTGTGTGTGTGTGTGTGTGTGTGTGTGTTTGATTTTTTTTAATTTTCATGTGTACAACTGTATTATGTGCATTTATGTGTTCTGATCTGTACCTTGTACTGCTTTGTTTAAGTTGTTTTGGTCTATTATCTAATTACATACTGTCTTTGAGTCTATAAAAAGGGCCTTATAAATCAAACGTATTATTAATATAATTATTATTTTGTTTACTACGGGCAGTATAGATCCTAAGCTGATGCTGTGGAAACTTTTGGAGCCACGTCGTTAGGTTCATAATGAAGACAAAACCGTGTTGTTACAGCAGTTGCCATATCACTGAACATATAAATGTTCAGTTAATGGTGAATATGAATTCCATTTCTGCCTCCTCGTCTTTCTTCTAGTTTTAATCTTAAAGCTATAGTGCGTAACTTCGGTCGCCCACCAGCGGAATTCTGCGTTCTTTATAAAGCCAGCGCTTCCCTATGACGTACGCCCAGGCTGCTAACATTACAACATTACGTTCATAGCACCATTTACAAGAAAATAATAGAGTACTTATATAATTATAAACCAAGTCACTTACTTATCCAACAGCAGCAAGGTAACATCTGTGTCTGCCCTCAGCCCAATTTCTGCCTTCAAGGCTCTCCACCGAGGAAAAGCCACTTCAATACAAATCCGCTTTTGCCTTCTCCGTCGGTCACTTTCCTTCTTCGCTAGCAATCCTTCAGACAAACGTCCAGGCTTTTTTTTTGTGGTAGGATCCACTTCTGGACTGTGTTTCGGCCGTTTCTTTGGCTTCTCCGCCATGTCGCTTCCTCGTTCTGCCTGCGCTCAGCTTGTTGCTACCATGGTCGCTATGAGACTCTCTGCTCGACCTCCCCCTCCCTTCTTGTTGTGATGTAAAACGCGTAATTTCCTGCGCCAGTGCGGGAATGTCGCCGGTCGACAAGCAAAGCAAAAATTGTATATATTGAAAAATACCGCGAGATGTTAGAGAAGCCGATCGACTTAATCTGCATTGTGTCATCTCCTCTAGTAGTGGCTTGGCTGAAACGGACATTCACGGACATGTAGAAGTTACGCACTATAGTTTTAACATCAAACTTCAGCAATTCATTCTATAGGCTGATCAAAACTGTCTCAAATGACGAGGCACTGAGGACAACTTATCATGTTTTCCGGCTTGTAGCCTCAAAATTATTAACATTATATTTTCATATTATTCATAAAATATAGGTTTTTCGTCTTGGTTGGGTGTCACATTAAACATCGAGAAAGCACTTGGAGGGTGCAAACCTCCGCCTAGGTAGCTCACGTATTGCTGTTACATCTGTAAGCTATAGTCTCATGACAAAGTTACCATCATGATATGATTCTTTGACCCTAAAACCCACACCTAGCACTCAGAATTATGTTGATATCATTATAAGTGAGACAGGTATTGAGCAAAAACAATTGCTTACCAATGGTGGTTATCTGGATCACCACCAAAATCTTTTACCAACATCTGCTGAAATTTCAGCAAAATCTGCCCTGTAGTTTTTGTGTAATCTTGCTATCAAACAAGGCAATGATAGTAAGATGGATGCTTAACAGACTTGCTCAGAGAAAGCCTGAGTACATCAATCTCATTTTGGGTAAACATAAAATCACACGGATATAAGTAAAGTCACAAGGCAATTTAAACAATTCAAACATAATTGAATGACTCCAAGAGTTTATTTTAAACATAAATCAGTTCAGAATCTTCTCTATGACATGGATCACTAAGCCCAGAAAATTACTAAGAACACAGCAATTTTTGTAACTAAAAGTATTTCACTGTTTCTTACAATCATTGTGAATTACCAGACATGTTCCCTGCCATTTCATGAGAGGAAATGCAAGTTTATCACATGAATTATGGCATTTATGAATACCCTCATACCCTCTGTAATTTATTATAAATAATTAATCTAATGTTCTGATGTTTTAAAAGCCTAAAATTGGTCTTTTATTTCATCCTCTGCAGATTTTATCATGTCAGCAGAACAGTCAACAATGATCAATAATAGCCCAAAAAGAACAAAAACATAAAATCTTACCAACAAATGACTTAAACTAATATTTATTTTGTCAACCACCATAAGAAGTAAAAATGAGCGAACGTGGCTTCATTTCTTGGAGCGTGAGCTGCCAAAGCCACAGTGGGTTTAGTTTCCATGCCGGAGACTCTCCTTCCCGTCACAAACTGCACTGGTTTGCAGGAATCTTTAATGGCGGTCAGGTCGTCTTATGTAAGACCCCACAGATAAGTATCTGGATCGATAAAGCAGCCCTGAGCCCTGACCGTGCTGACAGGGTCTCAGCTTTATGTGGAGAGACTTTCCCTGAGATAATGATGTTAACTTCTGGATTAACACACTACCCACAATCTGACAGATCAGCGAACTGGTGAGCCGCTAGAGAGGAGGATTAAAACTGCATAAAGACATTTACAGTAGATATACAAGAAGGTTTTTATCTGCATCCAAACAGTCCCTCTGGTTAAGTGGGTCTCATTGCTTTACATGCTCTCTTTGAAAGATTTTGATGCATCATGAATATCCTAACTCAATCTTACATTCAATATTTAATATCAAAAGGATCACTCGTCTCAATCATAAAAGTCTTTTCATGCCTGTCTCATCTCCCAGTATATCATATATTCAGTGTTGGGCTAATTACTTTAAAAAAGCAATTAGTTAGAATTACTAGTTACTCTCCCCAAATAGTAACTGAGTTTCTAACGGAATTACTCCTTCAAAAATGTAATTAGTTACAAGGTAAAGTAATTGATGCATTACTTTTTTGAAAACTCTTTTTCTGCTTGAACTGTGTGTCTCCGTCTCTGTGTCCTTCCTTGTTGTTACCTGCTGCAGCAGCTCTGACATCATCAGCGGAGCTCTCGGTGTTTTTGGTCTCTAGATTTTAGATTTACTAACAACAGACAAACACTTTGCTTTAGGACATAATGGACACTTCACATGTGTGTTCTTGCCTTTTACTTCTTGTATTTCCATCCTGAAAACACCAGTTTTAACCCCACAGATCGCTGTTGCTGCAGCCAGCCGTGTTGCCAGATTTCTCGATTGAAATAAGCATTTTTAAAGAGAGAAACCTGCATGAAGCATGTTTTAATTTTTATCCATGTTACTTTTCAATTTCAAAGTCATATTTCTTATTTTGTCTCTTACTTTACTTATTAAACATCTGTTTGTTTGGAGGTGGAACATCCTTTTTTTTATACAGAAGTGAAGGGAGGGGCTGCTGTTATTTATAACTCTGTTATTGTTAAAGAGTCTGTCTAACCTTGATTTTTGTAACCAAAAAGACTTTTCAGGGTTTATCTAAGTTTAATCATCTACAGCTTTATCATGGTGTAAACAGCAGTAGCCACATTAGAAATAAATTTAATTCTGGCTTTAAAAAATTAAAATAAATCTAAGGATTTTTTTTTAGGTGGAAACATAATTTTTACAGTAAAATTTAATTTGTTTTAGTGTGGGTTAAAATAATTTTAATAACCTCTGAATTTGGTTTATATTGATGGTAGATCATGCAGCAGATTCCTCCTGGGTTTGGGGGCCCAACAAGTCCAACTGAGAAACTGCACTATTAGTACAAGCCCAAAAAACTGCGACCTACAACTCCCAATATACACGTGCAAGTTAGAATAAAACAAAGTCTAAAGTCACTTATAATAAGCAAACCTGGCAGATCAGATCAGCTGCTTAACAAAGTAACGCACCACATTTCACTGTTGGTAATGGTAAGGACGTGATAACATTTTGAATATTAATTAATCAGATTACCCATTACTGGGAAAAAAGTAGTGGCATTAGTAATGTTGTTATTTGTAGCGCTGTTAGTCCCAACACTGCATATACTTGATAATAAACATGGCTCATATGCAGATATACACGGTTACCTGGAGCAGTGTTTTGAAACTTTTAACCAGGAACCAATTTCAACACTTTTGAGCTCGGCCTTCAGCACAAGGCAAGTGTTTAAGTGCATATTGTACGACTTGTTTACACACTTTTTTTGTTTTGTTTGTATTTATGATATGTTTTAGTCTTCCATCAGGCACCATAGATGTAAATTACCTTTATAGCTTATTTTGATTCAGCAGTTGTGTTGTGCGTAGTCCCTGTTGAATACACTTAAAACTAATGAAACTGTATATGGAAAGTGCAGGTCACTCCACCATACAGGCCCCCCAAATCTTTGGATACCAAAGATTAAAAGTCAAGGTTTTGAAGTCTAATAGTGATGCACCAATTTGATTTTAGAGGACAAGGGCCAAAAAGTTTGGCCTCTTTCTCATTCTTTGCTTTTTGATGTAAATTTCTGAGCTCAATATCTCCAGAGTTTTGAACTATCCTTAAACCTTGTAGTGTCTGCTCCGACTCACGAGAGTACAATGAGTGGTTATCACTGCAAATATTGTAGAAGTAATTTTAACAAGATATTATCTTTTTTTTTTCTTCATCAGCCTCTTATACATATGAATTTCCATGCATAGCTGCAAAGTGTGTTACCTTGAGGAACCCTGGTATAGTGTCGTGCTCAAGACCACACTATCGGAGACCAAGACTTACCCGAGACCAGAATGCACTGAGACCAAGACAAGAGCAAGACTTTTGGGAGTGCAGACCGAGACCGAGACAAAACGAAGACCATCAAAATCAATTTTAAAAACCATGACAAGGTTGAACAGTTAAGGAAGGTGTCCCTCAGTCACAACACCGGGAAGGCTGCAGTCGTCACAGGAGAAAATAACACATGAACTGAATCTTTTTGTTGTTTTACCAAGTGTTCCTCCTTATTCACATTAATAAAGTTGAAGAACAGCAGATCAGTGCTGGTCTTGATAGGTCTTGATGGAAAATTCAGTGTCTGGCCAGTCCAAAACCGAGACAAAACCGAGTAAAAATGCTCTTAAGTCCAAGACAAGACCAAGACCGGTCTTGAGTCACTACCCTGATATCACCATCATAGGAGCACCATCTCCTGCAGTTTACAGAAATAGCAGATGGAAGGGATCAATATTTACCATAGGCCTCCTGCTGTCTCTTCCATTTACCAGTTTACATAATCTCATGATCAGTTAAATTTTACTGTTTACTGCTAGATTAACTTAAGATGATAAAATTATACATGTCAAGATGGCTTTTATGCTAATGTGGTATTCCTTGGGATTTGATCTTAGGTATGCTTTGGGTAAAATATGTTTGAAAACCAGTGTAATACAGTACAGGTCAAAAGTTTGGACACACCTTCTCATTTAATGTGTTTTCTTTATTTTCATCACTATTTACATTGTAGATTCTTACTGAAGTAATGATGGCCGCTCGTTTCTCTTAACTTAGCTGATTGGTTCTTACCATAATATTAATTCTAACAGTTGTCTAATAGGGCTGTGGGCTGTGCATCTGACTTCTGAACAACACAAATGATGGTCCAACCCCATTAAAAGGGCAAGAAATTCCATTAATTAACCCTGCAAAGGCACACCTGAGAAGAGAAAACCATTTCAGGTGACTACCTGTTGAAGCTCATAAAGAGAATGAAGAGTGTGCAAAGCAGTAATCAGAGCAAAGGGTGGATACTTTGAAGAAACTAGAATATAAGACATGGTTTCATTTATTTCACACTTTTTTGTTAAGTACATAATTCCGCGTGTTCATTCATAGTTTTGATACCTTCAGTGAGAATCTACAATGTAAATAGAGATGAAAATAAAGAAAACACATTGAATGAGAAGGTGTGTCCAAACTTTTGGCCAGGACTGTGTATTTGGTTTATATCAGGTCAAACTCATAAAGTCTGATGGCCTTTATGGAAGGAAGGAAGACAGGAAGACATTAAGTTTCTAAGGTCATGGGCTTTTATACTAACCCATTATTTATGAAAATCTTGTCAAAGCTGATATCACAAAAATGCCTTTTTGGATTTTCTTTAAACTTTCCACAGAATTGTCCAGCATGACATAAGTTTGACCTGACTGGATCTTGGATCTTGGTTCTCTGGTCTGGTGCTTGATGATTAAAGATGCTGTGAGGAGTTTCTAAGTAATTACAAAAAGTCTCCCTTTCTAGATAAATGCCTGGTTATCTATAAATGCTATTCCTTAGCTTCGTGGTCGGGTCGGACAGGGCTGGACTGGCCTGGATACTCAACTTCAGGAACAAGACAATTAAAACTAGAGCAAATTTATATTATTCAGACACGTCTTAGAGCACCAGGCTGTAAGTAGTGATATATAGCGGCTACAAAACTACGATACTAAGTTTTCCAAAAATTGATTGTTGTCACACATCAAAAACTACCACTACGTAACTAGAAAGAGATACATTACCTCGTCGCTTTGCATCCTGTAAGTTGTTGAAAAAAGAAGTTGTAAAGCAATGCAGAGGTCTGAGGAAGGTCCGAGCTGCATTCATTAGCATCACAACACACACACGCTTTGGCTTGGGTCACGATTTTACGACAGTCGCTGCGCGTGCTCATTGGTAGCAGAGTTTTATGTCGCCGGAAATAGATTCTCCTCGTAGCACCTTTAATTTCTGAAGAAAGCTTTTAGGGAATTCTGTCAAACTTAACATATTTGTCCGCTTACACCGTGTGGAAGTTAGAGGTCAGATGTTATCAGCATCATGTTCAAGGCCTGCTCAAAGATTCTTTTGTTAGGGACAAAGTTAAATATATAAAGTTAAAATATCAAAGTTTAAATAGACATCTTTAAGTGGCATTAATCCACCACACAGTAGTTCCATTATTTATGTCACATCTCCGATAACATGACACCATCTGTTTACGTTGCCAAGTTGTCTGTCACTGACTCAGAAATCTGGAGCTAACCACAGTTGAGCCGTCACTTCACTTCACTGCCTCGTATTCACACTCTCTGCTCCCTGCTCTCATTGTAAGTCAGTGTTGTTACAGCCTGATGTTATTGCTCCTTCAGGGTCTCGCAAAGAGAAACTAGTCCACTGTTTTTTATTGTTCGCTGGTGGCCCATGTCTGCAGACCTGCTGTCGTGCAAAGTGAAATATCACAGCGGCCGCTCTGTTCAGGTTGTGCCTGAGTCCAGACTTCATGCAGACACTCAGTGTGAGGACAGCAGGGCGGTGTTTTCTTAAACCTGCTGAGGGGTTTGCACTGTGCGTGTGTGCAGTTTGACACAACAAACCCACTAAACATTTAAATATAAGGCTTTCCTTTGACTTGATCTTCAATGCTGCACTGCAGAAGAGGTCCTAGCTTATCAGAACAAAAATTTTAAGATTTAAGCCAAAAGCTTCTTTCAGATGTATTTGTTTTGCAGCCAAAAGCTCAGCTGTGACACTGGCTCCTGCACAGAAGGACGATGCTTCATTTTAGAGATCAAATAACAGAGAGAAACATAAGCAGTGCAAAGTAATGGAACAACAACCAACAGAGATGAAGAGTGGTTGATAGATTTGTTTTAGTTGATTATAGATAAGTTTTATCAAAACTGGGCATTTAATTAAGTTTTAATCTAAATTACAATTTCTGCCTTCCACAATTATGAAAACTAATCTAGATCCAAGGATAACTTTGCATAATTAACTTTTTTTCTTTTTCCATTATTATAAGCGTTATTTTGATGTTATGTAATATTCACAATGACAGAATCAAAATCATTTACCTTCAGTGAAAGCATGTGTTTTAAATTATGATCTGAATATCTGTTTTATTTTATATATAAGTGTGTAACATATAGTAATATCCATCTATCTATCAATTATCTATACAGCGTGAAAGCATGTGTTTTAAATTATGATCTGAATATCTGTTTTATTTTATATATAAGTGTATAACATATAGTATTATCCATCCATCTATCAATTATCTATACAGCTCATGCATTTCAGGATTGCGGGGGTCTAACTCAGATGACATTAGGTGAGAGCAGGGTTCACCCTTTCTACACCAGAACTGAAATCAATTAACAGAAAACCATTTATCAAATTCATTCCTAAGGGCAGAGTCACCATTTCCTAATGAGCATTTTTGGTCAGGAAGCATGTGTGCAAAGAGAACCTACAGAGGCCAAACAATGCAAACTCGCATGCACCGCTGTGAGGCTCTTTCGAGGATACATAGTTCACCTTCTGCACTACCCACAGTGCAAAATAACAATATAATATAGTATAATATGATAATATTCTAAGATCTTTGGATTTTCTTATTAGTTTTGACCTAACCAAAAAAACATAAAAGCAGCACTACTTTTTATGCCAAAGATGACAAGGGCAGGCTGTGTTACATTTTCAGGGAAATTTTAAATGCAATATCTCAAAACATTTTAACATTCTTAAACACTGTGACATCCCTAGTCTCAAGGTTTGTGTGTTTTGACTTTAGAGGTCATGGATTCAAGCGCAGGGTCTCTGTGCCTCATGTATCAACTACATCTAGGGCTGCAACTAACGATTATTTTCGTAATCGATTAATCAGGCGATTATTTAAACGGAATCAGAATTCAGAAAGGAGGAGAGATTGTGTGTGGGTTGGAGCGAGGAGGGAGAGAGTCGTTAGCAGGAGGTCTAGAGATTACTACTCACTGTTTTGTTGGTGAATTGAAATTGTAGTTGGCCTGGTCACGGCCCACAGTGACTGTTTAACAAAAGCAGGTATATTCGCAAGCCGGAGTCACCTTTATTTTTACGTCCGACGGATGTTACAACAGACTTGTTTGCATGTTGTTTAAATAAATGCTCACAAACTTACTTTTTTTTCTTGAAACAAAGCAGGCAAAGTGGTAGCAGTCTTGTCTATAAAGTATTTAATAAAATAAGGTGCTGCTGAATGTAACAAACAAAAATAATCTTTATACCGAGGCGAGTCTTCATCCGTCTCCAACACACCGACCTGCTTTCTCAGCAGGTGCTCTTTCGTAGAGGTCGTGCTCCCATGCCAGATAAAGTCGGCCTTGCGATGTTTGCAAGTGATCGTTTGCTTTGCTTTGTTGAGCATGAAATGCTCCCAGCTTTTGGAGGTTTTTGGTCGTGAAGTGAAGTGATGCTGCCGTGGACGCCGCCATTGTGAATCCTTCTGTATGTTTTTATGTGCAGTGATGGTCGCTAGTGCACACGCGCACCTCTCACAGTAGCTTATGGCAAGAGAGCGGGCTCATCTCCTCCTAACTAACCGACTGTAAGCTACAATTTCATGCACCAAAACACCTGCGATTCATTGCTGATGAAAATCGATAATTATATTAGTTGACAACAAATTTAATTATCGATTTTCATCGATTAGTTGTTGCAGCCCTAACTACATCAACAACTCCCTTCCAGCAGGCCTCCCTGCATGCACGTTTAAACTACTGTAGATGATCCAGAATGCAGCAGCTTGTCTTTTCTTTAACCAGCTAGAACAGCACGCCTCTTAACTGTTAATTTCTCTTCACTGACTTTCAGTTGCAGCTAGAATCAAATTCAAAGCTCTACTCTGGTTTATAAAGCAGTAATGAGAACATATTTTTTACAAAACAAAAAGCTGAATGAAAATAAGACAAAAGTTCAAGTCACACATCTAAAAATGTACACCAGTTTGCAGCCAGAAAGAAGTCAGTCAAAGCACCTGTTCCTTTGTCTGCATGTCCTCATCTGTCCTGCGCTCACAGTGAGCTCCGTCAGGTGCGTCTCCCTCCTGCTGGGCTGCAGACGGACACCTGCTGAGTCAGAGCACAGACAGAGGAGGTGGAAGGTGAACAGGGAGACTTTGAATGTTGTCTTGCCTTCAGTCTGTCTGACACTCTACTGTTACTTTAGATATTTATTCTTTTTTATGTCAAGACTGATCAGTTCTACACCGTTTCCAAAGTCATTTCATAGCTACAAGCTTTGCAGTGGCACAGTTTAACAGAATGATAATCTGCTTTTGTTAAACCTTCACTCAAGTAACAGCCTTGGCTTTCTTTTGTTTCAGTGCTGGCAGAAGCTTAGGCAGATGTGGTTTGTATTTAGGTTGCAGTCAGTCCTTAAAATCAACAAAATAGCTCGAGAAAACTTTTAGAGGTTTCCTGATGGTTAATCTGGCCTGCAAACGCGACATCACAAGAATGCTTTTGGGCTACTCATGGATGAGTGATTAAATTTTGAAAGCTGTGAAGCAGGATACACACAGAAGGATTATCAGGCTGTTTTTCCCTCTTCTCTACCAAGGACAGCAAGTGCCAGATTATTTTATATCTTATATGATTGTCCTATAAGATTATCCTGTGGTCTGAGGTGTGTTTAGAGCAGGGGTATTCAATTAAAAGTCACCGAGGTCCAGTTCATAGAATTTCCTCCAGTAAAAGGTCTGAACTAAAGTCCAGTTTTTGTCTTATAGCCTCCCATATGTCCACATTTTTATGGTTTCAACAATATTGTAAATGTTTTTTAATGTAGGATGTGTTTTATTGAGTGCACAGCTAGCTCATTTACAATAAAATAAAAATAGTCCTAGGAAAATTATTTAAGACTTTTTTTCCAAATTAAGACCTAAATTTACTAAATTTAAAACCTAAATTTAAATAAATTTTAAAAAGTGGAAACAGGGCCAAATAACCATTTTTTCTCTTAAATTAAAGAGGTCCCGGCCAAGAATTGAAGGCCTACACATCAAGTAAAAAAGTGACATCTTCAGAAAACAGTTGGCCAAATAAAAGGTGGTTCTTTTAAGGAAAAAACAGTGAAAACAGAGCACTGGCTGAACATTTTCCTTTTATTTTTTCTTAAAAAAGAGAGGTCACAGCCTAAAAAATATGAAGACATACACCTCTAGTGAAAAAGTCAACATCTTCATAATACAAGAAATTAACTCTTAACAGTAAAATCATCTGTAACTGCTTTTCCGCTGTGTTGTTGCAGTGTGACGTAACAAAGTGATAAAAAAATGTGTATTTTATTCATGCAGGTTCCATATTTTGCTCTCTCTCTCTGTCTTTCGGTCTTTTTCTCTCTTCTCTTTATTTCTCAAACACAAACAGCGTTACACGGTGATGCTAGAACTTGCAAAATGTAAACCATCAGAAGCAAACTAGTGCTAAAAACACTGAAACAATGAAAATAACACGAACTAATGATCAACTCGACTAGTAAACAATTAGAAAGAGAACAGGATCAGCTCCGTGGAGAGCGCAGTGACACTGCAGTGCAAAAGCTCTCAGCCCTCGTCAGTAATTCCCAAGCAGGTCAGTGCAAAGCCTGCAGGTGATGAGGGTCTCATGTTTTTGCACAGGCAGTTTACTCATCACACCTCCTGTTTGCTGCTGCAGCTCGTGCTGTAAACACGATGGCGGCGGGTAAATCACCTCCGCTAAATGTCTTGTTCCTCTTTAGTGCTTCATAAAAAAACCTAATAAGCTTCAGAAAACAGCCTACAGTACATTTATGTAGGAGCACTCATGGCATGACCGTCCTGTGATCAGACCACAGTAGCCGTGTGTGAGCTGGAGTGGCAGCACCCGCTGTATATCCGCAACTAATGGTCATAGTCCGGACAGAACCATCAACCTGTCCGGATCCGGACTGGAGTCCACCATTTGGTGATGCCTCGGTGAATTGGCTGACTATTGTACATATTTAACTTGTTCAATATTTACGACCAAAAATCTTCAAGTGTGTGGGGAAAGCCGCCAACTTCCGAGTCACAACTTTATGAATTTTGAATGTAATGTAGAATGTAGCCAATCAAGAAGTGAGCTGACTGAGGAACAAGGAAGCAGGCATAAATAAAAACAAGCATGGCTGACCTGAAACATGAAGTTGGGTGAACCTCAGAAATGGAGGAACAGCTCCCATGTTCACACTCTTAGTAGGATTGTTTCTACAGTCTTTACTTTTTCATAGTTTGGGATTTTTCAATCAATAATAGTCCCATAGACCACCATCATTCCCTCTTCTTGTATGTCCTCTTCCGTGTTGTATGTTGTGTTTTCCAGTTGTTGCTATGTTTCTTTGTCTTCGTTTTGGATCATGTTTGATCACGTTACATTTCTGGCTTGGAGGACTAGATTATAGATCATTGATGGGACAGAATGGTTATGTGTGTGATGTGCTGCATTGAGATTATCCGAGCACACCATACGCAGAATGATCAAAACTGTTCAGTGTAGGGATGTCACTTTATATTCAATATTCGAATAGCCGATCGTATATGGGGATAAATATCTGTAACCGAATAGTAAATAAAGAGTTTCCACTCCGAGCAGACATTAACAGCTCCGAATCATCAGAGGAGAGCTGTGTGGAAGTAGCTTTGGTTCTGCACCGTTAGTGGCAAACTTAAAATCAAAGACCAGGCTGTGTGTTAGCAGCGTGATATGTGAAATGCAGTTCTAGTAACTCGTCACTTAGTCACGTATTTGCGGGCTCAACTGTCGGCTTTTCATCCAAGTTACACGGTCGAGTGCAGAGGCACTTCGTCAAGAGTTAACCCCGTGTGACTGTGTTCTTTTTGGCAGGGTCTTTACTGAAGGGGCGGATAGGAGAGCTATACTATGGGGGGGGAGATAATCGAATATCTTTGATTATTTTGGTGCATGTCCGAAAACGGTTCGACTTTGATTTTTAGGAAAAGTGACAGCCTTAGTTAAGTGCCTTATTTTTAATCTTCATGTGTGGGGTTCTAACAGTTAAAAACTCTCTTCAGATGTACAAAAACTGTGTATGCCCCACTTTATTTGATAAGAATGCTTGGAGAGATTTCTATTTAACTTTGCACAGATGTCTTTGTAAATAAAACAGATGTGTTGATTAGATATTGGTGGGTCATCGGTCAAAGGTAATTTTCTTATGATCATCCCATCTCTATTAACGTCATAGCTCAAGAATGTGTTTAGTAAATTTGGCTAAACTTTGCAAAAATGTCCCATCTGACTCAGAGATGAACTGAGTGTTTTGGAGATGATACACTTTGTACCACATCTAATGATCTGTATTTCAAAACTGCACACACATACACACACACACAAACGCACACGCACACAGCTGGACCAGACAGACGGAGGTGTGAGTCTTCATGTCTGTAGGGAGCGATGAATGTGTCAAAAACAGCCGAGCACATTATTATCACCTCTTCTACCATCGCCTGAGATCTAAAAGACATTAAGTCTGCACATATACACAAATACACACACATGGAGATAGAGTCACAGGGAGGCCGAGCAGTAATACGACTGCTCAGGAGCACACGCTCAGTTCCTGAGGATGTGAAGCCCCCATGAGGAGAGGATGAATGAAGCGGGCTGGAACGGCGAGGAATCGACTCCGTGGTTTAAACGCTGGCTAGATATGAAAGAAAGAACAAAATCAAGCAAAAAAAAATAATAAATGGGTCACTTAATTCAGAGCCGATATCCAATTTCACATTCCCTCTTTGAAAAGCCGATCAGTTTCAGTGGGATTGTCAGAGCGAGGTTATTCTGCAAGAGTGAGGACAGCGAGAAGCAGCACTGTTCAGAATAAGAGGAGCTGAAGATGATTTAAAGAGGGCTGGAAGATAAAGTGAGAGCTTAAAGATGTCGATATGAAGGACCTGGAGGACAAAAGTTTACAATTGAGCATTGAAGCACAGAAGTATGACAGGAGCTGCAGCACTGGCTTTTTTGCTTTCCAGTTTTTCATGTTTACATCTGCTGACACTGGGGTATTCAATGTAACTGTAAGTTTTAGGCGGCTCTAGCTCTTTTCTTTACCGCTGATCCCTTTCAGGGTCATGGGGAGGCTAGAGCCTGTCCCTGCTGACATTGGGTGAGGCAGGGTACACACTAATGGCCCTTTTCCACTAGCCCAACTCTACTCTACTCGACTCAACCCGACTCTACCCGGCTCTACTCTACTCACCTTGTGCTGCTTTTCCATTAGCCCCAGTCGCCTGCCCAACGGCGTGCAGTGTCGCTGTAAACAGAGAGCAGCTCTGCGGTGGTAATTTTGAGCGCGACACAACAATCTGTGGCTTTTTGTCACAAACCGAGTAAAAAAGGAAAGCAGAAGAAGGCTGCAGGTGGAAAGAAGAAATACCCCTTGAGAAGCACAGGAGAGTTTTGAAAGCTATACAACAGAATGAAGCCGAGGACGAGAGCAATCCAGCTGCAAAGAAAAGACGTATGAGGGTAAGCTAATGGTAGCTACCACTAGTATGCTAGGTCGTTGCGCTCATGACTCATCGATGACGACATTGTCTGACCAATCAGTATCCGGCAGTCGGTAACGTCATCTTTTAGAATCGACTCGGCTCGCTTGGAACCAGAGTGAAGTAGGTACTAAAACTAGCTTGTTTTAGGAGGTACCAGGCTAGTGGAAACACGCTGCAAATCGAGTAGGGCTGAGTAGAGTAGGGCCAAGGCGTGCTAGTGGAAAAGGGCCATAAGCCAGTCCCAGGGCTAAAGAGAAATGGACAACCATGCAAGCTTGCACTCATACCTATGAGCAAAATGGAGTCGCCAGTGAACCTGTGAGCATGTTTATGGTCTGTGGGAGGGGGCCAGAGTGCCCAGAAGAATGCCCACTTAAGACTTTACCTATGTTTGCATACCCTTATCCTGGAGAATACTTCCTCTTACACTGCTTTAACCACTCCAACTTCATGGAATCGCAGGCGCCCACAAGTAGTTATACTTACATTTCTTACTGTGCTACAAAAAATCCTAATGGGAGTAACTTTATTTGAATTTATTTTTGTCAATTTTTGAAGGACATCAAGTCAAATGTATCCCATCTCAAACATTTTGATCCTTTCATAATTTGCAGTCTTAATTTATAATCTTTAATCTCATTATCTTAAAGCAAATTGTAGCCACATGATGAGTCTTCCATTTTGACCACAAGAGAAAGTAACAACTTCCTCTCAGTCTACTGACCAATCCAATGCCCCAACTTCCTCCCTTTCTTGTTTATTTTTGGTAATGGCCCCTAAAAGAATTAAAAGGAAGTTAATTCTGACAGAATCTGCTCCCCAGAGTAGCATAAATATCTTTTGGGGGCAAAAAATACATCTACAGTACTAAATCTATATATGTTTGTTTTTTTGTTTCGTTTTCTTTTGGTTTGATTATTTTTGCAACTTTTTTGTGTTTTTCTCCTAACAGCCAAGGCTGTGGGGAACCATACTCATATGTGAAAAAGCTTGTTAATAATTGATCTGTGTTTGATTTTTTTAAATCAAATCTTGTTCAATTTTTAATTTAGATTCATTTTTGTTGTGTCTCTATGGTCATGCATCTTTTAATACATAAATCAGACTATGTTTTCTGCAAGCCACATTCATTTAGTTGGAAAAACTGACAAGAACATTACAAATATGGAGCCATACTTACATTAATCCAGCTGGTAAATATGTCTACAGTCTATAGAATATGTCACAGAAAAGATATAAATTGTTCAATAACTCCTCCTGTCTGTTCCTCTTGTAGTTGTAGCCGCAATTTGCCTCCTTAGCTCTAAAGACTGACAAACAAACACACATCGTTCAGATTATAACACAACATCAGATCATAGGGCAGCACAGACCTGTTTTTATCCACAATTAAAGAGACATTAACTCTCTCTGTTTATATGGTGCTGTTGTTGTGTGTTTTATCCATCGGTCAACAATCAGAGGTGATCCAATGTTTCTAATAAATACTAATACTTGTTACTGATGGTTTTTTTATCAGTTCTTATCTCTGAGTTGAATCCCTCCATGTCAGGATGTCGAGCTCTTTTGTGTACCACCAGTTGCACACATCATGCAGAGACAAATCTATTTACAACAACTTCTACTTTTTCATTCATCTAAGCGGTGACAGGATCAGATGGCCTCAGTATGTTGTCCAACTCCACCTGAGGATCCTGCCATTTTTAAAGTAAAACACCCTTTAATAAGCATTATTCAATGAGCGATAATTAAATGAATCATTTTGTTTCTCCACTGCCGAGAACCAAATGCTCTATAGCCAGGAGCTTAATGCTCTATAGTGTTAAGTAACAGTCCCAAAAGTTTTTATAGTTGGACCCAAAGCTGAAGCAGGAGACAGAGGACAGATTTACAGGTTTTATTTACAGCACTAAAAGACAATACAAAAGGGGGAAGTGAATTCAGTGCAGTCCAGTGAGGGGCTAAGTACAAAAGTGGCAGGGTGAGGCTCCAGGAGTTCACTGTGAGTACAAAGGCCACAAGCTAACATAGAGCTAAAGGCTAAAGAGCCTGAAGGGCTGAGAGAATTTTGGTTGAAACAAATCACTCAAGTGAGGCAATCCACCAGCGAAGAATAGGTGACTCCTGGCAGCTTATAAAGGAGTGTTTGATTGCAGATCTCCAACAGGTATGGGGTGAGGGACACTCAGGTGAGGGAGGAGACCAAGCCCACAGCTGAGGGAGAAGCAGGAAGGGAGGGGGAGGAGAGAGAGCAGGCTGCAGGGAGGATGAATCCCCACAGTATAGCCTGGTACCACATATTGTGTCTACTGGTACCAATTGTTCATTGGCTTGCTATCAAATGTTTGATGGCCTGGTTCTATTCCATTGCCCACCAGCCGGGAAACTTTGGCTTAGACAGTGCTTTCTGCATTTTTTTAATGACAACAAAACAAAGAAAGCCTAATAATAAGACTCAAGGATGTCTATTTTCAAACAGTTATCAATCTGGTTTAAAATTCATTTGGACTATAGCCTCACAATGCAGCTGGCTTCCCTGATTGCATGTCTATCATCTTGCAGAACTGAACCTGAAACATTTGTTTGTAAAAACGCTGACCAGACCAATAATTGTCCTTAGAGTCAAGATGCTGTCATACTGCTCAAATCCGCTGTAATCCAAGTGTCCTGGCCGAATGCGTCATAATTAATTGAAGCGAGGTCATTTAGTACATTTTTAGAACCTAAACAGTACTTTATATCATTGCTTCACAGTGCCTGCCGTCTCACATACGCTCCTGCACCTCACGTGGCAGCAGACAATCCAGGCGGGTTACATGGTGCAGGGGCGATCAACAGGCACAAATGGTCCTAGCAACACGGACCCGGCTGAACATCAAGAATTCCCTTTAACTCTCAACTCAGAACCATTTGTTCGGTCCTACCCTTCCCTAACACCTAAATGGGATGCAGCCCTGATGGGTGTGAAAAATAACTCTTGAATATGTGAAACAGTCCATCTAGTCCATCAGGTTACCAGAATCACATCGATATAGATAACTTTGGTGTTGTAACAACCATTTGTCGTTTTTAAAGATGCTATGAGGAGTTTCTAAATAATTACAAAAAAGTCTCACTTTTAGATATATGCCTGATGGAAATACACACTTTAAGATGAGTTTTATAGCATCAAACTAGGTTATCTATAAATGCTATTCTTTAGCTTCGTGGTCGGATCGGACAGGGCTGGACTGGCCTGGATACACAACTTCAAGAACAAGACAATTAAAACTAGAGCAAATTTATATTATTCAGACACGTCTTAGAGCACCGGGCTGTAAGTAGAGATATATAGACGGCTACAAAACTGTGATGCTAAGTTTTCCAAAAATTGCTTGTTATCACACATCAAAAACTACCGCTACGTAACTAGAAAGAGATACATTACCTCGTGGCTTTGCATCCTGTAAGTTGTTGAAAAAAGAAGTTGTCAAGCAATGCAGAGTTCTGAGGAAGGTCTGAGCTGCATTCATTAGCATCACAACAAACACACGCTTTAGCTTGGGTCACGTTTTTACGACAGTCGCCGCCCGTGCTCATGGGTAGCAGAGCCTTTATGTCGCCTGAAATACATTCTTCTCATAGCACCTTTAACTTATCAAACTATTCAGATATATGATGTGTATCACAATCAGTAATCCTAATTCAGAGTCTTTGTAGTTTAGATCATCACATCTGCTCATAAAAAGTGAACAGAAAAAGTTTCACGGAGAGGGATCATGGGAAACAGAGGGAGGGTCCAAGGGGATCCATCAGTCAATCATGTAGCGCTCCAGGGAGGGATTGAGGGGAAAAGGGGGGTGTCTCATTTCTCTGTGACAGTCACTTGTCAAAGCTTCAATGCTGCAGCCACAGCACTCTGCATCCCACAATCCCGCAGGGGGAGGGGGGAGTGGGTGTGTTTACGTCACACATCATGTGTCCTGAGCTCAGAATGACAACATTTGGCTTTTTCTCACCGTCAGGCTGAGGATGCTGGAGTGTGTGGAGGCTCAGTGATGATGCTGCACATGAGGTGGGGGTCTCTCTGTTTTCTTCCTGCAGAGCTGCGTGCGAGTCGTGACTCTGTAAGCATGTTTTCAGGCTCTTTTGTTTTAATTTCGGACGCGCTGGCCTACATTACATTCATGTCTGCCATGGAGTTATGACTGGAATTTGTGTTGTTTAGCTCGTTGCTGAAATTAATTTCTGTATCGGTTGATATTCATCAAAACAGCGACGACATGCTCACTTTAATCTGCTGATTTCAGTTAATCCAGTTTTTCTTGCCTTTAATAATTAAAATAAATTAACTGTGCTCTCTGTGACTGTACGTATGCTGCTGTTTATGTAACTTTATTTACTCGTGAGATTAACTCTTTCTGGGTCGATAAACATTACTCAGTATAAACATATTTATGTATTTACGTATCTATCTATCTATCTATCTATCTATCTATCTATCTATCTATCTATCTATCTATCTATCTATCTATCTATCTATCTATCTATCTATCTATCTATCTATCTATCTATCTATCTATCTATCATGTACAGTTTCTTATTTATTTTTATTTATTTATTTACTATATTACTTTTTTCTCGGTCCAAAGCTGCTTGCATAAATAGTTAATAACAATGTTTTTTATTATAGTTATTCATATTTGTTATTATTTATTTATTCTATTTTCTAGTTTACTTGACGAATGACTTTTCTTATTTATAAACATCATATATTTATTTGAATTTCTCATGCTCCTGAAAATTAGAAATAAACTAGAGCTTTAGGTACTTTATTTTTATTTTATTTTATTGTTTATAGATGTTTTTGGACTTATATTTCTTATATATGGCAAAATTTTGTTTCTATAGATTCACTGACGGACAACAGTCTTAATTTCTTAATTTAAAGTCACTGGTATCAAAATTATCACAGATGTTGAACAGCTTTTGACTGAGATTTCAAGCACCTTTAGCATTTATTCTTTTTTATTTTATTTATTCATTTATGTGCTGTAAAGATGTAATTTTTGAAGCTCTGCCAGTTTAAAGAAAAAACAACTGAAATGTGTTGTTTAATTTTAATTTTCATTTCTAATTTTATTTCTACATTATTGGTGAATTTTTATTTATTATTGTTGTATATATTTATATGATTGTAACATTAAAAACATGGATAAATAACAATGCACATATTTGTCTAGATTCCTTAAAATTTCTTATTTTGACAGCACAAACTTCTTATTTGTTTTTACTTAATTTTCCGCTTGTTTATTAAGACACCATCATAATATCATACTCTGGATTATTGTCTCTTCTGTGTATATTTTTCTCTGTTTGATAAAGCAGGAGCCTGATTTTTTTTACAACTTTTTATTAATCAGTTTTCTTTTTGGGGATGGGTAGATTTTTCTTCTTTTTTATTATTTTATTTTTATTAAGTTTTTGTATTTATTGTGTCCTTTTTCATCAGCTTTTTTAAATTCATTGTTTTCAGATATGTGTATTTCTTCTTTCACTATAGTCCCTGTTTGATAAGAACCAATGGCTAACCTTTAAAATTAACTTTAAATCAATTAATAATTTTGGTGCTGTGTATTAATTGTAAATCAACAGATGCATTGCCTTTGATCATGACACAGTTTTTTCCACATTTAAATAAACAAATAAATAAATATTAAATTGACCAAACTTTAATTAAATCCCTCTTCTGCTTATGACTGTGTGGGCAAAACACGATTTTTATATTCAGCCAACAGAAGCAAACCAGTTTTCATGATTATCAGGCACATGCAAAAATGAAACAGGATTGGATATTGACATTACACAACATAATTGGATAGTGACATTACATAATTATCTGTCTGTTTTGCTCCTGTTAGTTGTTATCGCACTGCTGACAGAAACACTAATTATGTAATTGATTCAACATCTAATTCAATCAGTAAAAGGAGGACAGGGTTAGTTTTACAGGATCAGGATTCAGCTGATACTCAAGCCTGCAGACTCTCTCTCTGCGTTTCCTCTTCTTTTCTTTCACAGTAAAACGCAGCAGCAGCAGCTTTTGGCACTGCGATCATCTCTTCTTGTTATTTTTAGAAAAAGCAGCTCATTGATCGATCTGCTTCTCTTTTCTCTCTCTCTCTTTACTCGTAGCTCGCGGCCACGTCTGTCTGGCTCGGTGAAACTCCAGACGGGATCCTGAACTCGAAGAGGAGGCGGAGCACTTTGGGACTGAACCAATGACCTGTGCGAGGAGTGGAGCAGCGCCGAGGCTTTGATTAAAATGGGGTACGTTTAGAGGATGAGACTGCACACTGCCGGCTGCTGCAGGAACCGCTGGCTGCTACAACAGGGCTCCATTTCAAACCTGATCTCTGCAACACGATGCTGAGTGTTGGGTAACCTCTGACAGTCAGAGAAGAGGGAGATGAGCCGATAGGAGAGCAGAGACTGACTCTCCAATAACACTGAGATGTTCTCATTCAAAACAAAGCCTGGCAGGAGCACACAGTTTGGCTTCAGTGAATGAGATCTGAAATTATAGCTCGTGTTTAAGTGTTATTCAGAGGCACTGGGATCCCAATTGTGGTTTAAGTGATTAAAGTTAATTTAATCAAGCAAATTGCAGTTTCCTTGAGAGGGAATAGAGCAAACGGGTGTAGATCTGAAATGATTTGTTAACATTGAGCGATAGGGCAGTTTTCCACATGTTCAGCAGTAACTCTGCTAACAATGTCAGGAATGCTTGGGCAGACGTTTGAGCTCTCAGATCACTAAAAGTTTTGTAGTGATCCAGCCTCTAACACTCATAGTTTACTTGAAAGGCAGAGATTTCAATCAATCAATCAATCAAACTGTAGTTGTATAGCACTTTTCATACAGGACTTTGTAATACAAAGTGCTTTACATGGGACAAAAGATAAAGTGAAATAACAATAAGTGAAATAAAAAGCAGAAAATTGCAGAAATGCATAAAAAAAAAACATAAGACCCCCGCAACCCCCCTCCCCAAACCACATTCAATATATACACTAAAAAATGAATAAATTAGAGGTCTGAGGAAACGCTATCTGGAATTAAAAATGAGGAAACACAGAAGCTAAAAATAAAGTAATAGTTAAAAATATTCCAAAAAATACTAGTGGGTAAAAAAATTAAATGTGTAAATACATAAATAAAATAATATAATATAATATAACAATAAGAAATAAAAGTTAGATAAATAATAAGGTAAAATGAGAAAGTGTAACATCAGGTGCATTCCAAAAAAACTCAAGTAGGATAATAGAAGGAAAAACATCTAACAAAGAATAAAAATCCAAATTAAAAATTTGAACTGAAATGTAGAAATAAAACAGAATAAAAGGGTTAAAATAAGTGAAAATATAACGTAAAATGTGTGCATGGTGGAAAAGCAGAACGTTCAAAAACGTTGTTAAAGGTCAGCTTGTGTACCGGCGATCTGGTGGGTTGCTACGACGCTGACGCATGCGCAAGTCGTAGCAAGAGTAATTGTGAAGCATCACATCAACATTGTCGAACCAGAATTCTGCTCCTCCATGAACAACATGCCAATCTGAAACCCACCTCTTTACACCACGCCAGGCCCAAGGATGAGTACCATGCTTAGAGGGCTAGTTTGGGCTCTTTGGAGTGAGGTTGCTAGAGGCTCATGGCACTACTAAGGCTACGTTTACACTGGAGCTTGGTCTCAAAGTTTACGGATTTGGGCGATAAGCATAGCAGACAATTGCCCAAGTCCTTCTGTTCTGAGTCTCAAGCAAGTCTCGAGTCATTTCATCCGAGTTTCAAGCAAGTCCCAAGTTTTTTCTGTTTTGGGCAAGTCGAATCGAGTCGAGTCACAGGTTATGACGGGTCGAGTCCCTCACTATTGTTCCCCAGTCCACCCAAAAAGCACTCCGATTTTTATCTTGAAGAGAGAAACTTTATCTTCCCACACATACAACACACGTACACCCTCTTTACTAATGTTAGCTTTGCTAGCTTCGTATTGACCACAGGTCGGGCTAATGCACCTGCCATATTAACCTATGACAAGAACGTTAGCTACCTGGCTAACGTTCCTGCCATATTAACCTATGACAGGAACGTTAGCTACCCGGCTGATGTTTGCAGGTTTCATTTATTTGGCCTCATGTGTCCTCAGGTGGTGGATAAAGTTCTATGTTGTGCCCTCTTTTTCGCTTATCGAAGTGTTGCAGGTCGTGCACTTGGTATGTCTTCGTTTTCCATCTGATTGAAATTCTTTATATGCAAAGAAAATAACTTTGGGCGCAGAAGACATAGCGGTTGCCAATTTGAAACCTGCGTCCCGCTCACCCTGCCCACTGATCATCACTGTAGCAGAAGCAGGTGTGTGGTAGGAACGTATGTGTGTAGTACTGTGTCGTGTGCGGGACAATAATAGGTGACGGACAAGTGTGCTGTGAATGGAGCATCAATAAAGTGAACCTAAAAGGAAAGAGCGGCATATATCTCCTGTCTGGCTCTTCATATAAAGCCTGAGTGTTTGCAGTTTTCTGAATCATGTTGTTTCAAGTCAGGTCAAGTCTGGAGACGTTTTCTCCCAAGTCTGAGTCGAGTTGCAAGTCATCTCATTAGCGGCTCAAGTCACCTCGAGTCTGAGTCCCTATGACTCGAGTCCAATTGTCTGACACATAGAGTATAAATGCAAGGTCGAATCAAAAGAAAGCTTATTGAATTTGACCGTTTAAGGCCTTGTGTAAACGGCACCTAAATATGAGAGCCAAAAAAGGAACCCCTGAGCTTTTCCCTGGAGCTGATATATTGGGGTGAAAAATCTAATCAATACTTTCTTTTTCTTTTTATTTACACTCACTGGCCACTTTATGTAGAAGTTAGTTGAGTCTTTGTAACTTTATATATGCTCTAATTCTTAGTGGAAACATGTGGTGTCCTAATGTCACAGAAACCATCGGAGCAGTTATTTCTCCTGGAAAGTAGGGATGGAATTGATGAGTTGTTATCACTAATGCAATCATCAATTCTGCTTATCAATCTGATTGTTAAATGTTTCCTGTTGACTTCCCAAATGGATGACAAGGGACTTGCACATGTTTTCAGAGGCAAAAATGTCAAACTTGTTATGTTAGGTCAAGGTTTGGTGCAAGCCAGTCACATTCTTCATCACAACAAGCCAGAACTGTCCAACGCAAATAAATGTTGTTTCTGGATCTGGTTATAAACATACCTTTTAATTACAGTGGCCAAGTTCAGGTTGAAAATGCAGTTAGGATATCAATTTAAGAGACTGTTTCACTTTATATTCATTTCTGTCATATACCAAATGTACTTTTCTTCATGTTTTTTTTATTTTGAAAGAAAAGTATAAGCTGTCTATTGAGCTATTTGCAAGTTTTTTTAAGTAAAGAGGACCTTCAAAGGAGCAGCGGTGTCCTTATTTTACATCACTGTGAGGGCAGGAAGATGCTACAGTAAACAGCAAGTTAAGCTGCTACATAAGCTTTTCTATTTTCCACCATAGCTGACGAAATAGAACAAAGTCAATGTCACTGAAAATTTTGATGTGTCAGTTTTGAATCCCAATATGATCATAGTAATGTGTCAGTTACTTCCTTTGGGTTGTGGCTCAAAACTAGGACATCATGATGTGTGATCCTGAAGGGAAACAACAGTCATGTTCCAACAAACACAGTTCAAGATTTAAGGAGCCTGCAGCACAGAAAGTAACTTGTATCAGAGGAGGTTTGTAGGAGTCTTTAATATTGCAGAGTGACAGTGAATCTGATCCCATCCATGATTTATCTCCTCATTTTCAGCCCGTCCTCTTTACGCTCTCTGCCATCATATCTGAAGGAAGCAGCCTCCATGCCTGCCGGGACATGGTGGCTGATTTACCGTCCTGCTGGTAGGGATGAGTTATCCCTCAGTTAGATCCAGCGACAGAGAGAGCAGAGAGAGTGCAGCCCTCCAGAGAGCTTTTTATTCTGGCAGTAATTCAACCAGAGAGGCGGAGAGAGAGAGGCAGAATCACGCTGAGCTGCACGCTGTCTAATACTCCGACACACGCTCCAGATAATTAAACACAAACTCCACATATCAGCAGTTCTTCTTTCATTAGACTCTGCTCATGCTCATGTTTCTGCCAGACAAACAAGATAACAAGAAAATCTGAGGAAGAATGCAAAGGTCAAGAGCTCAGACTGTTTCATAAACAGTTGTGTAGGTTAACTGGAGGTGGCCTTCGAGATAAAACGAGAGCATGATGGGTATTTAACTCTACTGATATTGCCAGACCATTATGGGCTTCTTTTTATAGAAAGATCAGTGTAATGTAAGTGCTCCAAAGTGTGCTCCAATATAAACTAAAACTTAAATTAAAGACTATAGAATCCTGTGGTATACAGTATGTCTTTTTGGAAGTATGCAATAATCAGTGAGAGGCCTTTAGGACCAGCGAGGCCCTCTTTAGGACCATAAATTGTCAAATGTCAGAGATTCCTGCCACACCCCAATTTCCTCATAGTGACAAATAGAAAAACTAGCTAAATAAAAATGACATAAAAGATTCTTATACTGAAAAAAATAATAGTAAAAGAAAAAATCAAGTGTAACATGCCAAATCGCAAACATTTTTTAATTGTTATGTTTATTTTCATAATGGTTGAAGGCAGTAATTATAATTGAAATCAAAACCAGCGCTAGAGCATGGCACCATCAGCCAGTCAGTGAGAATGGCTACAAACAGGTTATCTAACTTATTTTTCTCTTAAGCTGCCATACATGGCAAAATCAAGCGAAATATTAACATGCGGAAATAACAAGCAGAGCTTCAGCTAACGGAATATTTTTCATGATAAAGCAGCTTATTGTGTTTTCTGGAGATGTTGCGTGCCATAGCAAGAGTATTTTTGTCCCCTTATTTTTAGTTGTAAAGTGCAAAGAAACAGCAGAATTAGCTTCAAGCAGGCATGACTTTGAAGAGGTCAGATTATGCTTTCTCCAGTTGTTTGTACCCTTTACTGTGATGATATGTGAAAAAAGAGGAGACTAAATATTGAGGAAATGGGGACGGGACTAGATAAGCTTTGCTTCTTCCGTCTTCCCTTTCGGACATGTACAGTGTGATCATCTATTGACTATGTGTGATGCTGAATAAGTGTGCTGACATGACCGAAATAAAAATCAATTCAATTCAATTTAAAAAAAAAATCAATTCAATTCAACTGTGTTTTAGATGTCTGTTTGGCATAGTTGAGTACTTCTATGCACAAGGCAAAAAAGTCTTGGGTTGATTGCACACCTACCTAAAACAAACTGCAGATTTGCATATTATCCTTGGATCACTTTGTGTGCAGTGTTCAGAAACATACTCAGTCCAGATTGCATGTCCATATGATATTAGGAAATGCAATTATGACATGATATTATATGATACAGCCAGTGTTTCTTGAGTACAAGTCCTGATGTGCATTATGGGAGGCAAATTGGCAGGTTAATCTACCAGGAAAGCTATGATACTGTCAAGGAACCAGTTCCTTTAATGTTTATCGATGGACCCAAAAGCTGAAGCTGGAAACAAACCACAGTTTGATTTTGATTTATTGGTCAAACACTCCAAACAACATCCAGTGCACAAAAAGGTGATCATTGAAGAGGTGAATATATATACAAAGTGGTCGGGTGGAAGCTCCTGGAGACACTGTGAAAAGAGAGCAAAGAACAGAGGTGAGTATTAGCAGTAAAACAAAGCAAAATAAAAAAAAACACTTCAGCGAAAAAGGGTAAATCCTCAGAGGTGAACTAAAGGCTGAGAGCCAACAAACAGGGAGAAGATTTGATCAACAAACCACTCAAAGTGAAGCAATCCACCGACAAGGAGAAGGTGACTCCAAGCAGCTTAACCTTGTAAGGCCCAAGACCGTAGATTATAATAAGAAATTTTTAATTTTTTGGAAATTAAATTTTTATATCACTTTCTGCTAAAATCCTACAAAAAATCAAAATGTCCATAAAATTCAACATGTAGGTTTTTTGTATCTCATTTGATACATTAGGTGTTTTTGGCAACTGATAATCCATTTGATGACATTTTTTATCATTTATCTGATTGTATTCAGATGTTTTTTTGTAATTTGTTGATCATTTTGAGTAGATAGAGGTGTTATAAAAGTACATATCAAATATGATCCAGTAGGCGTTATAGGGTGAAATACTGTCAGTGGTTAGTTGACTCTCTGCAGGTGCCAGGTGTGGGAGCAGAGGAGAGTAAGGTAGCCACACCCACCACTGGCAAAGAGCAAGAGGGTTTGGAAAAAAACCTGCGACCAGGTGATTCTCAGATATAGCCCTCAACCTCCTTCAGGTGATCTATTCGCTGTTTTTGGTGCTGAAGCAGTGATCAATTGCTGTGAACTTAAGCAAATGGAGGAAGGGATTGTGTGATAATGGTGTGTTGAAGAAAAGAAAACAGAGTCATTACTCCTCTTCTTGAAGCCTCTTGATTCAGTCAATTCATTTGCTTTGACATCTAAGTTCTAGTTCTCCTTGCTGAAAGTGAAACTTCAGATCATCTGATTAATTCCCTGTTTTTCTGTCTTCAAGCTCTGCTATTTAATAGAAAGCCAACAAACTAGGTTCACAAACTCCCGTGCTTGTAACCAAGGTTGCTGATTAACTCACATCACAGCCTTGCTTACCTCCAAACATGCGAGGAATGGAGATTTATCTATTACGACAGAGCTGCAGAGGAGCTTGGCGGCCTGTTGGTGCGGTGGCATTAGGGAGCGTTGAGCCTGGAGATGATTTGGGTTTTATTATTCACATAATGCATCAGGGATGAGCCCTGTGAGTCGCTGTTTCATAATCATAATCACCGCTGTAACCCCGTGTGGCTGACTGTGATGCAGGCTGAGCATGAGGAGCGGATGACAGGCGGTCCACGTCCTGTTTGTACTCATTACAGAGAGAGAAGGAGCCGTAGTTCAACCCACCACCGTCTTCAGCTCTCTCTGCTTTGCTAATCTACAACCGCTGTCTGATTAGTCAGAGGGAGAGAGCGGGCCTCGAGCAGCCGAGCAGTTATCTTCATTTCTGTGCCTTTGGCTCACAGCTTTCTCTCGGCGTCACACTCATTTCCTCTCCCTCTGCCTCCTCTTTCTCCTCTTTCTGCACTGTCCGTCTCTCTGTATCCGCTTCTCAATCTCATGTTTTAATAGCCTGACAAGCAGGGCAATAATCCCTCTATTATTATTCTTGCTGCAGAGAAAAAAGCAGAGCCTGAGGGGGTGGACAGGGAACCATTTATATCAAATGAATGTGATTATTCTGGTGAAGAAACCATGCTTCACAGGCACTGTTTCTACATTATCCAATATATCAATATGTTAGTGGACCAAGCCGACGTCCCCATAGTCGGAGAACTTGAACAAATCTTAGTCACATGGCTGGAGCCGGTGACAAAGTCTGAACTGTGGGTCCGTGATATAAGAGCTGAGCTCCTCTATGAGGCACAAGAGGGAACAGTGTTATTACAGAAGGGCCTGTGGTGTCAGTGTACATCAATATGGCAACAAAACAATGAATAATCTTGTCTGCGTTAAGCCAAGGATAGTTATTTATATATTTATTGAGCACCATTCATACGAAAACAATTCAGAGTTAAATCAAGCTGAACAACTACTGAAAAAACAGTATTCCAAATATTCTATTGTTGTGACTTGGATTTATATTTCCCTAGAAACATGGAGTCAGATGATTGGATTTGGCTAAGCAAAAGCATGATATGATCATTTTATTATAAAAGAAAGCAGATGTTGGGAGATTTTTCTCATTTTGACCACAGATCAGTTTAGGATCCAAATTCTGTACAATCAAGTTAAGCGCCAAGTTCCAAAAATCCAATTTACTTTTGAAAATCTGTTTTTATGTTTAAAGCTGGGCATGCAGAGTACATTATTGATTTAATCTAAAGGTGCTACCATTGAAAATAATAGATATGGGAGCATGTCTGCTGTATATTGCACTGATTTTAGGAGGTATGGACTCTTTATTGTTGAACTGACATCAACAATACAACAATATGAGGTTATGATAATAAGCTCTGCCCTGATTGACTCCCCAAACCATGCCTGATGGGCCGATGGGTTACAGGCTGCGGAGTGGACTTTAAAATAACGTCATGGAGTCTGCCTGTGATGAGCAGAAAGTGGACATGTAGGTGGAGGCTGAAGAGCTATTAAACCACAGGAACTAAAATCAGAGCATTTTAAGGGACATTTCTCCATGAACTGAGAGCTTGGTAAAAGGTGTGAAGTTCTCCTGCTCTCTAAGCCCCTTCTAATATGTAAAGACATACATACAGTATATGTGTGTATACCATAAAATATCAAATAAAGGCCTGGTTCCAATTAATCGCCCGTTCCAAATAAACGCCCACAGTGTAATTTATTCAGCACAGCCTACGGTCGAAGTTTACAGAACACACATGCAAAGGCTGAGCTCGCAACTAACAGCTGACACTTGAAAAGAAACATGACCAGACCGAACCTTTACAGTCCACATGGCTTATTTGTCTCTTTGGACGTCCTGTCGGCTCGCTTCTCTTCCCTCTGTATGTCAACAAATGCATGTCGATCTGAGGCGCTCTTTTTCATAAGAGTGCAGTTACACTCAATGTCTACAGAGGCAACTAGAGTGCAGAAAGCCAGAATCTTACAGAAGAAGACGTTGGCACTGCACTGCTGTTGTTTGATTTCTGCCTTTTACTAACGTCAGGCCAGTCACATCAGTTTGCAGTACATTGCTGCTTATCTCCATGGCCCTGGTGCTGAGAAAAAAGACGTACAACCTTGACTTAACTACCTGTCGTTCCTGACCAGTTTTAAGACTGTTTAGAGAGAGCTGAGCTGTAAGAAAGAGACAAGAGTCTAACTACAGTACTGTAATCTTGCCTTGAAAATGTACAGGTGATATTCATTCTGGTGTAAATAAATATTTTGATTATATTTACCATATTTTTTCATTTTCATCTGTCTCAAATAAACGCCTGGTCTGCTCAGTGATTGAAAAAAATAAATGCTCCAGCTTTTATTTTGTATTTTACAGTATATTGCATGGGACATGGGACCTTTAATAATATTATTACATCATACCAGATAGGTGGATCTTCTCAAGTTAGAGTATTATGGTGCGATCCAGCTGTACTGGGAAGTCGGGATTTCCAAGTTCAGAGTGGAAAATTTCAACTGGACGCCTCCCGAGGTCAGAATTTCCTAATGGGAACTCGAGTTGACAATCGAAGATGGCTGCCCCCAGTGTAAACAGTTATTAGCTCCTGTAATAATCCGTTTATTAACACTTCTGACAATTGTGTGTTGCACTAAATCAGCTGTATATACAATATTGTTCAACTTATATTTATAGAAATGCTGCTATAGTGATATTTAGCCTGCATTCTTCATGTGGTATTTATGGACTACAATGTAGGGCATGCTAACAATGGTTAACAATAGCCTGGTAGATCGGCACCTTTTTTCCAACTTTGAATTGAATTGAATTGAATTGAATTGAATTGATTTATTTCAGTCATGTCAGCACACTTATGCAACATCACACATTGTCAATACATGATCACATTGTACATGTCCGAAAGGGAAGACGGAAGAAGCAGAGCTTATCTAGTCCCGTCCCCATTTCCTCAATATTTAGTCTCCTCTTTTTTCACGTATCATCAGATTATTGTATATTTTTATTCCTTTTACAGAAGTATGACATAATTCTTGATTGTCTTTTAGTATCCATATTTGACCTTTAATGTCCAATCCTTTGTTCCACGTATGGCATAATTCATGAGTGTCTTTGTAACTGGAACGCTGACAAGTTGGAGATGATGTCATTCCCACTCCCCTCTTCCCAGTTCTGATGTTAATGAAACACAGCAGTATCTACAGAAGGTCTGCCTTAATTTTCCCCCCTCTGCCAACTGCCTGCAAACTTCCAGACAGTTTTCATCCAACTACCAAGTGGTTAAATTCCTCTGTGAACATGCTCATTCGTGCATCTTCAGAGTGTGTTCCTGCTTTTCCTTGGTTATTCCAGTCACTGCCAAATCAACTGAGATGAGACTTCACACCACAAATTCAACCTAATGTGGTCTGAAGCTTGCAATTTGAAATTTGTAGGGTGTACGGGCCACATCATTAACCTGCCATAGACCAGCCAACACCATGTCAGGGAAAGTGGGGAAGTCTCAAACGGCTGTATCACTAGCCTGGTCTGGTATTATGATCTACCATCAATAGGAAGATCAAGGATTTTAGCCCAAGACTCATCAGCTCAAGTTGCTGCACTGGGCATGAATGGTTGAGAATACGTTTTATAATAATGATGGACAACTTCAATTGAAAATCAGAACCATCAGCGAAAGAATGTGAGAGTGAATGAGTGAACTTTAGTAGTTTGGAAGTCTAGAAAAGTGCTATTTTAGCTCGAGCCTATTTTTCTTTCCTTTTTCTTTACGTATTTTTTCATATAGTTAATCACATCAAACTATTAGGAACAACCTTCCTCACATGGTGAATTCAGAGCAGAAAAGATGACAGCTGATTCACTTTTCTGCACAACTACAACAAGCACCTGCACTAACCACAAACACAGCAGAAGAAGGAGAGCAGGCTTTATGTGTTAATAAATGTCCTGTTGTTTTATTTACTGTGACAATCGCTGAAATCTCTTTCTCTGTCTTTGTCTCTTCAGGCTGAAAATCTTCTCTAGCTCTCACCGTCCATCTAAGAGCCGCTCGCTCAGCCTGCAGTCATGCCAGACGTAAAGCCTCCACCGCCATGTGACTACCCCTGCACGTCATCCGTCGCAGCCTCTGCCGGCTCTCCTGCTGGCTGTGCCTCTCCGCTTGACCTCCTCATGAACATGGAGCCCTGCATTGCCAACCTCCCCCTGTCCCCTGACCCCTTAAACTCCTTCCCCAGACACAGACCCGGCTTTACAAACTACCCCGGACCTCCTTTCCCGCTCATGGCTCGTTGTAACAGCAGCACCCTGCTCACTAACCTGGGTCTGAGGTACTGCTCCTCCAGGCAGGGTCCCTTTGGGGCGGGGTCTGGTCAGGGTTTTGTCCCCGGCTCCTGCGGCCATCCTGGAAACAACGGCAGCAGACCTTACAGAAGTATGGAGAACTTAAACTGGAATAATATGGCAGACTCTGGTTTTTATGGGTTCAGTGCTGCCCCCTACAGGAGCATGGACAGTGAGTTTATTTTGCGCTACACCTCCAGTAGCCACTGGTGCGGGGGGTCTCCAGATGGAGATCATGGACTTGTACCTAACCCAGAGAACCTTGGGTTTTACCCTCGACATGCTCTACACAGGAAAGATGTGCCACTCTTTCCTCAGCTGCTATGTCCTGCGGGCGTCGACGAATGGGATGCGAGGAAGGGCTTACGGGAGAAGCTCCGCCTCCAGAGTGCAAGATCCTCAGTCGAGCCGGTAAAGCCCCTCCCTTTGAGGCCTCAGGTGTCACCAGTTGCTGATCGAGATGCAAATTCACACTTTGTATCAAGACCTCTGTGCACAACAAGAATCACAAACCCTGAGGACATTAAGCAGGAAGTTCTGCGCCGTTTGCAGCTCCGACGGCAAAACAGCAGCCCCAACTTAGCTCTCCAAAGCTCCCAATCGAGCCCAAAGGGGGTCAAGACTTCCTACACAACGGACAACATTGCAGGTAGTAAGGATTCTGCATCTGAGCGCTGCAGACCTCCTGTGGGACGCCTCCATATTCCTACATTTGAGGAGTTCAAAAGAATGAGGCAGAAAGAGGGAGAGAAGGGAAAGGAGGCCACAGCGGGATCTGTGGTTTCTGGAAAACCTGAGGCTGATTTACAGAAAGAAGCAGCAACATTATGTAGTAAACTAACTCCCTCTGATCAGACATGCTCCAGTGAAGGAAACAAACAGGACTTAGAGAAGGCAGAGGCAGAAAAGTGCATAGAAAGGACAGAAAGCGATGATGGCGCTTTGGCAGCCTCAGAAACACCTCCATGTAACGTCAGTGCATCTCCTACCTCCGCCTCTGTCACCAGCACATCCTCCCCAATCCGCACTGTCCCAACTCCACGGCCCCCTCTGCAGGCGCTTGCAAGCTCGACCCTAGAGAAATCCCCTGCAGGTGCACTGGGAGAGGATGGGAGTACCCGGCGCAGGAGAAGCAGCCTGGAACCAGCTGGATCGGTTCCCTTCCCGCCTTGCAGGGAGAACTGGGGACGACCCTCCAGCTGCTGCCCGGCTCTGCTTCTGGAGGGCACCGACCTGTCCAGCTATGGAGCCAAGATCTACAAGATGAAGGACGGGCTCATCGGCTCAGCTTTGGACCTCATTAAAAAAAGGTAAGTTGAGTCAGAGGGCTCATGTTGGTGATTATTTACATGTCTGTGCAGCAGGAGAACATGCTTTTGTTTGGTGTCTGAGCTCTGACCTTGTCACTGTGGAGGATCAAAAAACACAAAATAGAGGGTAGACTGAAAACCTTGCAGCTTAGGAAGATCACCCCGGTTTTATGATGCTATCCAATGCCTCCAATACACAGAAGGACTTTACAAAACTTTAAACTTTAAAGTTTTTACAAACACTCACAAGATCACTAAGTACAAGACTTTAACTTGGTAAGTCCACATCATATCAATGCTATCTGTCCCTGTGGGATTGTTTGGGGGGCTTAAGCCTTTGATAGCTGATAATGGGTGAGAGGCAGCGCTTACCCTGAGACCAGCCTCCAGCCAATCATAATGCTAATATGTAGAGACAAACAAACATTAACATACACTTACACCTCAAGAATCAAACCAAGCAACCCTTTTGCTGTGAGGCACCAGCATTACTTGCTTCACTACCCATGCAGCCCTGAAATGCAGTGATTAGGATGTGGATTTGATTAGTTGCTTTTAATAAAACAGGTGAAAAACAGTAAAATAAAAAAGAGGGAAAAGAAATGTATTAATAGGAAATTAAATTCAAACTGAAGGTGCTCTTAGAGCACAAACTCTGTGGAGTCATTTTCGAAAATGTTCAAAACCAAAATCAACAAGTCCTTTAAAAATTTCTGGATCCACCCCTGATTTCAATCACCACCAAAATCTCATCACTTCTTCCCTTTTCCATTACAAACATTCCCTGAATATTTAAAAAAAAAAAACCATAACCTTCTTTGCAGAGTTAATAACATAGCATAGCACCATGAATCAACCTCATTTGATGGCACTTAAAACTTTTCTAAGTACTTTTTAAAGGGGCCTACATTTCCCTAAGTCTTGTAGAGACCCTTTAGGGTGTATTTGAACTGCTGAGAATCAATAACAACTGTTACGCCCAGCCGAGAGGTTACTGAATGTAACATAAAAGGACCACTCCTTTATCACTCCCAAGGAGACACCATTACACAAAGACAAGAAAACGAGAATGTTTGCAGTCCAAAACAGTTGAACATTTAATTGTTATTTCTTTCCTTTACAAACAATTTAGCTTTACCTCAGTGAAAGCAAGCAAAACAAGAATTACAAAACACTTTTATAAATCAAAAACCTAAGCTGTCTTCTTAATGAAGAGAAAATGTTACAAACCTAACGCAGACTTCCTAACTGAAAAACAGAAAAAAAAACAATAATGGGCTGTACTCTCCCCTACTTACCGGACTGCTTTTTAACTTACAATTTTCTTTAAATCAAGCACATTTAATTTTACACAATCTTAACTTTCTAAATCACAAAACTCAAGCTGCTGCTCTGTGGCGAATGTTGGGAGTGAGGAAGGAGGAGGGTCGGCGTCTCCGCTCGCGCTGTCTTTTTTTAAACAACCAGCCATCAGCTCCCAACCAATCGGATGTCGCCCCTCCGCAGCTCTCCTCCGGTCGGCGTCGGATGTGCCATTTCATTGTCGTCCAATCAGGATGCGCAGGGAAAACACAAAGCTCCTCTACAATACAAACTGTACAATAAATGAATGACTCACAGTCATAACACAACTCCCACAAGAAGTCGATATTGTTTGTCGTTTTGCTTGATAATTCTTGAGGACTTCACACCGTCATCAGAGGCAGCCAGCAAAGATGATAAAGAAATTAAATCATGGCAGACAGGGGCAGAAGTGGTCAAAGTTGTTGCTTAGTTCTGGAGTAAAAGACCCGACTGCACAACTTTCAGGAAGATGGAACACCACAGCTTCCAGAGGCATTTATCCATGTAACATGACATTAAACATCAGGAGTATCATGGGTTTGACATTGTTGTAACTGAAAATTTCACAGATAATCAGCAGAAATTTATAAAGACATTGATAAAGAAATGGAATGGTGTAAATAGAAGGGAATAGAATAGAATAGAAGTCTAAATGGGGGCCAGTGCAGACAAGTTGTAGTACCCTATGCGTCCACTTGGGGCTGGCTGCAAAAACCTGACACCTTAATGACTGAATGCAAGAAAACGTGTTTTTTATAGCCATAAAATGCATTTTTACAGTATGGTTCAGAAAATAACTTTTGTCTAAATATATGTAATGAATTTCTGTGCTCTCTCTGTGTGGGGCATGAATTTTATATCACATCTGTTTTATTTTATCGAGGATTTATTGAGTGTTCTCAGTTTTGGAAATGCAGAGCTGCTATTGGTCAGGCGTCTTTAAGTCCCGCCTTAACACAGCCTTTCTGTCTGTGTGTAGGTGGAGCTAAAGTGCAGCATGTGCAGTTTGGTGTCCATTAGAGGAGTGAAGACACCTCCGAACTCCGCAACCTGTTCAGTTGTTGAAAGATTCTGTGTTTGGATGCGTGAGATATGATTTTTAATTTTTTTTGATTAACCACATGTCTTAGTGGGCAGCCCATGTAAAGGACTGGAGTTTATGTTCATGAGGCACAATTTATTTAGACAAAAAACTAAAGTTGCACATTTCAAACCGAGGACAACAATTTTTGGTGATAATATTAAAGCAGATGTTTATATTGTTTTGTTGTTGTTTTTGTTCCATTTTTACTTTAGTGATTGAAATTCTGTTATCAGGGCTGTCTTACTACCCACCTGTTCGGTCTGCCAGTGCGCTCAGTGTGCTGCTGCTGTGAGGGCCCTTTGTGTGCGACTCCACCTCTGAATAAAACCAGCTTCAGGCAAAATAAGAGAGAACAAAGGATCCATGAATTATTTCTGTTTCTGTTATCCTGCCTCATACTTCTGAGACCAGAGTTTTTTAACCAATTAGCATGTTGTGTTAAATCCTGCTAATCCTTTTAGTTGTGAAATTAGATTCTGAGGTGAGCATCATCACAAATCAGCCCTGTAGCAGCTTTCATCCTCAGAGGTGTGTGTGCGTTCATGGTGTGTTTGAGCTCAGGTCCATGGGTGTGTTTGGCAGTACCTCTGTGTTGTATCCGAGTGTGTGTGAGTCCGTCTGTTTGAGCCTTAATGTGTTGTTGTGTTATCGATTTATCTCAGTTATTGTGCTAACAGCTGTCGAAGCTAACGGTGCTGGCTCTTCAGACAGGGCTGTGGGCGGGACAGTTGGCATCAAACATGTCAGACTGTGAGACTGGCAGCGTCCCCACAGACCTGCTGTCTCTCTGCCATCTCTCACTGTCAGCTGTTGGACAAACAGATTCAGTTTTTGCTCCGCCGTGGTTCATTCTGATGAACTGATCAAGGACAAACAGGAGGAGGGTGTGTTTTACAGGTTTGTGGTGCCAATCAGGTCCAGACCTCAATGAACATATGAGACCTTGGACAGAGCAGGATAAATAAATCCACAACAGGTCTCCCGCAGGTCCTTAAAAAGTCTTAAAATGTCATAAATTAAAATCCAGGTAATTAAGGTCTTAAATTGTCTTAAATTTACCCTAAATTTGCTGTAGGTATTACATTTTCAGATGGTGCGTTTAATGCCGATGGAACAGCACTGTGGCCCACCGTAGAACATCTAATAGTTTGAATTTGTTTCATTAACTTACCATGCATTAAGTATGACATTGAGCGGTGGCCCGCTGTAAAACTTCTTCTGAGCGATTAATAGGTGTTTTACGGTACGTGTCATACAACATCGGACTATGGGACGTGTCGCCATTTGTGGTTGTTGATGTGAGCGGAAAGATGCTAAGATGGGGAAATGTAAGTTCAATTAAAAATGGATGGAAGATGATTTATGTAAGAGGTGGTTGACCCCTGCTGAAAACAACAACATCACTGCCATGTGTAAGTTCTGCAAAAGTACTTTTTCTTTTGGGACTATGGGGCTCAAAGCTGTCGAGTTGCACATGAGAGGAGATGAACACCAGCGGTATGTGGCGGCAGCTAGCGGGGCCAGGCTAATTCCTGTGTTGCTTCTGGCACAGCCTAACATTAGGTCAGGTGCCACCTCTCAGTCGGCTATGACAAGCTTCGTTTCAACACCGCTGTTCTTTTAAATCAAACAAAGTCATAGGTGGGTCTTTGCTGCTTTGTTCGTCGATTCCCAGCTTGAACCCACAAAAAAAAATGCCCACCAAGTGCCTTGATGGTGTTTACAATAGAATAGAGTATTTTCTACCACAGAAATTGTCATGACATTTTTGGGTCTAAAATAATATTTTTGAGGTCCTAAAAATGTCTTAAAAAGCATGAAATTTGACTTTGGTGCAGGAACCCAGCACAAGATACACAAATAGATTTTTACATGATATTGATTTTAATATTGGCACTATGTTCACTAAATTGATATTGATACTGATATAGTTTCAGTTCAGTTGGAAAATAGATGCTAAGTCAAGTGCTCTCTAAAAAGATTTTCTACCGTAAAAACCACTGACAGTAAAATGTTTATTTACCCCAAGATAATCTGTTCAGGCTGTTTAGTCCAGATTGGGCACCACCAAATGGCAGACTCACAGTTTGGACCACATTGCCCTCCCATCCAGACACAGGCTGACCAATCAGTAAATTGTCCAAAAGTCTGAATCATCATTGTTTAATGACCAACAACACCCCAGCAGTTACCTCAGATCTGTAATTAACGTTTATTCATCCATCCTTTATGTATTCTACTGATCCTTTTCGAGGTCAAGGGGGGCTTGAGCCTAACGTGCTGACTCTGGGCATTAGGTGGGGCACATCCTGTAATATTATAACCTCTTTAAGGAGTGTAGTGACTACTTTTTTTCCCCCAAATATTGCTAATTAAGTAGTGCTTTCCCTTTCCTTAAAATTACTGAGTTTACTATGTTTCTGAGCAGCATTAAAGTACTAGACCTGCAGTTTTTTTAATTTACTCTTAAATAATCAAACACTGCAGGAAAACTCCCATACAGTGTCTATATTGCACACATATATTTACTGTATTTAGAGAGAAAACCCATGGATCAACCGTTATTAGTTAACTATTTGTAGAATTTAATGTAATGTTGACTGTTATTTCTGAAGAGCATTTGTGAAGTTAGATACTGATGTTGGATGAGAAGGTCGTCCTTACAGTCTGCTCTCAATTCATCCCAAAGGTAATCTATGGGGTTGAGGTTAGGACTCTGTGCAGGTCAGTCAAGTTCTTCCACACCAAACTGCCTCATCCATGTATTGATGGATATTGTTTTGTGCACTGGTGTGCAGTCATGTTGAAATAGGAAAGGACTGTTCCCACAAAGTTGGAGCATGGAATTGTCCAAAATGTCTTGGTGTGCTGAAGCATTCAGAGTTCCTTTGACTGGAACTAAGGGGCCAAACCCAGCTCCTGAAAAACACCCCCACACCATAATCCCCCCTCCACCAGACTTTACACTTGGTACAATGCAGCCCCACAAGTATGGTTCTCCTGGCAACCTCCAAACCCAGACTGGTCCATCAGATTGTCAGATGGAGAAGCGTGATTGGTCACTCCAGAGAACGCGTCTCCACTGCTCTAGAGTCCACTGGCGGCATTCTTTACACCGCTGCATCGATGCTTTGCATTGCACTTGGTGATGTGAGACTTGGATGCAGCTGCTCGGCCACGGAAACCCATCCATGAAGCTCTCTGCACTGTTCTTGAGCTAATCTGAAGGCCACATGAAGTTTGGAGGTCTGTAGAGATTGACTCTGCAGAAAGTTGATGACCTCTGTATCTGTTGATTTTACGTGGCCTACCACTTCCTGGCTGAGTTGCTGTTTTTACTCCCAGTCACTTCCACGCTGTTATAACGCCACTAACAGATGACTGTGGAGTATTAGTAGTGAAGAAACTTAACAACTGGACTCACTGTACAGGTGGCATCCTATCACAGTTCCACGCTGGAATTCACTGAGCTCCTGAGAGCGACCCATTCTCTTGATTTAATACACCTGTGGCCATGGCAGTGATTGGAGCACCTGAATTCAGTGATTTATATAGGAGAGTAAATACTTTTGGCAGTTTAGTGTAGTATCATCACGCCACATAATCCAATATTATAGTGAATTGATTTTTCCCACCTCTACCTGATACACAGGTGATCAAACAACAGCAGGTTTCAGAAACTTTTTTTTCAAAAGTCACATTAAAGTTGAAAATTGTGTTATTGTGACAATCATTTACGGTTTCTTACTTGCACTAATGCCACTCAGAAAACACTGAGACCTAATATTTGGTCCAAATTTCCTCGCCCCACCTGAACAAGAGGAGCTGCCTGATGAGGCTGTTCCAGCAATATGAGCTCCGCCCACCTGCAGACTACTTGCTGTGATAGATCGGAGATATAGACTGTATCTCTCTCCGCCTGTCAGGACCCTCCTCTGTCTGTCGCTCCTTTGTCTGCGCTGATGGAGGGGGTGATGGATGACTGAAGCTGAGCTGCATTAAGGCAGCAGGAAAATATCTGCTGCGTGTGTCTTTGTCTGAATGTACAGTTGGAGTGAAAGTGCAGAGCTGCAGTCTTGGCTGCAACAAAAGGTTATTTTCTCCATTTATCCATGAAGCGATAAAACAGTGAAATTACCCAATGATATGATGTCTTCAAATTGCCTCTGTTATCTGATCAGCAGTAAAAGGAGACTAACAGTGATGCCAGCAGATCCATTGGGGTTTGCTGAGGTGTTACCAGGGAGATATTTTCTTGATGAAAATGTTTTTTACATTTAGGATTGAGAAATGATGAAGGAGATACATGTTTCAATAGTATTTCAATGTTGTAGGTGGCTAGAGAAGCTACATAGAAGTCAGTCTAAAGATTTAAGAAACAAAGAGAGGGACATAAAATATATGTTTGTAATTTTCTTTTCACAAGGTGCCTTTGTGGATCATTTGTACAGTTTCAGCTTTCCACTGTCAGAAAACATCGCACTTTTTTTGGTGCCAACTAACATTTAATTCACAACATACGTGCAGTTATTGTACTTATGCTCCAGGTGAGATGATTTCTTCCGTTATGTTGTTTAATGAGAACATGGAGAAGTGATTACCAGAAGGAAAGCTTATTTAGATTAGAGAAAAGAAGAGGTGTATTTTCTTATTTCAGACTGCATGAAAGATTATTGTTTTGTTAAGATGGTATTTTAATTGGTGTGTAGCAGGGTTGTCTATATAAGTTAATACATCCATCCAGTCCTTATCTACACAGCTATCCTTTTCAAGGCTGTGGGGCCTGCTGGCTATCCCAGCCTTTCCTGACTGACACGGAGATCGAACCAGCAACCTTTTTGCTGTGAGGCACGTGCACTACCTGCTGCACCACCATGCCACCTGGAAGTTAAAGTAATCTAAAAATCTAAAAATAGTCAAGAACAGATCTTTTCCTTAGAATCAGAATCAGAATCAGAATTGTCTTTATTGCCAAGTACATTTGCACATACAAGGAATTTGACTTTACTTGGTGCAAAAACAATCAAGTACATATCAAATAGTGCAAAAATGACTTAGATATACATCCAATATGTACAAAATATATTAAAAAAAAATACAACAGGCACAAAAAGAACAACAATACAACCCAACAATATGTACAAAATGTGCAGTGAAGAATCTGTACAGATGAGAGCTGAACTTTTCTTCATAGTTTAAATATGATGTAAATACAGTCTGCATGTGTATAACATTTTTAGAAGTAGTGGCGTGATAAAGCAAATAGACAATCATATTTCAGAGGGGCCTGTTTGGGGCTGACCAGAAGAGAGGTAAGACTCTGGATCAGGTCAACATTCAGCCATAAAACAAGAACAAACTGCACAAAGCCGATGAACTTTGTCAGATAGTTAATGCTTAAGAGCTATCGGGCAACATATATTTTAGACTGGATTGGAATAAAGCACATAGAAGAGCAAAAAAGCAGAGAAAATCTGCTGTTTTGAACACACCTGAGAATTTTTGGACATTTTCAAGAGTTTTGAGTGCGTGAAATCAGCCTGTATGACAAAGTAGGGCAACACTGTAAAAGGTGTATTTGAGTCTTTTACTTTGTTTACTGTTTAAATGGGAAGGTTATTAGATTTTATTGAATATGATGTGAATGTTAGTTTTCTTATAATCTATATATGTAAGAGACAAAAGCAATATTCTCACAGTAAGGAGGCTGGAATCAGCATGTTTTGCATTTTGCTTACAGACAAATTGATTTGCACACTAGTATATTGCCTCCCGATCGATTAGCCAACTAATCATTTACGTAGCTTTACTGCAGTCCTTAATGTCCATCAGAAGAATAAGAAGCTCTCATTCACCACTGTTTATTCCCACTTGGATCATTTTTTAATGTTAAAAAAGCAGCCAGAATACAGCTCTCTGCATAAACGTGACTTCAGGCCCTGTGAATGTTTTAGTACTCTGAGATTAATTAATTAAACATGACAGCGTACTGTGTGATCTGCACCCCGAGGTGTTCGACTCCCTCCAAAACATTTCTGTTGATGTGTTTTATGCTGCTGAAGTTGCACACGGAGCTAAATGCAGCCGTGGTTTGTTATTAGACTAATATTCATGTTATTTCACCTGGGAGGCTTTTATCATAATACAGTAAAGATCGCAGTTTATTTAATAATGCAGCAAAGGTGCTTTATACAGCCAGGGGTGGTTTGAGTGAGTAGAGACCAGGGCAAAGAGCAACATGAGGCCCCTCCTTGTTTAGTTAAAAGCAGTCAATATAAAAACAAAAATATTTGTAAGCTTTTCACCCTTCCTTTCTCACTACATGATCAATGCATCAAAAAGGATGCCCATGTGGAAATGACAAAAGCTGTAGTTCCTGGAGTGTCCACTTGAGGGTGTCTGCAGTGATTTTAAATATAAGCCACATAATTGATGCTCTTTTTTTTTTTAAATAACACATTTTATTGAAATTTTTAAGTTTGAACACAACACATGATACTCCCTCTCAATAACCAGACAGTATAGCAAAATGAAAATAAGCAGCATGGATATGACTTCATAACACTGCACACAAATATTTATATCCGTAATACAAAAGGGATATAATTAATAATTAAGCAAAGTATTTACGATAAAAATAATTATAACATTGACAGATTATGAAACAAAAATAAAAATAGAATAACTTCAGTGAGAAAAGATATTAATAAAAAGTTTAAAAGAGATTAAAACATGATAACAAATTTAAATAAAAGATACAAATAATGATGATAAGAATATCAATTTACAAATACACATACAGTACGGGCCAAAAGTTTGGACACACCTTCTCATTCAATGTGTTTTCTTTTATTTACATTGTAGATTCTCACTGAAGGTATCAAAACTATGAATGAACACATGTGGAATTATGTGTATCACAAAAAAGTGTGAAATAAATGAAAACATGTCTTTTATTCTAGTTTCTTCAAAGTATCCACCCTTTGCTCTGATTACTGCTTTGCACACTCTTCATTCTCTTTATGAGCTTCAAGAGAATGGTCACCTGAAATGGTTTTCTCTTCTCAGGTGTGCCTTTCCAGGTTCAATTAATGGAATTTCTTGCCTTATTAATGGGGTTGGACCATCATTTGTGTTGTTCAGAAGTCAGGTTGATGCACAGCCCACAGCCCTATTAGACAACTGTTAGAATTAATATTATGGCAAGAACCAATCAGCTAAGTTAAGAGAAACGAGTGGCCATCATTACTTCAGTGAGAATCTACAATGGAATGAAAATAAAGAAAAAACATTGAATGAGAAGGTGTGTCCAAACTTTTGGCCTGCACTGTACATGCACAAACACACATATATGTACATATATATACATACATACTTGCACACAAATACGAAGATAAAACAAATATCAAAATACAAAATAAAACTTTAATAATTATAATAATAATAAAGCATCATTTTCATCACTAAAAGGTGTAGTCAGCGATGTGGGAGAAAACGAGCGGAGAGGTTGTTTATAATTGAATTAAGACCCGCCTCTCCCTTCATACCTCACCCCTGGCTCCACCCCCGAAAGCTGATGGACGTACATTGCCATGGAAACGGCCGTAGAAACTGCATAGCTGACCAACATAGCTAAGGTAACCCCGACTCGTCAGACAACTTGACTTCCATTATTGATAACATAACAACAACGGTACATTCTGGCAGATTAGACAATAAGATGAATGCCCGACGGCTGTTACTGTTATGTGAAGCACCACAAAGCTAATGTTGCTAACCTATCCAGCAGAAAGACGGCAGCATCCGCGTCCGTTTTCAGGTCTTTCAATTGGCGGAGTTCCCTCCACCATCGGAAAGCAACACCAATGTTGTTGTCTTCAGTCTTTCATGGTCATAGCCCTTCTTTTTCACTTTTCACTCCTCTGACCTTTTTCTTTTGGGCTGTTTTTCAGCCATTGCTACTGCACCTATTGTATCTCTCTCTTATGCTAACTGCGCACGCTACGCATCCTACTACTCCCCCTCCCCCCTCTGTCTGATCTGCGCATGAGTATGATGCCCCCTGGATGTGGGGGGGTGTACTCTGTTTTGGTGACTCAGCCCGAGCCACAGTATTTACCTGCTGAAATTCAGAGCCAAGGCTGTGTATTGAAACAAGACTTTTTTTTCAACATGCTGTCAGTGGGGACATCTTGTGGAGGAGAGGAGAAATACGGTGATTTTGACAAGTAGTGCATTAGATTAGAAGATTAGAAGATCGCTGATTACGCCTTTAATGCATTTGGCAAAGTCATAAATTAGCTTCCAGCCCACCCTTTGTAGCAAAAACTAAACAGTAACCAATCATCAGCATCCATTTCCTCTTTAATGTTTTTCATTCTTCATTGGAAGTTCTGTGAACTAATTTTTTCCAGTCACAAACTGCGCTTCCCTCGAGGTGTCAGCGTTTTGATGCTCACTTTTGATTAATTTATTTTGAGGCTCTTAGGTGCTCGAGTTCCCCCGGTAATTGTCCCACCTCTGCCTCGACCAACAGTAGCTCTCCCTCATATATAATACAGTGTATTGATTATGGAGGCACACACACACACTCACATGTTTTATTTGCCTCTATTAGCTGCACTCTGATAAATATATTAAAGTCATAGCGGTGATGTATGCATCAGCGAGAACGACAGCGGGGCTAATTTCAGAGTCAAAGCGTGCCGTGTTGAGCAGTGATCTATCACACACACTGTTTCCTGATAGATTAAGCAGCAGGTTATTACTTTGCATGCATCATCTGCAGTGTGACAGCTAATACAGTGAAGGAGAGGCTTTTAATGACGGTCTGTCCGAGGGGAAAACTGATTGGAGGCTTCAAAAATGAAACCTGGCTCTTCACCACATGAGCATGAGTTTGATTTGGATGTTTGGACTCGTGTAATCTGCTCTGATGGCTTTAATTGTTGTGTTTAATTTCACTTACAACACAATTCAGTAGACGCTGGCAGGTATTTTAGAGTTTAATATGATAAGCGTGTGTTTGTTAAACTGCCTCAGAGCATGAGAACGAGGCTGAGTGAGGGCTCAGCTGTTTTTATGAGGCAAAAAAGACAGAGTTATGTAAGTAGCATTAGAATAATGAGACCTCTTCTGGAGTCGCCTGAGGGATATTTGAGGAAACATTACAGGCTAACATGAAGCAGAAAGGGAAACATAACAGAGGTTACAGAGGGACAACAGAGAGATGAATCAATCAAAACCAGACAAATGTACAAACAGGATTTTGTTCCTGCTTTTCAGATGTGGTGGGATGATCGTTTCTGTCTCTGTCTCCTCCTATGTAACATTCAGCAGGTTTGGACTGATGCTGGACAAAAAGTCAAAGTGTTAGGCCTGATCCACACGTCCAAGCAAGAGCTGCAAAGCCAAAGTGAATATTAATTTTAACACTTCAAAGTGTCTACATGGGTCCACGGCGCAAGAAGTTATACTTAGTCTTTTTGGAGAGTTGGTACAAAACTCTAACATTGCTCAGCAGCTGGTCAGCCTGATTTATCATCTGTAAACAGGCTGATCCATGAAGCCAAGCTCAAATCTACAGTAACTGTGAGCACCTCAAAGCTGCACACTTCAATCAGAGTCCTGTAGAGCAGGAGGAGGAACACAAACTACTAAAGAGACGACAGCAGGAAGTGACTGCTAAGACAGAGATGAGCATAGATGCTAACAGCTTCAGCAGCAGTTTTGTCACATTTTGACCTAAGGCTGGGCAGTATATCGATTAAATCAATTTATTTGAATTATGTTCTGCAGAAGATTTAAAAATACAAAATCGAGATTTTTTCATTCACTTACTTGATTTGTAAGTTGTTGCAAAGTTTGAAAAAAATGTAAACGCTGAAACTTTACAGTTTTCATGATGGTGGCCCTGGCAGGTTTTGGACAAGCACTTTTATAGGCTTGTATTTATTTTTTAAAAATCTGATTAAATATTGATCAGAGAAACATGCTAACAAGCTGTGAAAATCCCTCAGCTTTCAGTGTTTATGAAGGCAAACCTGCCTGTGTTAGAACTACATAATTAACATTTTAAAACACTTTATTTTTAAGAGTGAAATTCTGATTTGTATACTCAACAAAAATATAAACGCAACACTTTTGGTTTTGCTCCCATTTTTTATGAGATGGACTCAAAGATCTAAAATTCATTCCAGATACACAATATTACCATTTCTTTCAAATGTTGTTCACAAATCTGTCTAAATGTGTGATAGTGAGCACTTCTGCTTTGCTGAGATAATCCATCCCACCTCACAGGTGTGCCACATCAAGATGCTCATCAGACACCATGATTAGTGCACAGGTGTGCCTTAGACTGTCCACAATAAAAGGCCACCCTGAAATGTGCTTTTTTTTGCTTTATTGGGGGTCTGGGGACTCAGAACCAGTCAGTATCTGGTGTGACCACCATTTGCCTCATGCAGTGCAACACATCTTCTTCGCATAGAGTTTATCAGATTGTCAGTTGTGGCCTGTGAAATGTTGGTCCACTCCTCTTCAATGGCTGAGCGAAGTTGCTGGATATTATTGGGAACTGGTACACGCTGTCGTATACGCCGGTCAAGCACATCCCAAACATGCTCAATGGGTGACATGTCCGGTGAGTATGCTGGCCATGCAAGAACTGGGACATTTTCAGCTTCCAAGAATTGTGTACAGATCCTTGCAACATGGGGCCGTGCATTATCTTGCTGAAACATGAGGTGATGTTCATGGATGTATGGCACAACAATGGGCCTCAGGATCTCATCACGGTATCTGTGTGCATTCAAAATGCCATCAATAAAATGCACCTGTGTTCTTCGTCCATAACAGATGCCTGCCCATACCATAACCCCACCACCACCATGGGCCACTCGATCCACAACATTGACATCAGTAAATCGAATGTGAGCATTTGCCCACTCAAGTCTGTTATGGCGATGATCTGGAGTCCGGTTAAGACCCCGATGAGGATGACGAGCATGCAGTTGAGCTTCCCTGAGACGGTTTCTGACAGTTTGTGCAGAAATTCTTTGGTTATGCAAACCAATTGTTTCAGCATCTGTCTGAGTGGCTGGTCTCAGACGATCTTGGGGGTGAACCTGCTGGATGTGGAGGTCCTGGGCTGGTGTGGTTATACGTGGTCTGCGGTTGTGAGGCCGGTTGGATGTACTGCCATATTCTCTGAAACGCCTTTGGAGACGGCTTATGGTGGAGAAATGAACATTCAATGCATGAGCAACAGATCTGGTTGACATTCCTGCTGTCAGCATGCCAATTGCACGCTTCCTCAATGCTTGCGACTTCTGTGGCATTTTGCTGTGAGACAAAACTGCACATTTCAGAGTGGCCTTTTATTGTGGACAGTCTAAGGCACACCTGTGCACTAATCATGGTGTCTGATGAGCATCTTGATGTGGCACACCTGTGAGGTGGGATGGATTATCTCAGCAAAGCAGAAGTGCTCACTATCAAACATTTAGACAGATTTGTGAACAACGTTTGAGAGAAATGGTAATATTGTGTATCTGGAATGAATTTTAGATCTTTGAGTCCATCTCATGAAAAATGGGAGCAAAAACAAAAGTGTTGCGTTTATATTTTTGTTGAGTGTATATTTTGACAACATAAAGGCAGAACTTGATTCATGTCATTTATGTGTCGCTTGGAGTTTTTTTTGCTCTGAGAGGAAAAAAATCTATTTAAATTGTAAATCGAGTTTTGTGGGAAAAAATAAGGGATTTATCTGTAGGCCATATCACCCAGCCCTATTTTGACCACATTTCTTTATTAAATGAAAAACAATCAACACTACAAAATTCTTTATAGAAAGTATATTTTCACTCTTTCAAGGTTCTGCCCTCCCCACACACTCTCTATGGGATCTTTCCCAGATGGACTAGTGAAATATATTGAATGGTCCTGAAAAAACTCTGGTGCCTAAAGGGTTAATAAGCCACTTTAAAATGCAATCCAGGCTTTTGAAGAGAGAGTATAAACAGCTGGTTAAAATATATTGCTGATTAAATCCTAAAAACAGACTCACATGTGATGTGTATTGTTCCCAATATAGTCTGTAGGCATCATCATTGTTCATCTTTTTCACTGGTGTTAAAAATGCTACTGGTAACTAAAGATTGCAAAAATTGGCAATATCGTAGAATCGCAACTTAAATCAAATCGGCACCTAAAACATCATAAAAAATTGAATCGGGACAAAAGTGAATCATCCCAGCCCTGGTAACTTTATCATGGTATTGCTTATAGGGGCAACAGAAATATCTGAGCCACCTTGGATGAGGTTTGCGCTCTCTGAGTGATTTCTATTTATATCTCCAATTCTTTTTCTGTTGAGAGCAAGTTTTCAGGGATTTGACTCCATGCAGAGTACAATAACATCACACTCACAGAAAATTTTACCAGTTCTGTTTGCTGAGCAGGTAGTCAAGCTGAAAATAAACCTTCAAATAAACTACCGAGTGGATGCATAATGATTTTTAGGAATATCTTTCCACACTGTTGAATGAATCTGAAGGTTTAAAAATTCTGTTTTAAGGGATTATACCAGACTGAGAGGTGTTGTTTTAATGTTGGTGTTCCCCTTTGAGTGTATCACAGCAGTGTCTCCCTTCTCATTACGCCTTGTCATATCGATTAGCCGAGCTTCAAAGCAACGCACACCTTTTTTATTCTGCTGACATTCATAATTAACAACAGGAACTACAAAGTATGCACACTTTATTGATTTATTCCTCAAACAACGGTGAGCTTCACAGTCCAGGAGGCACGAGTGTGAAACATGATCTCTCTGCAGAAAAATCCTCTGCTGCAGCATTTTAGAGACGATTATTACACTTTAGCTCAAATTAAATGTGTTTTTATTCTTTATGAGCTCAGCAGGTTTAATTGGCTGAAGGGTCAGAACATGTAGACTGAACAACGTGGAAGAAAGAAAGAAAGAAAGAAAAAGCTGTAAAACCTGAAATATTGACTTTTTCCTTCAAAGCCTGAATGTTTATGGGAGGGGGAGGGTTAGTCTCAGGAGCAGCAGGGGTCATGTGGTGATCATGGCAATGATGCATGGTTTTCAGCCAACAGCAGCAGATATAAATACATTTAACACACAGTGATATTGACTCCTGAGAATGAGTGTAAGGTTGCACATAAAGGGTGTATTATATTTTTATCTTTAGTTGAACGTCTGCCATCACTGTGGCATTGACCCTGGACATGGAGTGTTCAGGAGCTGGCCGGCATTTGTTGTTACAGTTTAAAGGATAAGTTCGGTTTCTACAGCTTTCATGTTGTTTATAGAATGAAGTAGAACAATATACTCACCCAGAAGGCTTTCCTTATCCAAACAGTGCTTCAGGAGATATTTAGATCCAAAATCGAGCGGCGGACATCTGTATAATGGTAGCACACGGGGCATGTATAGCGCCGCTCCTAAAACTGCATTAATCGTCCAAAAACTCATTAGTTTCACCAATATTTCATTATGGTCCACTCACGCTACTCCTCCAAGACAGCCCGGGGTTGCTCCACCCATGTTTTCGGGACTGTGCTGACTTCTGAACTGAAGACTGCTCTCTAGCCAGCTGTTCTTCTCTTTGCCTCCACGTCCTCCTTTCGATGAGCTCCTCATCTGTAAACTCTGGCTGGAAACTGTAAGGACACCCATCATATTCAAAGTTCTCGTCCACAACATGTTCATCCGACAGATATTTGTCCATTTTGCACAAAACTGGAAGAAGAAAGTCGTTGTGTAGCTGGCGGTCGCCCCTGAAACAATGAGCTGCACTGCGCATGCGCGGCAACCGTAAAGAAAGTTTTCAGTTCAGAGGTCAGCACAGTCACAAAAACATGGGTGGAGCGACCCCGGACTGTCTTGAAGGAGTAGCCCGAGCGGACCATGATGAAATATTGGTGAAACTAATGAGTTTTTGGATGATTAATGCAGTTTTAGGAGCGGCGCTATACATGCCCTATGTGCTACCATTATACGGATGTCCGCTGCTCGATTTGGATCTAAATATCTCCTGAAGCACTGTTTGGATCAGGAAAGCCTTGTGGGTGAGTATATTGTTCTACTTCATTCTGTAAACAATGTGAAATCTGCAGAAACCGAACTTATCCTTTAAGACAGAATATTTCATAGTCATTGAAACCTGACACAGAAGGGCAAAACAGGCAGCAGGCAGAAGTTTGCAAGAGCTCTCGACTGCTAAGGACCACAAAAATATTATTGTGGAGGAAACAAATATGAATCAGGCCCTTCAGAGCACTTTTCAAAAGGATATTAAAATTGGTTATGCATTTTGGTGCATATATGAATGTCTGAGTGGCATGTTAGCATATTTTAAACTTCAACGTTACAGGTTATTTAAGAAAGCAATTTTTTAGTAAAAACATGCTGAGTGCTTAAATATATGGTCCAATGTCAAAAAGTTACTGAAAGTATATTGTTTAATAAGCCGTTTATTGTATTATTTCAACTGGAGAGTGTTTTCTTTATTTTAAGCTTATTTACACATTTGTGCAAGGTTATTCATATTTATTTGTATGTCACAAAGAGTTTTTTACGGAGTCCCTAAGGTGCCACGAAGAAAAAAATACAAACCCAAAACCAGTGAAGTTGGCACGTTGTGTAAATCGTAAATAAAAACAGAATACAATGATTTGCAAATCCTTTTCAACCTATATTCAATTGAATACACAGCAAAGACAAGACATTTAATGTTCGAACTGGCAAACTTTGTTATTTTTTGCAAATATTAGCTCATTTGGAAGTTGATGCCTGCAACATGTTTCAAAAAAGCTGGCAGAAGTGTCAAAAAAGACTGAGAAAGTTGAGGAATACTCATCAAACACTTATTTGGAACATCCCACAGGTGAACAGGCTAATTGGGAACAGGTGGGTGCCATGATTGGGTATAAAAGCAGCTTCCCTGAAATGCTCAGTCATTCACAAACAAGGATGGGGCGAGGGTCACAACTTTGTGAACAAAATGTGTGAGCAAATTGTCCAACAGTTTAAGAACAACATTTCTCAACCAGCTATTGCAAGGAATTGAGGGATTTCATCATCTACGGTCCGTAATATCATCAAAAGGTTCAGAGAATCTGGAGAAATTACTGCACGTAAGCAGCAAGGCCGAAAACCAACATTGACTGCCCGTGACCTTCAATCCCTCAGGCGGTACTGCATCAAAAACCGGCATCACTGTGTAAAGGATATCACCACATGGGCTCAGGAACACTTCAGAAAACCACTGTCAGTAACTACAGTTCATCTACATCTGTAAGTGCAAGTTAAAACTCTACTATGCAAAGCCAAAGCCATTTATCAACAACACCCAGAAACACCGCCGGCTTTGCTGGGCCCGAGCTCATCTAAGATGGACTGATGCAAAGTGGAAAAGTGTTCTGTGGTCTGACCAGTCCACATTTACAATTGTTTTTGGAAACTGTGGTCGTCGTGTCCTCTGGACCAAAGAGGAAAAGAACCATCCGGACTGTTATAGGCGCAAAGTTCAAAAGCCAGCATCTGTGATGGTATGGGGGTGTATTAGTGCCCAAGGCATGGGTAACTTACACATCTGTGAAGGCACCATTAATGCTGAAAGGTACATACAGGTTTTGGAGCAGCATATGTTGTCATCCAAGCAACATCTTTTTCATGGACACCCCTGCTTATTTCAGCAAGACAATGCCAAGCCACATTCTGCACGTGTTACAACAGCGTGGCTTCGTAGTAAAAGAGTGCAGGTACTAGACTGGCCTGCCTGTAGTCCAGACCTGTCCCCCATTGAAAACGTGTGGTGCATTATGAAGCTTAGAATACAACAACTGAGACCCCGGACTGTTGAACAACTTAAGCTGTACATCAAGCAAGAATGGGAAAGAATTCCACCTGAAAAGCTTCAAAAATTGGTCTCCTCAGTTCCCAAACGTTTACTGAGTGTTGTTAAAAGGAAAGGTGATGTAACACAGTGGTAAAAATGACCCTGTGCCAACTTTATTGCCATGTGTTGCTGCCATTAAATTCTAAGTTGATGATTATTTGCAAAAGAAAATAAAGTTTCTCAGTTCGAACATTAAATATCTTGTCTTTGCTGTGTATTCAATTGAGTATAAGTTGAAAAGGATTTGCAGATCATTGTATTCTGTTTTTATTACGATTTACACAACGAGCCAACTTCACTGGTTTTGGGTTTGTACATAAATCGTGTGCATGAGATACTAAAACGTGCACATGATATATTAAAACATGCGCTCAAAATACTTTTCTCTGCACACTTTTAGCTAAAACGTGTGCTCGAAATAAAGTCATTTATCATTTATTTGACTTGTCCTTCTCCAGTACGGCTTCTCGTAGTGACGTCAGATGTTTACAGACACACAATGGAGAGAAGAAGTGAGCTAGTTAACTTTTACCTCCAGCTCGGAATGTCATATAAAGACATTCTTGCTGCTCTTGCCATGAGAGATAGAATAATCTTAAGTAGGGGAACTTTGCTGCAGATACTGAAAGAAAACAGGCTCAGCTGGCGGAAGGAGTATTCAGATTTGGGCCGTGTCATTGATTTCATACAGGAACAATTACAGGGTCCGGGAAAGATGCATGGATATCGGTGGATGTTTACTAAGTGACAAGAAAATGGCCTAAAAGCTAACTTCAGGGCGTACTCCCTCCAACTCAAGACAAGAGCTTTACTTGAGTCTTGAAAGTTGTGTAGCTTTTATATAAGGTAGTGATAAATAGCTTAAGGGACTGTACACACCCTGTACTCCTACACAGACACGGCTAACATTGGCTGGTTACTGGGATGCTTCAGTCGAGCCCGGCTGTCTTCTTCTTCTTGGTTTGTAATGGCAGCTGACGACAACATATTATGGGGCATTACCGCCATCTACTGATTAGCCCGGCTGTCTGTTGCCGCTTGCCTGTATAATTAAACGGAGCGCACATTTTTATCTTAAATGTGCACACGTTCTGATATATCGTGTGCACATTTTATTATCTCGTGCACACGATTTTTTTTTTTTCTCGGTGGCACCTTTGGGGCTCCGTACTTTTTTTGTTGACATAGTTAGCTGTCAGTTCTCGTAGTTTTTGGGTAATTTCTTGTTTTGACTGCCAGCCTTAGCTGCCTTTTGTTTTTGTACCCTTTTTGTTTTTGTGAAGATCTCGGCTTCATAGTTTATTTTTGTACGTACCTTTTTGCTTTGGCTGTTTTTTTGTTTGTAAGTAAATTGTGGAAAATTTTGATAATTGTTTTGTTTGTATTTACATTTACAGACTGAGGGTGATTTTCTTCCCTACCTCTTTTTCCCTTCAAATTTGTTATGTACCTTCCCCCCTAGATGAGTGCGTAACAGCCAGTTCATAACAAGTGATATCTCAATACCCTTTACAGTAGAGCAGGATGAAGCCATTCTCCTTGTTTTATTGATACACATATTTACATTAATACAAATACATGTTAAATAAATATTTTTGTATTTACACAGGCAAAGACAAAGGGACTAAAGTCACATTTGTCTGCTGAATAAATATTCAGTCAATCAGTCTTTATTTGCATAGTGTCATATTTGTCTTTGTTGACACAATGGTTGGAACAATATCAGTTTCATGAGATAGTTGTGTTCATCAGGGGATAACCTTTTTATATTAAAGTTAAAACCTAAAATAAGAGATTATCACATCATCACTGAATGTCCACTTTTTAAAATCAATAGTTTAATTTATAATATAAATTATGTTCTTTACATATATTTCTAACACAATAGATACCAGGAAGTGTCATACTGAGTTTTGAATATTGTCATATCAGTTATTGTCATAAATCCTCCCACTACTCTATTAGACATTACTTATTTAACCCTTTAAAGCCAATTGTATCATATTTGATACATACTTTTATAATACCTCTATTTACTCAATATTAACAACAAATTGCTTAAAAAACATCTGAATACAATCAGATAAATGATAAAAAAATGTCCTCAAATAGATTATCAGTTGCCAAAAACACCCAATGTATCAAATGAGATATGACAAATCTATATGTTGAATTTTATGGACATTTTGATATTTTTAGGATTTTAGGAGAAAGTGAAACAAACATTTCAGCTCCAAAAAATTAGAATTTTCTGGCTATAATCTATGGTCTTGGGCCTTCAAGGGATACATTTATTTAAAAGAAACTTCCAACAAAAGCAGTAAAAATTGAGAATGAATGGAAATAATTGGAGTTGTGTTCGGCGATAAGCCTCTTCCTCCTAAGGCACAGCTCTTTTCTCGAGCTCCTCTCTGCTGTTTGTTTCATGCTCTTACAAATGCATGCACAGATCCCTGCAGGCATGCATCTGTGCCCGTCTTCATGTTTGTGTGTATTCCAGTTTAGTGCAGACTGAGTGTGAGTGTGCCTCTGTGAAGGTGTGTCAGAGCACATGCTGCGTGCTGGAGGAGCGGTTCCTCGGTTGCAGACAAAGGAATGAAGGAAAGAATGTGTGTGAGCGGGCAGCGTCCCCGTGGTCCCGGGGTTCAGGTGTTAATGTCCACTGATGGCTGTAATTGCTGTCCCATAGGGACCAGGAGGGGGCATTGATTTGGGTGTTTGAGGGAGGGTCAGAAGGATGATAGAAGATGGGGAAGTAGGGCTGGGAAACATACAGTGATTTTAGGATAAATCAATTGTGTTTTATGTTGAATGAAAAATAAAACCTGATTTTCAAAAAAGACTTTTCACAGTAAAAACCATCATAAAAATACTGATCACATGATGATGTACTTAAAATGGTTTGTTTCAAGGGAAAGTTGTTTTTAGTAACAATATTATCAAGCAGAATTCGTATGATAAGAAAAAACTGACTGAAATTGCCACCTGGTTGATTCAAAAATCACAAAAAGAGAAGAAATTAACACCTAGTCCTGCATCACTTATGATATCATCAGTGTTGGCTCTCATGATGAGCACAGTGATGTCACACGCTCATAAAGCATGTTATGGACTGAGAAGAGAAATAAACAACACCTCACTTCGCTTCTGTAAGGTTCTTTTGCTGGTCTCGACCACACAGCTTTGTGATTTATTTAGCTTCTATCCACCTATATCCTTGTAGAAAAGATGTTTTTGTCATGTTTACAATGTTTTATATTTCTGTACCTCTACAATTCACTTCTTCGTCTATGGTGTCGTGTTGCCTCTGGGACCTTCTGACCGACTGCTGACCTGATGCTCGTTCCTCCGGTTTTACATGATGACAAACAATTGAGGAAATTTACATTCGAGAGTCCGTGCATTCTGTTTTATTTTGAAACTTCCGGATACTCCACACATTGACTTCCTGTCTGGTGCTTTCTTAACAACAGTGAATTTACGAGGTTTGGACACGGCCGCGCAGAAAATAGATCTGAAGCGAATCTCCAGCGCCTTGGCGCGCGCTGGCTCTTACCAATGCAGCGCTGCGCATTGGTAAAGCTTACTGCGGAGCACTTTGCTCCCGTTCTAGTCTATCAGGCAAATTCCCCTGCATGCGCTGTTGGAGAACTGATGATGTCAGAGCTGCTGCAGCAGGTAACAACAAGGAAGGACACAGAGACAGAGACACACAGTTCAAGCAGCAAAAGCTTTTTTAAAAAAGTAACGCATCAGTTACTTTACCTGGTAACTAATTACATTTATGAAGGAGTAATTCCGTTAGTAATTCAGTTACTTTTTTGGGAAAGTAACTTGAAATAATGTGCCCAACACTGGATATCATATCAGTCACAATCATAGAACCAAGACATTTTATACAGCTCTAGTAAAAAAACAAAACCCATATTGGTACCATTGTGATACATTTTCAACAAGAATAGAAGCCCTGGACACCAAATATTGTCAATTTTTCCTAATTTATGAGCAAAAAACTGCACACATATCTTTTCACACTCTTACGATTGCACACAAATATAGCCAACACTTGCATATGTTGATGTTGTTGTTGGTATCTGTTTTTGTGTGATGTATATAACTTAACTTTGCTATTGCTACTATGCTATTGTATCTGCTTTACACTTACCCTTGGCTCAGCAGAATATTTAAAACTTCACTGGATCAGCCTGATTAATGTCTGTAATCATCATCCATCTTGCTAGACACCAATGTACAACTGTGCAGGAAGATGTGGGAGCTACGTGTGAGATGACAGCAGGGAGTGAATGCTGCACAGGGGTTGGCATAGATGCTATCATCTTCATAGCTGCTTTGTCATATCTGGACTGCAGCTCTTTTATTAAATGAATAACAAATAATGACCCTACAAATGGAAATTATATATAAACATCGCTCTGGTATGTCTGGGCAAGAGTTTGCTCTACTAAGTGGCTCATGTTTGTGCTGTGCCCACTGTCAGGTGTCGTATTTGAAGATATGGACTGCATTTATAATCAGAGAACATTGAAGAAGGCAGTCGGCAATGTGGGTGATGGTCACCAGAGACACACAATTGCCCCTTCATTGATTATTGTGCTGCTCTATTCACCAAAAACAAGCCCAAGTTTTCTGTTGTTCCAAAAGCAACCACATTTTAAATAAACAATGAGAAACAGGCATGTTAAATAGATGGTCTAGACACACCCGCCTGTCCATCACTCATTTCTTTTCTCTTCTGAGTGCTTTGTTTGGGCTTTAAGTGATGGTGATGTGTTTTTATTTATTTATTCTTAACACTGTATCAGTGTTGATATTGTGCATTGTTGTTTAATGTCTGTGATTCCTGCCACACCCCCATTTCCCTCCAGGAACAAATAAACAAAGTAACTGACTAACATTATCTGACTGGGCTGTAATGAATGTGATTGACAGAACAGTTGTCCAATCACCTGCCTGATATGTTTTTGAAAATTTCTGTCCATGTCCAAACACTATTTGTGGACTGTTGACATGAGGGACTAATGAAACATATTGAACAGTCCATCTGGTGTGTCAGGTGATAATATTTTTCTGAATGTGAAATAAATTAGGGAATCTTTCTCTCCACTGAATTAGCACAATAATTAATGGAAACCTGTCGTCATATTTAGCTTAGTCTGCCAGAGTAGAAAGGTGTAAAAGCAGGGCTGTCAGACCACAAAGCTTTGCTTGACCAGACTGTGGGACTTTCTCGTTGTGTTCTTTATGAAGGCTTAAATGGCCAGAAAAATGTAACCACATGATTGAGCAGCCCTAGAAGACAATCAACTACATCGTCACTGTCAGCTAATTTTCTTATTTTCACTAAACCTGTAAAACAGATACGCATGTATAAATAGTTTGTTACACTGATGCATTGCTATTTCTTGTATTTGTAGATGGAGAAAAGTCTAAAGCATGATATCTATTTGGGTAGCACAACAGAACAGCAGGTAGTGCACATGCCTCACAACAAGAAGGTTAATAGTTCGATTACCGTGCTGGTCAGGGCCTTTCTGTGTGGAGTTTGCATGTTCTCCCTGTGCATACGTGGGACCCTCTAGCTTCCCACACACCAAAAACATGCTCATAAGGTTGATTGGTGGCTTCTAGGCCTGTGCTCAAAATATCGATACGGCAAAATATCGTATCGCACTCCTTTGGGATACGTGTATCGATACGGATTCTACAGAATCGATGCGGCCTAAATATTTTGACAGTTGTTGTAAATACACTTTGGGTAATGTTAACAGTGGCACAGTTCAAGGTAGAAGACGAGCTACATAATGAAGCATATGTTCTAAATTTGAACTTAGGTCTACCATCTTTGAGGATCTGAATTTATGTCTCTCAAGTTGTAGAACCACTTAAAACTCATCCTTGTTCTTTTTCTTCTTATGAGAAAAAACTAAACTTGTCAAGAATTTTGCTTAAAGCATAGTCAATGTTCACAATTTACGTGTATCGGGATACATATCGCATCGTGACCTTAGTATCGAGATACGTATCGTATCGTGAAGTTGCTGGAAATACCCAGCCCTAGTGGCTTCACACTGCCCTTAGGCATGGATGTGAGTAGGCCTGTCACGGTAATCAATAAATCAATTAACGGCATGATAAATAAAAACGTCCTTGGTAAGTTTGCCGGCCTCGATAAACTGAAACGTTCATGCATGCTTGTTTCCCTCCTCTCTTTCTACCAAAGAGGCTGAATGAGAAGATGGCTCACTTTGTCCATCTTTCTTAACACCGGGGTACATCGGCTCTATAGCGGATTAATAGCAGAGTGAGCATCTGTTGCTCATGCAATCTTTGGGGGGAGGTGGGGCCTCTCGTACACACACAGAGAGCGGAAGTGAGCGGAAGTGAGGAGTAACAAAGAAACGGATACAAATATGAAGGATGGCACGAAAGCGACGGTTCCTAAGCCGGCTGCCACAGCCCCAGTGTGGGAATATTTTGGTTTTAAACAGAATGAACAAGGTGTGAGTCCATGAACACAGACGAGCCGATATGTCGTATTTGTTTGGAAGCAGTGGAGATGAAGAAGGGGAGGTGCAGCGCTCACAGTGTTGTTCACTACATTGCAAAAGAAATGCAGCCCTTCAATATGGTTGAAAAGCCAGAAATGTTACAAACAATTGACAGACTGAATGAAGAAGAGAAAGTAGGAGAGGGAGAAAGTACATGTCACAAACAATTCCTGAACTGTATAAACTACATTTTAATTATTGCTTTTATTGTTGTGTGTGTTTTATTGGAAGTTAGTTTTTTTTCTTTACAGAGACAGGGTCTATTTTTTATTGTTTTTGATAAGTATTATTTTATTTACATACAATTTTTTCTAAAAGATAGTCCATTTGATTTTCATTGTATTTTTTCTCTTTTTGTTTGATAAATTTATTGTATTGTTTGTTTAATTTATTTTATTTAGAAGATCTTGACCTTCCAACGACAGTTAAATACTCTTAAGAAATTAAAGTTTATTGCTTTTGATATGGTGTACTTGCGTTATTATGTCGTATATTATAACTACATTAATGAAAAAATTACGTGTCAGAGTGATATTGACAATAATATTGTTTATCTGCAAGTTTTTGGACAATTATTGTCCAGCGAAATTTGTTATCGAGACAAGCTAGATGTGAGCACGAATGTATGTCTATCTCTATATGTGGCCCTGCGATTGGCTGGCGATCAGTTCAGGGTGTACCTCACCTCTTCAGCCCCCCTGTGAGCCCAAAAGGGATAAGCAGTATAGATAATGGTCATAATGGTTGGATGATATTAATTTCCATTTGCAGGCTTTATTTCCTGGGATATGTTCCTTTTTTTAGGGTGTGAATTTCTACATTTTCCTCCATATTTTGATAAATATGCACCAGTTTTAATAATAATATATGAATGATTAGCTGCTTGTTTTATATCACTGTCTTGTTCACAAAGTTTAAGGAAAGATATACAGATTTCTGGCACAATCTCCAACTTTCAGGGTTCCAAGAGAATGGAAGCATCTTGAAAAAATACAATGAGATCCAGCAACACTCGAACTCCTGGAAACAACATTATTTGACAGAAGCATTAACTGGTGTGGTGTCTCATTTCAACAAAAGTTAGATTTTCCAGCACAACTTTAACCACCAACTTTATGATTTTTGCCACAATCACGCAGTCCTAGTAAAAACCATAAACAGCCTCATAAGTTGATTTTTCCAGCCCTAGCAGAGAGGATAGAGAAAGCTTTAGGACTTATGTGAGCAGGAGAAGAAACAATGAATGAGAGAGATGCTGTATGAAGAATAGACCTTGTCCAGAATAACAATTTCCACATTCTCCCTCTTTCCTCCTTCCTCCATCCCCTCTCCCCATCTCTCCCTCTCCTCTGTTCCCCCGTCTCTCCCTCATCCCTCCACCAGCTGCAGTGCAGAGATCTCCGCCGAGGCCCCCGTCAGGCTGTCAGCTGACCGGGACGGAGGCTGTGACATCACCGCCCCCTCGACCGACTGTCAGCCTTCCGCCGCCGTTGCCATGGCAACGTCGGCAACGGCCTGCGGAGCTGAGGCTGGCGACGAGACGCCTGCAGGAGGAAGAGAAGAAGGAGGAGAGGAAGCAGCAGAATGCGTAAGGACCCTTTCTCTTTTCATTTCTCGTCTATATGTCTCACATGTGTCGTCTTGTGATGCTTTCGCTCGCCACCTTCTGTTGATGCTTCTTCGATGACACAAACAAACACATCTGCTGGAATTCAAGGACCAGCAAGGGGACTGCGACACACTCACACACAGATACAGATGCACATCACTCACACATCCTGATGCAGAGGTATTTGGTGAGCATTCAGCGCGTTGTCTTCGACGTCTGACGATGCAGTAAAAGGAGGATCAGCAGCTGGTTGCTGGTAACTCGGCGCCTCCTTCCTCCCTTCATTCCTTTCCTCTCTTTCCCCTTCTCTGCATGGCTCCTCTTCGCCTCAGCTGCAGCCGGCATTGTGATTTCTCTCTGAGCATCTGCAGAACAGACACACACTGACATGGAGTCTGCAGGTAGTTTAGAGACACAGATGTCGCGGTGCGTTCGGTTGAATTCTTCTGCTTCAGATTCACAATGGAGCCTGCATCTGCATTCCCAAAGTAAGAGCTGCATTTGATATTTCAGCTGGACATGAATTATTCTCCTTCATTTGAGCTGATAGCTGCAAGCTGTATATCATGTTCTTCTGTTAGAAAGGGAGGACAGGCTTCTTCTCTCTCAGTCAGATTCAGTGGCTGGTAGTTGTCAAAGCTCTGTCAACATTTGGGGAGAGATCTTTGATGGAAAGCCAATATGATCAGATGTAATGGATGTAGAGGATGTCTCCAGGGTGAGGACCTTTGAACCTTCCTCCTAAGGTCACCTCTCAGGGTGGATTTTTAAAGCCACGTGAGGAGTGTTTGTCCATGCCGGGTGCTGCAGCATTTTGGGGAATTCCTTCGTTTCAGCTTTGGACAATCCAGAAGATGCTTTGAATCTCACTGGTGGGACGCCTCTGCTCTTCAAGGCTTTTGAGATGTGATCAGAGCACATTTTTGGATGCATGGCCTTGCTGCGTTTAGCGTCTGTCACAAGACTTGGCAGACGATTAGTGCTGCTTCTCGGTATGACATTTGGATTCTTGGCAGGTCCACATGCCTGGATCAGAGAAAGATCTGTTATGTAATGATGTCATGACAGCAAACATGGTGACACCGCACACAAAAATTCCTCTCTCCTGTCATCATTCCTTCATTATCTGCTCCAGGCATTGTGCTCTTTTCCATCTGTAGCCATAGCAACCTGGCGGTCTGATTGACACACGTGTCCTTCCATCCAGCAGCATCCTGGTCTGGGCTGCAGGCGCTCCAGCTCGGACGCAGCCTATGAGCTGGCAGAGACGGTGAGGGCTCAGCGCGAGTGTCGTCTCCGGCCTCACTACAGCGACCCCATGCCAGCAGACGCCTCGAAGCGCAAACAGCTGGAGATGAAGATCGCTGCCGCCGCCAGGCTCCACGGCCATCGTCGAGACCGGGACAGAGACAGAGACAGTGGTGAGTGGATGACACATGAGGGATCTCTGTCACTGTGTCCCTGCTCAGTGTTTGACCCGTTAATGCCATGTTCTGCATGCACAAACACCTTTACAATGAAGTTAGGATGTTGTGTAAAAAATAATAAAACAGAATACAGTAAGTTGCAAATCATTTTTGACTTATATTTAATTGAAAAATAAGAGATTTAATGCTCAAACATATGAACTGTATTCACTCATTTTAGATTTGATGCCTCCAACATTCCAAATAAGCTGGGACAAGGGCATTCACCACTGTGTTACATAATCTTTCCTTTTTACAACAATCAATAAGAGTTTGTGAACTGAGGACAGCAGTTGTTAAAGCTTTGTAGGTGGAATTCTTTCAGGTGGACATAATCTTTTTCCCATACTTACCTGATGTAAGAGATCAGTTTCTCAATAGTCTGGGATCTCCAATTTTGTTCTTCACAATGTGCCACTCATTTTCAATGGGAGACTGGCAGCAGGCAGACCAGTCTAGTACCTGCACTTATTCACTATAAACTCATGCTGGTGTTCAGAATGTCTCTTAGATGAGATTAGATTAGATTAGATTAGATTGTACTTTATTAATCCCTTTGGGAGAACTCCTTCAGGGAAATTATGATTCCAGTTGCATTATATAATAAATAAAAGATAATACTTGTAGGCTACTGCTGCTGCTCCTTCCCCTTCTTTGCATTGTTTTGCTGAAATAAGTGGGGACTTCCCTGAAAAAGTCATTGCTTGGACGGCATCATATGTTACTCCAAAATGTGTGTGTACTTTTAAGTATAAATGGTGCCCTCATGGATGTGCAGGTAACCTATGCCATGGGCATTAACCACCCCATAACAGGGCTCCAGACTAACTTTCTGCATTAGTTGCAACAGTGCACCTAAAAAAATGTTTTAAGATGCACCAGCACAAAAATTAGGTGCACCCGAATTTTTCATAGTGTCACCTTTAATACAATAAGGTCACCATTTTATCACTCTCCATAACTTTCATATCATGTAAATGCTTATAAAACAAGAATAAGAAGTAAAAAAATCTTGGCTGTGTCCAAAATGGCATACTAACGTACTACATAGTGCAAACTCATGTGTGTATACTGTATACTACATACTACAAGTATGATTAGAATGCGACCGTTCACACTGTAGTATACTACTAAGTTTCCCATGATGCATTTCAAACCTCCGACGACAAAAATCAGAAGCACACCAGGCTATCAAATATCTCTGTTGATTCACCACATTTGAAAGTTCAGACAGCATTTTAGGCGAGAAATTTACCACCTAGAATACCAGAATGTGGTCATAAAACGCACAGATACAAATTTCATTTCGGCATTTCGGACATTCAGCTATGCGCCCAACTCCAAAACAAGAGCCCATTTACAAAAGCGTTCAGGAACTAAAAGGAGATCATAAAAGACGCGTTTATTTTGAAAATGGGAAGTTTGCTAGTGGACGATTTTTAGCTGAATGCCAGTCAGTCTTGCATGGCGCAATGCATTATGGGGCTCGCAATGCATTATGGGGCGTTTGAGTGTGACTAGTATGCCCACCTCGCATACTTAAATTTTTTTCCGATATAATATACATCCGGGGACTTCTCGCACTCTCAATCTTTTCATACTATCTAATGTGAACCCACTACATACTCATTTTGATGTCACATTTAGTATGAGTAGGACGTTAGTACGCTATTTTGGACACAGCCCTTGTCTTTATTTGAAGCAAAATTATTTATCAAAAGAAAAACAGAGCATTTAAAGTGCTTCACTGAATGAAATTTACAATTTCAAACTTAAACATTAAACATCTCCAAAGTGCTGGACTGAACTTTTTTTTTTGGGTGCACCAGTGCACCCCAAAAAAAAGTTAGGTGCACTATCCCAAATTTTGAGTGAATGTGCACCCAAAATGGTTGTACTCTAGAGCCCTGCATAATCATGAAAGATCCTTTTTTTATGTATTTTTTGGGCATTTTGTGCCATTGTTGATAGGAGAGAGACAAGGGATAGGCTTGTGGAAGAGGGTGAGATAGTAGGGAAAGACACTCTGCAAACTGATCACAGGCTCGATCTAAACCCGGATCGGCAGAAGCAAGTACATGGGACATGCATAGTTGCTAACCACTCCGCCAAACCAGCACCCCATGAAAGATACTTTTGAACTAATGTTCTTTTTCCTCTTTAGCCCGGTGAATATGACATCCATGGTTGGTTTGAAAACCAATTTGAAATGTGGACGTATCAGATCACAGCACACTTTTCCCCTTTTTGTCAGTTCATCTCTGAAGAGCTCAGACCCAAAGATACAGGCACTGTCTCTGGGTGTTGTTGTTGTGTGGTTTTTGCTTTGCATGGTAGATTTTCACCTTACACTTGCTGATATATAGATAAATTGTATTAACTAAAAATGGCTTTCAGTTGCTAACACTAATGTTGGTTTTTAATGCAGTGCTGCCTGAGGCATCAAAGGTCAAGGGCATTCAATGTTGGTTTTTTATCTTTGCCACTTTCTCTGGAGTCTTTGAATCTTTTGATGGTATTATGGACTGTTGGCGATGAAATCTCTAAACTCCTTGCAATTGTACATTTAGAAACATTTTTTCCATTTTTGGAATATTTGGTCATGCAGCGGTTGACAAAGAAGCGAAATTCATCCCATCATTGCTGATAAATAACAGAGCCTTTTAGACATGCATCCAATCATGACACTCACCTGTTTCCAGATCTGTGAAATGTTCCAAACAGGTGTTTTTATGTGTCCTAAGCTTTCCCAGTCTTCTGTTTCCCCATCCCAGTTTTTTTGGAAAGGGTTGCAGGCATCAAATTTAAAATTAGTGAAAATTTCCAACTTTAAATAAAAAAGATATATGTATGAGCCAAAAAAAAAAAAAGATTCCATCCTGCTTTCTTATTTTGTTTACACAAAATCCCAACTTCATCAGAACTGGGGTTTGTCTGCAAACATACAGTTTAGCATTTTTGTCTGCAAACGGTACAAATTCCCTTTGGTTCAAAGTTTTAAAGCAAAACACACAAAGCCCCACGTCAGAGTCAGGATGCTCAGCCTGTAACTTGTGAGCTACATGGTTTATTTGTTACTTCTTTGTCACTTTTCAAGGGCAACTTAAGTCCAAGACCAATGTTTTAAAGAAGTTAAATGTTTTTGATCAGTCATGGTACAAGTTTTGACATTTAAGCCCCAACTATAACTATTATAACTATTCTTTGGGTTTGCTAGTTTGTTCCACAGACCAAAAACATGCTTGTTACTTTGACAGATGAATCGAAATTGCTCTTAAACTGTGTGTGAGTGTGGTTACCTGTCTCTACATGTCAGTCCTATACACCAGTGATTCCCAACCAGGGGTACGCAAGAACATGCAGGGGGTACGTGGAAAAATTTACTAATTTATTTCCAACTTGGAAGGACTGAGTTAAGCCTGTCAATAGAATTGTATTTTTGAGCTACAACTAGTTTTCCCAGGGAAATAATAACCTGAGCCAAGCCAAAATGACAATGGGTGCCAACCTGCAGCCAGGAAAATATGGATAAAAAGCTGAATCATCCAGTTGCTCTGGATTCAGGAGATGGTTAAGAGAAACCACAGAGAAACTATTTTGAGTGTTTTGATCCTGATTTTTAAAGTTTAAATGCCTGTTTAAAGGGGTCTTATTCAGAGGAGCTCTAAGGTGGACTGTGGTTAACATTACAACAGTTCTATACAACAAAGGCAGGTTGATTGATATTATTTGTTGTTATGTTTAATTTGACTTAAAAATGAGAACATTTCTGAGAGCTCATGTTCAAATTAAGACAAAATATTTAATTTATTAATCAATTGTGATTACATTCTTCTTTTGAAGAATCATCAACACGTATGAGTGATGGCATGACAAAAAGACTCAGGGGGTACACAAGACAAAAAAGGTTGGGAACCACTGCTATACACTGCCTAGGTTGTACCTTTCCTTTTGCCCAATGTTAGCCAGGATAAGTTTTAGTTTGCCACAACCTTGGATAAACTGTAACAATAATCAACAAATGGAAATTTTACTGGGGGCGTTGGTGGTACAGTTGGATAGTGCGCTTGGTCAGTGATCAGAAGGTTGCAGGTTCAAGCCCAGCTCCGGGCAACACATGGCGATGTGTCCTTGGGCAAGACACTTAACCCCAAGTTGCTCCCACTGCTGCGTCGGTGGCGTGTAAATGGGCATGAAAGGGGGGCATGAATGTGTTAGAGATACTGATAACTAACATAGAAACTCTGAACCATCAGTGAGTGAATGTGAGAGTGAATGGGTGTGAATGGGTAGGTGTGACCTGCGGTGTAAAGCAGCTTTGAGTAGTCAATGACTAGAAGAGCGCTATATAAGCTCAAGTCCAGTCCATTTACTGGTAATTTGCATAGCGGTGGCCCTCTACTGGTTCAAACTAGCTACTGCAGTTTATTATCACTGGCTTGTCTTTGGAGGCAGATCACTGCAGGGCTCATTGTAGAACATCAGGATTCTTTTCCCATAACTACAAACCTCAACAGTAACAGATGATTGTTGAAATTCAAGGGTAATGTCTGACTCGAACAATCGGACCAGTTGCTGTTTCTTAGGGCTCATGGGTAGTGTAGCTTATCCATCTAATAGCAAGAGTAAATCATGTTTTTATTAAAACAAGGTTGATGTAATACACATACTTGTGTTGTTTATGTTCATATACAACTATTCCCCCTGTTTAAATTCTTTGTGTTGGATAAATGACTGTTAGATTCAATAGAAGCAGCTAGCAGTGGCACAACCAGTCATCCCATTTACCTCTAAACTCCAACATAGGAAGTAGGAATTGCATCACATCCCAGTCAAGCCCGTTCCAGTTGCATGCTGGTATAGCCAGGGTATAGAAAATCCAACATTCTAGTAGAAAATTCAACTGAAGGGGGTACTCTCTGTAAGGTAACATCTGAGATAAAATGGACCTTACTGTGGTACTGTGATAGTCTTGGATTGTGGGCAGTGTAGTTCTTCCTTCTGAAATAATATTAATCCATGCCTTTTTTTTTTATAATAACGTTAATAACACAAGTGCCTGTGTTTGCCCAGGTCATTATATGATAATTGACACTATTACAGAAAGTAAGTTGTTTCTGTGTTAGCAACATAACTCAAAAAGTTATGGACGAATTTCAATGAAATGTTCAGGAAATGTCCAGATTGGGACAAAAAACAAATGATTAGATTTTGGGAGTGATCTGGATCACCATCTGGATCCGCCATGACGAAAAATGTGATTTTCGTGAATAACTACTGAACTATAATAGATATCATTATGAATACAGCTGTTAATGGTGTGTTTTCATGGTCAAGGAATCTAAATATTTACATGAAATAAAGGTAGAACTAAGATTTATGGTGAAATCACAATATGAGTGAGGACTGTGGCGCTGGCGGAGGTCTGTTAGTAACTGTAACAGGCTGCATCAAGTCTGACTGAACTCAGGTGCTGCCACGTAGTGTGAGAGGCAGTGTCTACTTTTCTCTTTTCTTACCAAGCAACAGACCAAAACCTTGACACTTCGGGCCCTAATTTCGTCCAGCGCAGTGCAGGGTGCGCAAGCCTAGAACACCCGGCACAGTGTTAATTTTGTTGGCCGCAAGCATTATGAATGGATAAGCCAGCTGCTGTGTAACTGTCTCTTAATTTTGTACTCCTATTAATGACAAAGGAACAGATTACATCTGTCCCGGGAGCTGGCCCACACGGTGACGCGCTTCGTGGCTTCTGATGCGCACCCCGATGGCCAGTCTGTTCTCCCAGTTGCTGAAGTGACAGCAGCTCTGAATGTCTTCGCTACTGGGTCTTTCCAGCACACTGTTTCTGCGGTGGTGGGGATCATTCAGACCAATCAGATGCTGTGCCTCGGCCGCAGCGCATTTAAAGGCAAGGAGAGGCTGTCATTTGATTGGTGAAGACAGCCCTTGGCTGTGTTAAACCCACTCATGCCTTTTTTCCTCCCTCTCTGGCACTTGCGCCGAGGGGCAGGGACAGAGGCGTGGATGAGCCTCTCTGTGCCTCTCTTGGCACTGCAGGAAACTTGCAAAGTGCGCTGGTCACACCCTGTCCACGCGACGAAGGCCGGCGCAGGGCAGGTGCGCCTGTGACTGCGCCTGGTCTACGAAATTAGAGCCCTTCATCTCAATATAGTCATCTTCACGTCATTGACATCAGCATTAGATTAATCCTTAACATAGTCAGAGCTTACTTGTATTTCCCTCATTTCTAGCCTGTCAAAAAAAAAACAGTCAAAAAAATTTAGTTCATGCTTACCAGCTGTACAAATATGAGTAACACTGGTCCTCATCAATCACATTCAGTGTTGTAACACTCTGGGATTGTTGGTACTTTGGTTAAGTTGCTCAATGCACCAGATGTTTTTCTAAACAAAGTGAATAATGTATAAAATTGTCTTTTGCTGGAGCATGCACCATTGTTTAACTTGTTAAAATCAACAGGGTCTCATGTTGGCCGTTGCTTTTGGCTTACAAATTGCTTAAACCGCCCCATCAGCAAGGGCAGATCTTTCAATCAAACTAAGAAATCTTCCACATTTCAAGAACAAAGTGACCACAGCTTTGTACAAACAGCTATGATTTGTCATTTCCTTCCTGCAGAATGACATGCAGCCCACTCTGTACTTAAATATAACTCTAATTAATGTAATTACAAAGATCCATGTCCTCATTAAACCTCCCTCACCTCAACAGGGAGGCTGGATCAAACTGAGTTTTAATAAAGCAGCAAAGTAGACCTGACGCTTTAGAGTAAGTCCTTTAACAGGACCACTCTGAGATGTTTCTGTCTTGTTTATGTAACTTCTGTTTTATTCCAGGGTCTGAATATTTTAGACTCTGCACACACACAAACACACTCTGAGCTCCCCTGCTAATAACGTGTCAACACGAGTTCTTTGACACTGGATGCCGGCCACAGAATGTCAGTCAACATGGCATATGCTAATGCTGACCTTGTTGCTCTTTCCAGTGGATAAATGTGATGGACAGGAAGGACTTTTTGCCTCAGTGCCAAACATATCGTCGCCATCCAGTATTGTAATATTAACACACAGTTAACATCAGAATTTCTCAATTAACCTGATGTTTAGATGAAACAGATCGAATAATGTTTACAGCAAAAAGTAACCCATCAGCAGAAAGAGGGAGGATGTCATTACTGTGGTTTTGTATCTTTTTTTTTTTAAATGAAGTTTCTAAATTTTGTTTGAACTCTGTCCAAATTTGTCTTTAAAGGGTCTGTGAGGAGTTTCTAAGTAATTACAAAAAAGTCTCACTTTTAGATATATGCCTGATCAAAATACACACTTTAAGATGAGTTTTATAGCATCAAAATAGGTTATCTATAAATGCTATTCCTTAGCTTCGCCTGGATACTCAACTTCGGGAACAAAACAGTTAAAACTAAAGCAAATTTATATCATTCGGACACGTCTTAGAGCACCGGGCTGTAAGTATCGATATACAGTCGGCTACAAAACTATGATACTAAGTTTTCCAAAATTTGCTTGTTGTTACACATCAAAAACTACCGCTACGTAACTAGAAAGAGACACATTACCTCGTCGCTTTGCATCCTGTAAGTTGTTGAAAAAAGAAGTTGTAAAGCAATGCAGAGTTCTGAGGAAGGTCCGAGCTGCATTCATTAGCATCACAACAAACACACGCTTTGGTTTGGGTCTCTCCATAGCACCTTTAAGTAAAGCGGCACAATTAATGAAAGGAATTGAGTAATCCAGTAGAAATTCAGACCAAACATCTAAACCTGCCGGGTAGTCTGCAAAACCTGAACCATCCTGTGCACACTGATTTCAAGAAAATGAGAGCTGACATTATATTTGTTTTCTTTATGTTATGCCTGAAACACAGCCATGTATACTCAAGGCACATTATCTGTCTTCTTTGCACCCTGCACCTGGCTTTGAGAACATCCATCCTGCAAATAGCAAATATAGACTGACCTACCCCAAACTACCATGCCCCACATGTTTTGGACAATTCCAGACACTCCGTCAAAATGGAGCTCTAAGCTGTTTCTGTGTAATGTATGTAAAAGTAATCTTCACAAAAGATATTGATATAAGATATTATTTTGTCAGTACTATCTTTGTCACTTGGAAGTGGGTAAGTTACTGACCAGCTGTATAAGGTGAAGGGGTGGGACCAGATGAGTTTCGACTTCCCCCTACTCCTTTTTGAACATGCAAATGACACATTTTGTTGTTTTGCACTTTGGTTGCTGTTTCTACTTTATGTTTAAAACAAATTTTTGTTATGTTCAAATGAATAAATAAAATAAAATAAATAAATAAGAATTGAACATGTGATCCTTTTTGTTCTGTCATTTCCCAGTATAGACAATAAATTTTGACGACATATTTTTATTGATATTTAAAAAGTCAGAACAAAGCTTCTGAAGTATCCTGAAATTAAAAATATAATGTGGGACACTTTATGACATTTGAGCCTCATTTGCAGTTATTGTTCAGCACACGCTTGGTCTCCTAACGTACTTATGGGTTAGGTGTGAGTGTAAATAGTTGTCCGTCTCTCCATGTGGCCCTGTGCTAGTTCAGGGTGTACCCTGCCTCCCATCAAATATAAACTGGGACTGGTTTCAGCCCCTCTGACCCGGGAACAGATAAGCAGTAAAGATGATAACTGGATAATTGCAGTGCATGTGCAGTAAATGCAAAAAATCAGATTATAACCATATCCGGATTAATTCTAGTCATCAGATCACCCATGTAAACACACTCAACGACTCACAGAGAAGAGTTAAATTAAATAAGTTTGTCCCCCTTTAACTTTTTTTTTTCAGACATTCAAACATTAAAGGATAAGTTCGGTTTCTACAGCTTTCAAATTGTTTATAGAATGAAGTAGAACAATATACTCACCCAGAAGGCTTTCCTGGTTTTGTGACTGTGCTGACCTCTGAACTGAAGGCTGCTCTCTGGCCAGCTGTTCTTCTCTTTGCCTCTGCGTCCTCCTTTCGATGAGCTCCTCATCTGTAAACTCTGGCTCCAAACTGTAAGGACACACATCATATTCAAAGTTCTCCTCCACAACATCTTCATCCGATAGATATACGTCCATTTTGCACAAAACTGGAAGAAGAAAGTTGTTGAGTAGCCGGCAGTTGCCCCTGAAACAATGAGCCGTACTGCGCATGTGCGGCAGCCGTAAAGAAAGTTTTCAGTTCAGAGGTCAGCACAGTCACAAAAACATGGGTGGAGCAACCCTGGACTGTCTTGGAGGAGTAGCCCGAGCGGACTATGATGAAATATTGGTGAAACTAATGAGTTTTTGGACAATTAATGCAGTTTTAGGAGCGGCGCTATACATGCCCCGTGTGCTACCATTATACGGATGTCCGCCGCTCGATTTTGGATCTAAATATCTCCTGAAGCACTGTTTGGATCAGGAAAGCCTTCTGGGTGAGTATATTGTTCTACTTCATTCTATAAACAATGTGAAAGCTGTAGAAACCGAACTTATCCTTTAAAGAGATTTTGGTTTCGTGGCCATTTTGCTTCATTTTAACTCGTTTAATAAATTGCAGATAAATTCAGCCTTTTCCATTTGCTTCTTGGAAAATAGAAAAGCCTCTGTGTGTTTGAACACTGCCCACACACACACACTCACAGGATTGTATTGACATGCATGTGAACAAAGGTTAAGTCTTTGGGTTGAGGGTTAGCAATCTAATTATTGGAGAAAGATGGTATCAATAATAGTTTCTTCTTCCTCCCATGAGCAGTAATCACTGGTCCACATTAAATGGACATTTGTTAGGAAGCCTGCTATTACCGCTGTGTGTGTTTATATGTGTGTGTGTCTCACAGTGCGAATAACAAACCCTGCAGAGAGTAAATCCATAAACATCATGGACTCTAATGAATCTGACCCCCTTCACCCCTCTCTCCACAGCTCCAGCAGCTATCCGTGGCCGCTCTGAGCCCCCCGGAGAGGAGCGCCAAGCAGGTCTGGGTGTGACCCGGGCCGGGCAGCATCGATGGAGCACTATTAGCAGCCTGAGCGCTGACAGTGGGGTGGTTGGCCTCAGTGATGAACGGGAGGAGGAGGACAGCGAGCCTCGGCGTTACCGCAGAACCAGAGGAGCCGAGGTGGAGCGAGTGGACAGTGGCATTGGTCCCGGTCTGTCCCGTACCTGGAAGAGACCGTCGGCCTCCCTCAGAGCGTGGGAGGTTCAGAGACCCTGTCCGGACTGTGGACTCAGAGACGGGGCGTCCAAACAGCAAGGGGAGCGCATGTGTGAACGCTGCTCCAAGCTGAGGACGGAGAGAAAGGAAGCCATCCTGGAGTTTCTGAACACAGAGTCGAGCTACGGGGAGGACCTGAGGATCATTAAGGAGGAGTTTTACTGCCCCATGCAGAGTGCGGGTCTGCTGACGGCCGAGCAGCTCACCGTGGTGTTTGGTAACGTTCAGGAGCTCATAGACGTCAACGACCGCTTCACTGAACACCTGCAGGACAGCATTGACCAGGCCTTTGACCAGGTAACAAACACTAATGGCCCTTTTCCACTAGCACGCCTTGGCCCTACTCTACTCGGCCCTACTTGATTTGCAGCGTGTTTCCACTAGCCTGGTACCTCCTGAAACAAGCTAGTTTTAGTACCTACGCTGAGTCCATACCAAAAGATGACATCACCGACTGCCGTCTACCGATTGGTCAGACAATGTCGTCAATCGTTGTGTCATGAGCGTGACGACCTAGCATGCTAGTGGTAGCTACAGTTAGCTTACCCTCATACGTCTTTTCTTTGCAGTTGGATTGCTCTCGTCCTCGGCTTCATCCTGTTGCATAGCTTCCAAAACTCTCCTGTGCTTCTCAAGGGGTATTTCTTCTTACCACCTGCAGCCTTCTTCTGCTTTCCTTTTTACTTGATTTGTGACAAAAAGCCACAGATTGTTATGTGTCGCGCTTAAAATGACGTCACCGCTGTGCTGCTCAGCCTGTTGGGCAGGTGACTGGGGCTAACGAGTAGAGTAGAGTAGGGATAATGGAAAAGAGCCATAAGAAGTCGTAAAGCTGTGTTAAGTACACACATGAAGCAAATTACTTCTATGTCCTATAGCTCTATCTCAGTGATACTCTTGACCATTTAGCATTCAGTAGGGTCTCCACATCATGTTTTAGTCTTAACTCACCAAGCTGGAAATCTCACCTGAAATGATATGATAAACTATTTATGCTTTCTAATTGAAGACTTAAGATACTGAGTTTAGGAAAGTAGATACTAGACGAGCTAATGTAGTTAAAAAGTCCTGTTGTTATGCATGTGCACTTAAACAGCTGTTAAGATGGAGATATTGTATAGTGTTTGTGTCCGCTGGCGTTGTGAGCCTTATTGTTAATTTACTATACTTGCCTTGTAAGTGAGGTATGACACTGAAGGATACCACCAGAGGGTAAGAAGTAAACTGCAAACGTGGCAGTAATCCTGAGAGTAGAGGTAACAAAATAGATATCAGTAACTAATATCATGATATTTTTTGATAACCGATGACGAGCGCTCAGACCCCGGGTTGAACAATAAACAGGGTGGACACGCACATCCTATGTTGGGAGCTCAATCCAAAAGATTCTAAGTTTTAAAAGTGTATAAGGAATCCGCACACCAAAAAATAGCTCCCTAGAAATTTTTGAATTTCAAACAGTGACGTTTCAAGCCAAACAAAAAGTAAAGTCTGAGGGGGATCTGTTTGACTCGAAACGTCACTGTCACAGCGGTGAAAAGAAGAGTGTGTGTATGTTTGTCCATGCGTGCATGCTAACGAAAACCTGCACTGTTAACCAGTCAACCATGGTGTCAACACAAAGACACCAATTAACACGGTCACCATCTGAATTAATACAGCAAATACATTTCCTTATGATAAGCAAGATAAACAGACATGTTTGTGTCCATGCAGTCTCTCTCATTATTTAGATGTTGATGATTGAGGTCCTGATTTACCAGTTTATCTTCCAAACTTCCTGTCATTGTTCCTGCTGCTGTGATAAGTCTTTAATCTCATCTGCCTCTTTACCTACCAACATGTTTAGACTGCAGCTGTATGCATAGTGTTAATTCTGGACAAATGCACATGTGCTAAATTGATGCAGGCGATTTGTGGCTACCATCATGCCTTCCGTGTAGCTTACAGCAAGTCTACCTCTGGCTTTAACCCACTGGCTGCATAAAATACATACAAGCAAGCAGGAGAGAGACATAAACTGTACAGGTGTCTCTGAAATTTTCTTTTGACTCTTCTCTCATTTGCAAGAACCACACCATCAACATGATGAATTCAACAATTACTTAATAGTAATGTTGAAATGATAAAATTGAATTTTGAAAAGTTTAACATTTTGACGATATGGTGTCAAATGCCTTCTTCAAATCAACAAATATTCCAAGTGTGAATTTCTTTGAATCAAGACTTGTAGATATTTCCTCGATTAATTCCATCAAGGCAAAGGATGTGGATCTGCCTGATCTGAACCCATACTGACTCTCCATTAAAATGTTGTTTTTCTCTATAAATTTATCCAGTTTACTGTAAAAGAGTTTTTCCAGAATTTTTGAGAGCCGTGACAACAGAGAGACTGGTCTATAGTTCATGAATGAGTGTTTATCACCAGAATTAAAAAGTGGAATGACCTTTGCAACTTTCATTTTGTTTGGAAAAGCTCCTCCTATAAATTAAATATGTAAGTAAGCAGATCTGTGATGCAATTTATCATATTTTTTACTAAAACATATCAATACTATCTTCATCTGTTGAGAATAAGTTTTTACTGCTCCCAGAAATACTGAATCCCTCACACTGTCAATACAGATGTCTGCATCAGCAACGGACTGCTCGGCATTATCAATTTCTCTTGCCAACTTTGGCCCAACTTCAACAAAAACATTATTAAATCCCTCCACTATGTTAGTTTTATCATAGACCTCTTTGCCATTCACAACAAAGTGGTCACATTATTTTCAGATTTAGTTATTTCATTAAATATATTCCATAGTCCTTTAATATTATTTGTGTTTTCCTCAATTATTTTGCCATAGGAAGTCTTTCTACTTGTTCTAACAATACTAATACGTTTATTTTTGTACCTTTTATGTTTTATAAATACATTTTAATGTTCTTAGAGGATCCACAAAAATCCAGTGAATGACAAGGTCCCTTCGAAGGACCCTTAGGATAGGAAGTACAAGAAAAAGAAAAAAGGGTTGGAGGGAAGGGTGTGCCATCTTGATGAAACAAAGGGAGCCAATGGTCAGGTTTTAATTAACCAGAAGAGGAAGAGGTGGTTAAGGTCAAGAAACTTTGCTGTAACCATCCATTCACAAGCAAGAACCACACCATCCACATGATGAATTTTACAACTGTTTATTGTAAAATTGTATTGTAATGTTGGAATGATGAATTTTAATTTTGAATGTTTAACAGAGTCCATCTTGAAGAACTTCTTGGTCTAGCTCTTACATTTTCTAAAAGGAACTAACAATGATTACCTGACCTACAAAAACCAAGCTTTATTACAGTTAAATAAACATGGCAAAATAATTTAATGGCAGATTTTTTGCAATGAGCTGAAGCTACTTTTTCACGGCAAATGTTCTGCCAGTACAAGTCATAAATAAGTTAATTTTTTATTCATACTTTCAATATTTCTGAATAACAACAATACACTCAGGTTCATACATTGACAAATACAAACAAACAAAAACTAACATGTACACAACAACATCACATGGAAGGGTAATCAGTGCATGCTCATACTTAAATATTTTAAATTAATAATGAAAAGGTTTAAAGTTGTCTTATTCAATGGAAGGTTCGGTTTGAAAGAAAAAAGAGAGAAGGGCAGAAACAGAAATAACATTTCTCATATTGACCAAATTAAACAATCAATCAAATCAGATTGAATCAACCAACATTGGTGATGATATGTGTCCCCACACCTGCTTCCAAATGGTTTCAGACCTAAACTTAGGCTGCGTTTACATGGCGCCGAAAATGGTCAAATCCGATACGTTTTCGTTGCGTTTTGGCCTTGCGTTAAGATGAGATCGTGTTGCGTTTCCATCTAAAACGGAAACTGTCGAAAACAGGCTCCAGAGTGGAAAGATTTGAGTCCACTCTCCATGCAGCTCTGTGTAAACCCGTATCAGGGCGTTTCAGGGTGAAACGCTGACGTCACTGCATGTGCAGTACTGTTTCACATGAAGGCTGCACGCACATACCAGGAACAACAACAGCTTCGGCCATCTGCCGAGTAACGTGCGAGCGTCTTACCATGCTTGGTTTGTTATCCAGACAAAGCTATCCAGACAGATTTATTGTCCGAACTGATTTGTTGTCCAGAAAAGAAACTCCAGCATCTCTGTGCATCTATTCGCCATTGTTGTTTGTGATAGGTTTTTCTTCTTCGTTCATGTGTTGTAGCAGCGCTGCCTCTCTGCAGACCTACACCGCCATCTACTGAACCGACATGCACACTACAGCGGATTAACTCGTCTCTGAGCGTCGTCATCTGAACGCAGAAGAATTCTAAAACGCAAAGGAAAAATCTTTGCGTCTTTAAGTCAGGAGTTTCCATGTAAACGCAGCCTTAGCGTCATTTAGTGTATCTGTTAGTCGCTCCGTACCTAGAATATTAAGAAATTCTGACATCCATGTTTCTACAGAGAAACATTTTGGTTTGTGAATATTCCAGTTTGATAAGGTCATACTTATCAGCCAAAAAGGCTAAACCAACTGTCTTTCTCTCTTGCCTTGTTTTTAATTGTGCAGCCCTGTGACCCAGCAGACATACTGACAAACATGGAGTATAAATAAGTCGATCACTGCCCTGACCGTTCTCTCTTTCTTGTTTTGACCTCAGGGGGATGAAGATCTGCTGACAGTATACATCGGAGAGATCTTCCTGGAGTTTGTCAACATGCTGCCGGCCTTTCAGACCTACTGCCTGCAGCAATCCACGTCAGTCAACATGCTCAACACGCTGGAGAAGGAGAAAGAGCTGCTCAGGTGCACAGAAATAAAAAGATTTCATGTTTCATTCTTGTGATAGTTACTCTGGAAGCTTCCACTGGTTCTTGCTGTGGATGTAGAGTATAATTCTAATAGGAGAAGACAGCAGGTAATTACTAATTCAAAAGAAGATCTATTTTGAGAGTAGAGCTGCAATGATTCATATTTTTAGACAGAGACGGAGCTAACCATGAGTCAGACTGTTCTGTGGTTTCCATTCATCATTTTAAAAGACTTTAATGCTCACGTGTGTCAGGTTCATTTGTTTCCAGCTTACTGAGTCTCATTTCTTCTTCCAGAATCTTCCTGGATGTTTCCCAGAATGACAACACAGCACTGCGCCGAATGAACCTGCGCTCTTTCCTCATGGCGCCCCTCCAGCGTGTGACCAAATACCCACTTCTACTGAGCCGCATCATTAAGGTAACTCCTGAATGTCACCCCGATTACTCCCGTCTACGCGAGGCGAAGAGTCGAGTGGAGTCTCACCTGGAGCACATCAACATGAAGACGAAGCAAGAGGGGAACGGTGTTACCTGGTCGCTTCGGTCGTTCCGTCGCGACAGCCGCAAAAACCGTGAAGTCATCAACATAGAGATGAGAGAGGTATCCATGAAGACTGTGGGCTGGGCGAGAGAAAACACCAGGTTCGTCATGGAGGGACCTCTTCAGTTGTCCCAGCCGGCAGATGGTCAATGGGTGAAAAAAGGAAGCAAAGCTCTTAAGTTTCAGAACGTCCAGAGTCTGCTGATGGTAAGGACACAGAGGGCCGGGGAAACCGTAGGACAGGGCACCGACACAGGGGCAAAGGGGGATCAAGTGGAGGTGGGTGGAGAGAGCATTCGAGATGGAGTACTGGTTTTAATTAAGGACAAGAGTAGTGGGAAGTTCACTGTGTTAAGAGAGCCCATACGTTTAGGAAACTGCGTGGTGTCGACAGATCCGGACAGTGAGGACACGTTCGAGGTGCTCGATATTCGAAAGGAGTCTTTTGTTTTCCGAGCCTCTGACAAATCTCGCACCCAGCAGTGGTTCCACCAAATAAAGAGGTACGCTCGAGACCTGGGCACCTGGAGGAAGAGACGCAATGCTCTGCCCAACATCATGATCAACACAAACCAGGCTCGCTCCTGAGACTGACCAACCCCTCCGCCTTTGTTACACTGTACATAACCCGGAATCCTCCGACTGCAAAAACAAACTGACAACATGAAGCATTTCTGAGTGGAACATTGTCTCATTAGATTTCAGTAACACAGTCGTTCTTAAAGTCATTCAGGTTTGGCAGACTGTATTAAAGAAGTGGACATGGCCAATTGACAATACAACACTGATGCTGTCTCAGTTATGTCACCTGATTTTAAAGTCCAACAGTATTGGAAATTTGGTCACCATGATAAGAGGCAAAGAGGTAGAGATGAGAAAAACCTTTAGCTGCCATGCTAACAGCTTAAGTGTGCCTGGCTGTCATCAGTTAAAGTAGCCACGCTCCTCATTATGCTTAACAGCTAGCTTCAGTATAACAGCTCCAGTAAATAATCCCCTCCATTCATTGTGTGCAGGAGAGACATGAATTAATAAGTCTAAAAGTGTTTTTAACGAGGGCCATAAGATTGTTTATTCATTTGGTAGAATTGCTAAATGTGTATTACAAGACTAGCTAGGCTTTTGGAGCCATATCCAATGGTCCTTTTCCATTAGCCCTACTCCACTCAACTCTACTCGCCTAGTGCTGCTTTTCCATTAGCCCCAGTCGCCTGCCCAATGGGGTGCAGTGTCGCTGTAAACAGCTGAGTGGCACTGCGGTGACGTCATTTTGAGCGCGACACAACAATCTGTGGCTTTTTGTCACAAACCGAGTAAAAAAGGAAAGCAGAAGAAGGCTGCAGGTGGTAAGAAGAAATACCCCTTGAGAAGCACAGGAGAGTTTTGGAAGCTACAACAGAATGAAGCCGAGGACGAGAGCAATCGAGCTGCAAAGAAAAGACGTATGAGGGTAAGCTAATGGTAGCTACCGCTAGCATGCTAGGTCGTCGCACTCATGACTCATCGATGACATTGACGACATTGTCTGACCAATCAGTAGCCGGCAGTCGGTGACGTCATCTTTTGGTATTGACTCTGCTCGCTTAGAACCAGAGCAGAGTAGATACTAAAACTAGCTTGTTTTAGGAGGTACCAGGCTAGTGGAAACACGCTGCAAATCGAGTAGAGCCGAGTAGAGTAGGGCCAAGGCGTGCTAGTGGAAAAGGGCTATATGTTAACACTTCATTTCTCAACACTGGAGGTAGCTGTTAGCCGTAGTGATTTTAATTTTCCATTGTTCCACGTTTGAAGATTCAAGTCTGGCATTCTGGCCACCATCTATAATTTCATAGCCTAGATGTGGCCATATTTGTTCTAGAGAAAGAGTTTATTCACTCCTTAGACCTGCTTCCATAAAGTTAGGCCCTATCTACAAAATGCATCACCGCTGCATACAAACTTCAAAGTGGTTGATAAATCTACCTTCTTTATTATCTATCACCATCCCCACCCTTGGAAGTTTTGGTCTGGAAATATAATTGTTCATATTTTTTAAATTATTTTATACCATTGGCACTTATTAGTACCGTCATAGGTCAAACAAAAATGTATCTTTAACATGCAGTATTAAAAGTTTTGAAGCATAGACAAAGCTGTGTTGAGAAAATTCAAAACTTGTGACTACAAGCACATACCTTTACACAGGCAGAAGATTTAGTGATAAATGGGCTGTTTGTCTTTTTGGTAAGCGAGGAGATGAACCCTGTTGGCCATTAGGAAGATTCTAGTTTTGCAAGAACTTTTCCTTTGGCTTCATTTTGGAGACTTGAGGCTATGTCCACTTCTGATATACTGTCCAAACAGCACTTTTTCCAACAAATGTAGAAGTACACCACACTCTCTTTACAGTAAATATGAAGGCTTCAGACAGTAACACTGAAAATGATTCGTGGACAACCAAAAATCCCGGGCTGTGCCGCTCAGCCTTGATTGTAAAGACTGTTTGCTCCTGAAGAAAGCGAGCTGTGTGTCTGTGGAAAAGCATGACTGAACATGACCGACTGCAAAAAGAAAAATTGTAACATCTTTTTTATACAAGACATTTGTTGGGGGGTGAGCATTTGTTCAGAAGACGTGGTCAAAGCTTTGTTCCGTGGTTTCTGTTTGTTGTCACTGCCCTCTCCATGTTCATGTAGCGCCCTTTCCTGTACGCCGGCGGTAAAACAACTGTCACTGCCACAGATGCAGTGTAGCAGAGAACAGACCTCCTGTACCACTGTGTTTTAAATACTGAAATGAGAACCTACAGAACAGCAATAATCTCTGCCAGGTCCAAAACAAGTAGCTTCTGTTTATGCATTTTATTTGCCAGCATTCTCCTCTGGCCTGTGGGTCTGTCCTGCAGATTTTTAGTAACTTAAGCCTCAAATCTGGTCCTGTTCGTCAGCATCAAGTAAACTTTCCTTCATTGTGAAAACACAGAAGAGTTCTCCCTGTCAGTCAATCATGAACAGCATAGTCCTGAAAGAAGTTCTGAAAGGTTCTGTCAATCTTTTTGTGTATAAATCATTTTGAACAAATAATGAATGCTCCAATTTCCCCTCCATATGCATAGTGAGACGTTTTTCAACCTTTGGTTATGGACCTCATATGAAGTCAAGCTGTTTAGGGATTGGGATTCAAAAATCATGTCTACATTATACATTTGATTTATTTATTTATTTTCTTGGTTAAGGAAACTAAAAAGAAAATCTGTTTTTAGGGATGTAACAATACCTTGCAGTAGTATTAAAAAAAACAACACAAAGATAGACAAATTAAACTGAATAAAAAAGAATGTAGATTGCAGTACTCTCTTTTAACCAGGAGATGGCGCTTGTTCAATACCTTCTTTACAGAACTGCTAAACCTCAAAACTCAAATGACTGCAAAGCTTCAACAAGCAGCCTGAGTGTTACTTTCATTGTTTAACACAGCTCAGATGTTGTGCAGCAGCTCCTGGCAGAAAATTTGTTTTGTTGTTTTGACTAAAAAAAAAACCTTGGCGTTTGTTTAGGCAATGTTTCATTTAAATATGCTATGAGGAGTTTCTAAATAATTACAAAAAAGTCTCACTTTTAGATTTATGCCTGATGGAAATACACACTTTAAGATGAGTTTTATAGCATCATAATAGGTTATCTATAAATGCTATTCCTTAGCTTCACGGTCTGGTCGGACTGGGCTGGACTGGCCTGGATACTCAACTTCAGGAACAAGACAATTAAAACTAGAGCAAATTTATATTATTTTATTATTTATATAACACGTCTTAGAACACCGGGCTGTAAGTAGTGATATATAGCCGGCTACAAAACAACAATACTAAGCTTTCCAAAATTGTTTTCCAAAAGTTGCACAGTTCTGAGGAAGGTCAGAGCTGCATTCATTAGCATCACAACAAACACACGCTTTGGCTTGGGTCATGTCTTTACGATAGTCGCCGCGCGTGCTCATGGGTAGCAGTGTCTTTATGTCGCCGGAAATAGATTCTCCTCATAGCACCTTTAATTTCGTCCTGCTGCTTTTTTCTCCCTTTCAGACCGAGTTTCACTGTGGGAGAAAATAAACCAACAATATTTTAATAACCGACCTACAGCACAGGCCAAAAGTTTGGACACACCTTCTCATTCAATGTGTTTTCTTTATTTTCATCACTATTTACATTGTTGATTCTCACTGAAGGTATCAAAACTATGAATGAACACATGTGGAATTATGTACTTAACAAAAAAGTGTGAGAATAATGAAAACATGTCTTATATTCTAGTTTCTTCAAAGTATCCACCCTTTGCTCTGATTACTGCTTTGCACACTCTTGTCATTCTATTTATAAGCTTCAACAGGTAGTCACCTGAAATGGTTTTCTCTTCTCAGGTGTGCCTTTCCAGGGTTAATTAATGGAATTTCTTGCCTTTTTAATGGGGTTGGACCATCATTTGTGTTGTTCAGAAATCAGGCTGATGCACAGCCCACAGCCCTGTTAGACAACTGTTAGAATTAATATTAAGGCAAAAACCAATCAGCTAAGTTAAGAGAAAGGAGTGGCCATCATTACCTCAGTGAGAATCTACAATGTAATTAGTGATGAAAATAAAGAAAACACATTAAATGAGAAGGTGTGTCCAAACTTTTGGCCTGTACATCTCACTTATTTGCCTGGCACAGTGGCCCAATGAGTAGTGTAGGTGCCTCACAGCAAGAAGACTGCTGGTTTTATTCATGTGTTTCCAGTGCATGCTTGGATTCTCTCTGGGCACCCCAGTTTCCTCACATAGACCAAAAACAGGTATGAGCGTACGTGAGAATGGTTGTCCATCTCTCTCTATGTTGGCCGTGTGATTGACTTGAACCAGTTCAGGGTGTAGCTGTATAACTTCTTTGCGATTTTCAATGTGATAAAATCTTACGAACAAGAAACTGTTTCAAGATTTTTAGGGTTTAAGGGATTTTTACATCCCTTTTCATCTTAAATAGCAGCCAAAAACAGAGGTTATTTTTTTATATTTTGACACTTTAAAACCCATCAATCCACCCATAGTTTAAAGAAGGGCTAGACCCTGGACTGGTCTCTAGCCAATCACAGGGTTGACATACAGAACCAGGCAGCCATTTACACAAACTCACACTTAGGCCCCATCCACACGAAGACAAAGCGCTTAACAGTTTCAATAACGATCGTCATAAAGACGAAGGCGTCTCAGAAAATATGTGTGTCTACATGGATGCACTTGATACATGAAAACGCTGTAAAACACATGCCAGACCTCTAGGGGAGCTGTAACGATTTGACGGAAACAAGCGGAAACAGACGAAAAAACAGTGGGCATGTGCACTTGCGGCAAAAGTTGCAGAGATTGTCCTCGATAAATGTTTGTTCAACTCGGTGGTGATTGAGAAGAAGGAGATTTTGCTGCAGCAGGGATAGTAGGGTCATTAGCTTCATTAGCACATATGCTACATCGTACTCCGCCATTGTTGTTGTCGCGTGTGGCGCATGTGTGTCAATGAAGGTATGAAACTATGACGTAAGCGTATCTGAAAACTTGCGGAGAGCCAGTAATCACGGAGCTGCGTACACGGCATTTCAAAATCTTTCCACTCTGGAACCTGGCTTAAAAAATGATCGTTTACAGACCCCCAAAACACCGTCTTCATATGGATGATACGCAGATTCGTCAAAAAACTTACGCGTTTAGACCTCTGTTTGTCTTCGTGTGGATGGGGCCTTGAAGTTAATATAGAATCACCAATGACGAATCATGTAGTTCACTTCAAAAGTCAACTTTATTAGACTTAACAGTCCCATGTCCTGAGAGATCGATTTTCTTCGCTTTTTATGTTGTTTGAAGGAGCTCAAGGAGCAGAGGAACATGACACCTTTTACTAAACTCTCAGTTCAATGAGAAAAGCTCTATGCCTCTCTAAATAAAATGCCATTTAAGATGCTTGTTTATTTACTTCCTGGGGTTTATGATGTCATAGCTATACAGCCTCCACCTACATGCATTTTCTGCTTATCACAGGCAGACCCTATCACTGTTTCGAAAGTCCGCTCGCTTGCCTGTTATCCTGCCTCCCCCACGCATCATAGATCATTGGACAATCACCAGAGCTCATCATCATAGCTTCCTTTAGCTCCCAGATCTGAGCGTTTCCAAAGGGGAGGGGAAAAGAGCTACATCTGATACTTTTCAGAGATGAAATGTATCATTTTTTCATTAAATTTGAATCATGATACAAACCATCAGACGAACCAGGACATGGGACCTTTAAAATAAGATATATGTGGATATTGAAGGAGAAAATCTTTGTGAGATTGCCTAGCGACTATGTTTTAAGACAAAATCTGCCAGAAATGTACAACCCTAACAGATTTTAAAGCTTTTTGCCCTCTACCAATTTAATTTAATCAATATTTCAATTGAATTTTCAAACATTTACTGAGTGTCCTAGGAAACTTTAATGTAAAAAGGTTGAAAAACTCTTGCTATTCTGTAACACACATCCAAACCATCCTGTCCTGATGAGGTTTTAACTGTTTTAAAGTGGCCTAGCAATGAGCTGTCGTGCCTTGGTACTCGATTACTGTTACGCTTAAAGGTTCTGAATCATGTGCAGACTGTCACAGTAGCATTTATACCAGAGATAAGATAAGACTGCCCCCTGCTGGCAATCCCTTGAAGTCAATTTACAGGCAATATAATTATTCCTCTGACCGTCTCTGGCTGCTGATCCTCTCTCTTATTTAAGCGTGTTTTTATTTATAAAGGCTTTATTTTGTTTAATGCACTTTATTATGATTCAGTACTACAATGCTCTTAGTAGAACATGTTAAACAGTCTGGTTTTAATCACAATTCCTCAAATAAGAAGTTCAGTGAAGCAGGTTTTTTAAAAACACTCATCAAACCAAAACTACTGTTGAAGACTGATGCTGTTTTATATTTGCTCTGAGGTAGCACTAGGAAAAGTAGCAGATCACTGTGTTCTGGAGGGTGAGGATGCTCAGCTCCCACCAACACTCCTGCGCTGTTTCCCATTCAAAATGTAAAAAAACAAAGCCTGCTGAGATGAATATGGTTTCTATTGTTTTCCTTATTTGCTTTCTGAAACACCTGGTGTATTATTTCCCCAATGTAATATATTGTGAATTATATTAAAAGATTTTAAACACAGGTTTCCCTGGCTTGTTTGATTTCTGTGCGTCTTGTGAGGCTGGGAATGTAGATGTTAGAAATGTATTTATGAAGCATTTTAAGGACTTATCATACAGTACATGTTGAATACACTTCATGTAACAGATGCACAAAAAAGGCAAAGACTGAATTATTTAAAGAAAATACAGTCCAGCTTTACTACAGCATTGAACCAACACAAGCATTAGTCTGGAAGAGGAACAAAATAAAAGATTATAACACATGCAAGGTTTAACATGGCATTATGACATTCTTGTATTTATTTTTAGATTTATGAAGAAAGCTTCTTTACACAACAAAAGAAAGAAAAATGGCTCAACAATCATGTTCATTGGCACTGTTCAACACAAGGTCCTTGATGAATGAAACAAAAAAACGAGTCTTACTAACCACAAATTAGCTTTGTATCGTGTGTAGTGCATCTTGGTCATTTCTTTGGCTGTACCTTTTCTGGAGCCTTATTCATGAGGAGCAGATACATGCTGTAAGGTGCTTTTGAATACATGAAAACTAAGTTTAAAAAAGTAAAAAAATGATTATTGTGTTTTTTAACTGTTTGGTATTACCTCTTGGACAGTAGGGCTGGGAAATACAGAGTTTTAAGGCAAACCAATTTTGAAACAAGATTAAGGATAAGACTATTGTTAATATGTTGGCTAAAAGAAAGATAGTTCGCTCAGTAAGCCATATTAGCAATGTGAATACTGACCAGAACATTTTTTTGGTCTAAAAGGGAATTACAGTTTTGAAACTCTATTCATGGTGGGATCATAACAGTCAAATATAGACTGCAGAGTTTGACGAAGCCATGCCATAACATGCTATCACATCTGAACTTTCGCTCCATCTAATCACCCTTAGATAGGCCGTGAGGCTGGACTTGACCTTAAATAAATCCTTCATTAAAGGAAAAACGGATGTGACATATAAAAATTAACTTCTCATAGATGTGTTAAAGTTTAAGACAAAAGCCATTTTTCAAAGCAGGCTGTGAAAAATGTTTTTCCCCTGTATACAGCCAATAAGGTGTCAGGTTACTGCAGCTAGCCTCTAGTGGACACTTTGGGTACTGCAGGTTTTGGCACTTCAGCACGGGCCTCCTTTTCCATATTATTCTGGAATTGATAAAGAAACTAGAGATGCACAGATGATTGGTTTCACTTTGTTGTCAGCCAGTATTAATGAATAATGGGGCTTATGGTTACATGCAGATGTCTTTTGTTGTGTCATATCCTTAACCCTTTCATGCATGGTGTCCACTACAGTACACAGATATTTTGGAAAAAAAAAATATACCCTTAAAATCCCAAATCCTTGTCTTTTAGTTTATGAGTTTCATAAACATGTTATCTTTGCACATTTTTACCACATTGAGATATTCTATCATAAATCCAAAATAACCAACATAGGGCTAATTGAGGATTAGGCTTGTATTCAGGTTTACATAATTAGCATTTTTTATTTTAAATTTTGGTGTAATTCACATATGAGTAGTTTGATTAAACAGCAATAATACATAAAGTTAAGATACTGCTTTTTCTTTAATTTCCACGTAAAAGCAAACGTTTTTAAAAAGGTATTCATTTGGGTTTAATAACATATGCATGAAAGGGTTAAATGCAGCCATCTTGCACAACAAACTGTTAGTTTTTGATGAGACAGAAGTCGAGTGAAAAATGTTGGCATTTGGAATGTGAGAAGAACAAACATCTATGCTGGCTATATGATCATTTCATCAGTATCCGGCCTGATTTTCTCAATCTGTGCTACACTTAAGAGATTACTGTTTGGTACAATGGCAAGAAAAAAGTAGCTCTACACATTAAGTATTAGGAAATGCACACTTCTTACAGGACAAAAAACCTACGTACTGTCTAAATTGTAAAATTGCAGTGGCAACTTCGGAAGAAATAAATACGGAGCACCATCTTATTTCTACAATTCACACACTTCCCCTGTCCTTTGTTTTCATATTAAACCACAGATCATGAAATTTCTGTTCTTTTTGGTGCCTTTAGTTCTCGAAATCACTCAATGATTCTTACATTGCACGTAGTATAAAAGAGCAGGCAAGCTACGGTCTGATCTTAAGCTTTAAACAGTGGCAAAGTTTCTGTATGGTGTAAAATGTTCTGGTCTCAGAGTTTAAAAAGTCCCCAAATAATGGTCAGTCTATGATTGAATACCATACGTATGATTTTTAGATCATTTTAATCAAAAAGACAATGTTGATACTATTTTGTTGCAAATCGCTTAAGTGCAAAAAGAGGTAATAGGCATGCATAAGAAGGGGGAAATTGCAATGGGCACTAACTGTGTTTAATATTGCAATGAAAGTCTGAATTACAGAAGAGAGACGTTGAATGCTCATATTCCTGTAACAATAAAACTCTAAATGATTGTCCAGCCCAACAGGTATCTATTTATTCTTCTCAAATATTGCAGACTCAATTCTACAAACACTCTGAATTGTACAAAAACAAAATATATTGATATTCTTATGTCGAAGTTGTCAAACCTTTCTATGCTCCTAAATATTGTGTTCCCAATGGAAAAAAATCTTCATTATCTTCAATCATTTGCATCAACAAGTTCAGAAACTTTCATGATCTTCAGTCAAATTTTTCACTAAGACAGGGAGCAATGTTTGGATTTAATGTGGACACTATTCCGGCAATATCTGTAAATGTCAGCTCCTTGTTGATTACCTATTCTTTACCAAATGTTAGCAGAGTTTTTCTGCAAATTAGATAATGTGGAAAAGTTTTGTTTTTACTGTTATTGGAATTGATAAAAACAAACGTGGCCAATATTGTAAGTTTCAGATCTTTTATGTTGCATCTGTATCAGAAAAGCAGAGTTTTTTTTTAAATATTTTCTTAAATTGCGATGACTGGTTGTTAATTTTAACCAAAAAATATCTCGATGTATGTTTTGTAAGGCAAAAGCTTAAGAAATTTCAAGATAAGATATTTTAAGTATTGATTTCCCAGCCCTCAAAGGTTCATGAGAGATGATCAAAAACGTTGTTGTTGTAATTTTAATCATTATTCTTTGAAATGTGGAATTGAATTTGTTGCATCAAGTATTTTGTCCATAAATGAGGCTCCTGTTTGGATGAACTGTCCAGCACACCAGAGTGTAAAGAAATACCACAAGGCTTTGAATCAACACTTTTTAACGCTGTTTTCATTTTTGCAACAGAAATAATCCACAAAAATAAGCTCAGCACAGTGGGAGCGCTCATTTATGAGGTCTCCCCACCTGCTCTTCTGAATGATTTAACATCAATAAAATGGAACAAGAAGTTGACATTTACAAATCAGGTGAAAAATTTGTAAAATCAACTCAGTGACTCGATAACACACGGATACAGAAATAGTAACTGGTACTCAAACACCGGCAACAAACTGAACCTTCGATTTTAACCCTTCGAGGGATGGAGCCAAACGTGGTCACCATCTCTGCCAAACTTCTGACAGACTGCCGTCCATTCAAGCCCCTCTGACACAAACACACTCATACGCACACACTCACACAGTCTGTCCTCAGCTGCCGGGGCCTCAGGTTCATCCCCTGGTCTTGCCCTCCCGCTGGATTATGGGGCAGCAGCCGTGGAAAGGTCCCAGCCTGGGGGGGGCTGCAGCATCCTCCTCCGTCTCCCACAGCCGGTCCACCTCTGGCTCTATTTCTCCCCGCTGGATTCTTGCTCTTTGGCCAGGCCGCGGATGGATAAGTCGTACACCACCTCCTCGATCTTCTTCACGTCGTACTTGAGGCCATCGTAGCGTTTCCTCAGCGGGTCGTTCTTCAGGTTGAGCAGGCGGAAACCAGAGTCCAACTCGTTGATGAAGTTGGAGATGCGGAGCGGCCGACTGTAGTCTCCTGCAGTGACGCTGTTTACTGCCAACCGAGACTGGAGAGGGACGAACAGTGTAGAGATGAAAGATGAAGAATTTTCAAACAATGATCTTTTACTCATTTAATTACACTGGGGAAAACAATTTTTGTTGAGTTAGGTCTGGCAGCTATTTTTAAATAATTTTTGGGTGCTGAACAAAAAACTGATCTCAGTTTTTCTCCATTACATCAAGTTTTTGAACTAAAGGATCTTTGTTTTCTTAAAAAGTATGAAAAATACTGGACTTAACAGGCCCAAATCACATGCCAAATCATTCAACTCATGTGGATCAAATCCCCCCTATATAAAAATCTGCATCATTGCTGTCACTGCGTTCTTCAACATCACTCAAATCTTCTAGAGGAGGTAGCTGTTTGAAAACTGGCACTGGAATTTCAGCTGAATGAGCCATTGGTCTGTAGCTGACAGTAGATATTCTATTTTACTTATTTTACTTTACTTTATTTTTCTTGTTAAATCCTGATGTATCCACTAAACTAAAGTAACAGTCTGTGCAGTGATCTTTTTGCTCTGGTAAAACCATGGGGAAACCAAATGCTAACTTTCACGTGTTCTTTGGTCCACATCCGTAAACTCTCCACACACTGCTTACACACTTTGTGAGGGCCCATGGTTTGTCTTGATCACAGAGTTTTACTTTAAAATATGTAAAACATGCTTGTTTGACAAATGCACTGATGTTTGCCCTCTGACTTGGAGAAACTACCACAAATATAGCCAAAGGAGTCAGGGCTGTTTAGGCATTTATTATGAGAAGTAGCAGGAGCAGACATGATCTGAAATAAATACTTAAATAAAACACTAAGATGGAAACTTACAAGCTTTGAAAACTAAAAAAACAGCTTTAAGAGAAACAGAACTTAAACAGTATGACCATAGTTACAAGGTTAAGAGAAAAGCCAGTCCAAATCCTCTCAGCTCCTACTATGCAGTTTTCTGTTTGCAGATATTGATAGTTCTGACCTATTGGGAGCTGCACACTAGGGATGTCCCGATCTGATATTGATATCGGATATCGGTCAAAAAAACAAATATCGGATGATATCGGCCTGCATCCTAAATCTCCGATATCAGCACTCCGATACAAGCAGTCCATTCTTATATATTTATTTTTTATTTTATTCAGTTGTAGAATATGCTCCTGCATGTTTAAAACTGTAAATACACCACTGCTGCATCATTTTGCAATTGGTGAATCAGAGTTCTGCATTAAATCGGGTGTCATGGTGCTTAGGCAGATAACTATCTTGCCCATAGTTGTGTCTCTATGGTTTGCTTACATTTAATAAAATGCATTTTTCCTCTCCGCACTGACAAATGCCTCCTCCCCCGCTCCTCTCGCACTACAGCGATAAGCCGCGCGAGAACCAAAGCGTCTCTCTGCAGGCAGAGTGCCCCCACATGCATTTTTTTAAGAGGCCGCTGCCACCGCGGCCCGAGACGTAGCGGTGATTCAGCAAACGTCAGAGCAGAGGCCACCTAAAAGTGTCCCACAACACTCCCTGTCATAGAACGAGCCGATAACTTCTGAATCGTTAATTCTCTTTTTAACAGACTCAAACAGCGTGTCATACAGTTAGCAGTTCTCTCTCTCAGTCTATACTTCCGTAACCCTCAGCCAATCCCCGGGCTCCCCCTTAGCAGCGTTAACATTACAAAGATCGTCTACTCTGAAGATGCTCACTCTGACATACTACTATGACACTCCCTTCCCTAAAAACAATTCAGTAGAAATGCTTCCCCACGTCCAGTTCTTCGATAGTACGATATGATTTGCTGCTGCCAGGCGACTACAGCCAGAAAGTTCAAAACGCTGGTTTCTGAGCAGCAGGACAAAATCTGTGTGCGTGCTCTTCGGCGGCAACCGCTTCTACCGCGGCGGTCCAAACCGCGTGCTGTCTGCCGCCTGTCCCTCATTGAAATGACTGGAAGCGGCGCGTTGTGTGAAGGGGATGATAAAGACACACACACTACACATACAGACATACACACACACTCACACTCAGGCGGTGGATGAAGGAGCGACCATAACGGTAAAAAAATATAATAAAAAAACCCAATTTAAACAAACATTAATGGATGACCTGAAGCTTACCAAACAATCTCTCCAAGCAAAAATCTCAGCATTTTTAAGCCAATTGTCCTTACTAAGACGGGAAGCACAGCTAGCAGCAGTGTAGGAAACTTTCAGCATGTAGTTTCTCCTCATTGTCAGTCACTTGCTATAACTTTATGATTCGTCTTCTCTCCACCTGCTGAGCTTACATGGTTACATGAAATGTTCCATTCTTCCTGTTTTTTTTTAAATACTTTTTATACTTTATGCAGTTTATTTTAATTTTTTGAGAATGTTGTAGTTGTGTGCCCACAGTGCTCACTATTTATTCAGATGTAAATGCTCTTTAATTATGATATTATTATTATGGAGCATTATTGACAGACCCCCCCCCCCAACCCCTAACCCCGAACCCGCCGCCCCAAGGCAATGAACCTAGAGGAAACACTGTAATATATTTATTTTTTATTTTATTCAGTTGTAGAATATGCTTATGTTTAAGTTCAACACAGTGGTTATTTTGCAATTGGTGAAATGTGTTTTTGTTTGATTTATTGAGGTCACTTTTCAGGGTCTTCTAATATTTTTTATTCATGTTGTTTTAATTGTAGTATATTCTTATGTTTAAGGTTAAAATTTATTTAACCTGTTGGTTAATAACAAATGGGTCAGTTTTTCTCATACCTACTATTGCTGCCTACTGTTCTCTGTTTGAGTAATCTGACCTGATCAAGCCTTTTCTTACAGTCCATACTACAAAATAGGTAATAAAAGTCTGTATGATTCCTGTTGATATCGTATCGGATTGATATAGATATGATTGATATATTGATATATAGGTATCGGCCAATACTCAAGGCTGCAATATCGGTATTGTATCGGAGGTGAAATAGTTGTATCGGGACACCCCTACTGCACACACCTCTCACTGCACTGTCTCAACTGTGACTGCACAAACATTTTACCACGTAGCTGTAGATGAGTCCAATCGTGATCAGCTGGTGAGTCTTATTACAGCTAATCAGTGGAATTTTGCTTAACTGGAGGGTAAGCTGTGGAGAAAAAACTTCACATGCTAGAAATAAACTGACTACAGTTTTGGAATCAGCCTGACAAATTTAGTCTAAATCGGCACCAGAATCTAACTCAACAGAATTTTTTCAAATTGTTCACCAGTGTATAAAATAAACAGCTTATGTAAATATGTTGTTGTAAATATCTTACCTTGAAATGACACTGTAAATTGGCCTAATGCAAATTTAAAGTTGAGGACACACACTTTGTGCCACTGCATTATCAATATGAAATTCTTGAAGATATTCACTTGAAAATGGACAAACTTTAAAACCATTCTGAGTGTTACGATAGTAAGAACCGCTAACATTGATTCCTCCATCAACACTTCTCTGTAGACACGGCGGCTTGACGCTCAGGTCCAATTAGCCTGGACACCAATGTCCTATTTGAATGAAGGAGCCTTTTAAACACAAGCTGTCCTTTATCATATTGAACATGAAAGTGCTTAGACAATGACAATGCTTTTCTGACTGGCCAAAAAAACATTTAAATCCAGTAACAATCGGCTCCTGTCGGCAGATTGAAAGGGTCTAATCTGCATTTCGACCTGGGTCGACTGACCCTGCAAGCAACACAGGTTTTTATCAGCTCACCTCCAAATGGCTTCAGTAAAAACTCCACGCCTGGGTCAACCCGCTAATTTATGTCATGACGTTGGTGTAACGTGCCCATGACATAATATAGCCCCTGTCCCCTCTGTCTATACCATACGTGACTCTTTACTGTCTCAGCAACAAATTCTATCTGCCTTAGTATCATCTGTGCTTGAATGTCATTCAGTCTGCGCCGAGTTTGTACATGTTTAAAGAGGAATAAAAGTACAAAGTACAGAGAACAGCTGACCAACATGTCCACAGCTTCCAGTCTCCTTTCCATTGTTTACATGGATGTGTTTTGGCACAAAGATGATGTCATCAATGTGAAGACATCAGCCTGAAGTACCAGAGGAAAAAAAAAAAGCCATGCACTTCATCTGCTGCCCTGATCTGCTGGCAGTGGGAAAGGCATCCAATGCCAATTGTTAACGGGTTAACCCGCACTGACCTGCTAATTTTAGTGTGAAAGTGGTCTTAGAGGGGCTAATATATGATAATATATGTGATATATTTTTGCCATATCGCCCAGCCCGAACCACCACTTTGGCCAACTTTTGCCTCCATTTACAAACTGCACTGACCATTCAAGAAGCAACTCATCCACTGTGCTAGTTTACTTCCAGCTAGTAAAGCATCATGGCAGCAATCATAACTATAACTACACAACCCTGGATAATTTAACTGGTGTTAGAATTTAAAGAAATACTAAAACCAACTTTGTAAATCTGACCACCAAGGGTGACCACTTCTACTGTTTAGCCTGCGTATCACACAAATCCTTTAATAGTGAAGTGCTTAAGTTCCCTTCAAACACTTAGAAATATTTTCTTCATCCGCTATTAATGTAACAATTAACTCACCAGTTCACTCGCCATGATCAACACACCAGCAAGGTAGTCTTCTATATCCAGGTGAAAGCCTTTCTCTCTCACCACCTCAACTGCAAGGTGAAGAGTTTGAAGGACAAAAAAAGATTTAAGATGGTTAGCAGTAACACTTCCACACTGACACACTAACTGATACTTACTGCTGAGGATCTGGGCCACTTCTTCTCGAGTCACGAGTGCTTCACTCTCCAGGTAGACAACAAAGGCTGCTAAGAAAACCAAACGCTGCAGCACAAACCGCCAGTGTTCATGGAATCTGAGGTGAATAAGGATCAAAACAGAGCAGAGAGAAGGGATTTTCAACACCTCTTTACTGACCAGAAAAATGTACTCCGTCAGAACTCTGATTTACAAGAAGAAGAGATATAAAGTTCAAGGTTTTATTAATAACAGATCAGACACTTCTGCTGATTAACCCCATCATTTTGGTCCAATTATTTCCATATTTCATACATTTTTTGTTAACCTTGGTTTGACAGGTGTGGTTTATCAGAAAAGTGGCCTAAAAACTGGCTTGTACCTATAATACTGCTCCACGGGAAATTTGGTTTTTAGGTCTGCAATCTGTGTCCTGACGGTGCAGAACAGCTCCCGTACCTTCGCACATTTAACAGGAACTGAGAGAAGAAAAAAAAACATTAGAGGATTAAAAGCAAACATTATTCAGAACCAGTCAAGCAGGAGCACAAAGTGTCACACACTCACTCTCTTTGAATCCAGAAGGCTGATGAACACTTTGGAGTACTGTGAGTATTTCTCTGGCCGTCTGCTCCAATGTCTGAACCACTTTACGGATATCCTGGAAAAAAGATATCTTCAAAATGAGTGCTCTGCTGTGCTGGTTAATATTTGTCAATAAAGCAGGGGCGTCAATATTGCAATGAAAGCATGAATTACAAAAGAGAGAAGTTGAATGCTCATATCCCCACAACAATGAAACTCTAAATGATTGTCCAGCCCAACAGGTATCTATTTATTCTTCTTAATTATTGCAGACTCAATTCTACAAACACTCTGAATTGTACAAAAACAAAATCTATTGATATTCTTATGACAAAGTTGTCAAACCTTTCTATGCTCCTAAATATTGTGTTTTCTAATTTAAAAAATCTTCATTATCTTAACAATCATTTGCATCAACAAGTTCAGAAACTTTCATGATCTTCAGTCAAATTTTTCACTAAGACAGGAAGCACTGTTTGGCTTTAATGTGGACACTATGCCAGCAATATCTGCAAATGGGTCGAAATTTCAGCTCCTTGTTGATTTCCTATTCTTTGCCAAATGTTAGCAGAGTATTTCTGCAAATTAGATAATGTGGAAAAGTATTTTTTTTACTGTTATTTGAATTGATAAAAACAAAACTTGGCCAATATGGTAAGTTTCAGATTTTTATGTTGCATCTGTATCAGAAAAGTATCTCAGTTTTTTTATATTTTCTTAAATTAAAATGTGCAATTCTGGTATTGTGACGGTTGCGATATAATTTTTACAAAAAATATCTAGATGTATGTTTTGTAAGGCAAAAGCTTAAGAAATTTCAAGATAAGATTTTTTTTACTACCTGATAGCATACACTACACTACTTTTGATACAGTAAAGACATCTGCCAGAACAGTTTTTGCATATCGGCAATCTTTTATGTAGGGATGGGAATCGAAAACCAATTCCAGTAGAGAATCGTTAACAGCTCCATCAAAGAATCGATATCATTAATCTTTTTGCTTATCAATTTCCTTATCAATTCCATTCAATTGACAGGGTTCAGAAGCGTCAGAATTGTGGCTTAATTTTAATTACACCTACTGCACAACCTTAAGTGAGTGGAAACACCAGCAACTTGCAGAAGCACTTATCTATACTATGATGTATGTTTGGCATTGTTGACGCATAAAATGAGACCATTTGCCCACATGCAAAATCTGCAGGAATCGATAAGGGAATCGTTAAAGAATTGGATCGATTAGCAGGATCGTTAACAGCACTGGTATTAGAGGTGTGAAAAAATATCGGTATCGCAATATATCGTGATATTTTGACTCCCGATACAATATCGATATTTCTAATCTTAGTATCGATATTTTTGTAAAAATGAAACCTCATATTTTATCAGAGTTGGAAATAAAATACAACGCATAAATATGTATACACAGGTTTTGTTTCATGCAGTCTCTTCAGTTCAGACAGTGACAAGAGAAATATGTGACTTTTTTTTACCTTTTTGTGCTGTCAGTAACTCAAAGCAGTTTGTTCCTCATGTGTTCAGTTACAGTTTGAGCTGCACTGCGGGTTAGGATGCTTTCAATACATTGTTAAAGGGATAACAGGAATAATTTCTTTGCAACATGAATTTAAGTGTCGATGCACTCTGTGTTTTCAAGTTTTCAAGTTATTTCAATTACACTAATAAAATCTTATCAATACCCATCCCTACTTTTATGTATCCCTGATAAATATTTTAGAAATCTTTCTAAGACATGTATAAAAGTGAAACTGTTTCTTTTTATTGGACATTCATTTTGAACAAGAAATGCCAAACTTATTTTATGTTTTTAAACATCACATTTGAGCTGGCTCAATGGGCCTTTCTGAGATATCAGAAACCAGCTAAACAAAACATTCTAGCACAAGTTTTTCATTTTATGAATGCTGGTAAATAACTATATTTTGAAATATTAATCAAAAATAAAAGTGAGCTTTACTTTTCTTACAGGAAGGTTCGTGTAAGACAAATGAATGAAAATTCATGGCTAACAATAACAGTTATATTTCAGCATTAAATATATCATGTGGATTAAAGAGCTTCAATATTCTGGTGCATAAAACAAAGAAACACAAAAAATGATTTCGGTAATTTCCAAATTTGCTAATTTAGGGCATCTGTGGCATAGACCTTACACTGGATGGTAGTCTGATACGTTTAATAAGTATTGTGTACACAAAATGTGCCAATTATGTGGTCATCTAAGGCAGTACGCGTAAATGTATTATTATATTTAATCTAGTTTGATGTGACGCAGCAGGGGAAGCGTTAATGTGTGGCGCGTGGAACAAAAACAACGGCGAGCACACTGTTTAATAATATTTCAGAATAGAGAAAAAAGACTTTAATTAACTAAATTATCCAATTATTAAGCTTAGCCTGAATGACTAGGTCTCACTGTCGGCCACTAGAGGCTCTGGCGCTTTATAATCCGCACTTCTACAAATTAATTTGGTCTGGAAAGTGGAAAAAACCAAACGTGTTGAAATATTTGGGCTCAGGTTAGCCGCTGGCTAACAGTCCGAGGCTAATGTTGAAGGCGGGATGCTCATTCATACCTCTCTGACGTCCTGGTCAGCGCTCAGGAAGCCCTGAATGTAGCTGAACATTTCGGTGACAGACATTTTAATTCCAAGACAAACTATCCGAGTGAGACTGACGAAACCCTCCGCCGATAATTCATATAAACATCAATGTGCACGACAACCGTCCCCTCCGCCTCTCACAGGTTTGAGTGGCGCGCTCTGATGATGTCATTACGTTGACGCTGCATGGTTGTCTTCGGTGTTTTTTTGTTTGTTTGTTTGTTTGTTTGTTTTGCATTATTTACTTATATGGCACACTAAGACAAAACAATATCTCAATATCTTTTAAACAGAAATCTGGGTGTTAACAATAAAAGTAAACATTCTCTTTTAAATGCATTATAAGCAATTTATAGGCATTTTAATAAGGCATTACACTGTGCTTATAATGTAATATAATCACAGTTATTAGTCCTTTGGTCATTAACACGGCTTTGTAATAGTATTCATAAGTAGTAAAAATCTAAGGGTGTCCAAACTTTTTTTCTTAAGAGCCACAAAGTGAAAAATACAATTGTGACCGAGCCACTTTTCTATGATTCACTTTAAATGTATGAAATTTGGCCAATTTGGATTTTCAGGCGTGGGCAACTGGCAGCCCGGGGGCCACATACGGGCCTTCACCTCACTCAATGCGGCCCATCAATCATTTCCAAAAAACAGAAAAAAAATGAAAATATAAAGAAAACATAACAACTGCTAAATCTGATTCTTGAGTGGTTTGTACTATAAAATGCACAAATTGGAATAGATGAAAAAATATTTTCTTTAAAACACTTCATTTATTTTAATTAGTTTTTTTGGTCATGAAAGAACTTTGCTTGATTGTGTCTCTAAATATCTTTAAAGAGGCATTAATACATAATACAAAGCATTAGTAAAAACTAATGTTGGAAACAATGGAAGAAATAATAATTGTACTTTAAAAAAGTAGTAAGTATTCATATTTTATTGCATTAAAAAGAAGCTTAAATTGGCTTTAGCTATGTGTCATGCTCTTTAAATCGTTTTTTAAATTGTAAAATTTTTATTATTTGACTTGAAATATGTAGACGTGTATAATCCTTTACTGCAGCTTTATGTTTTCTATATTTTTGTTTATGTATTTTTTCTGTATTGAGAGTGCTTAAAAAATTGTAACTGCGGTCCTCTAGCATTGAAAATGATTTTTTGCAGCCCAGATGACACATCATCTTCAAGTTCAGACACAAAACAAGCACAAATTGTTGGAGAAAATTCATTATGTCTGTGTAGATAGTATGATTTCTTTTTCAGAAGGTTTTCAGTTAATGCCTTTACATGTCTCTGACAAAAAAGGAGTGGCTTCATTGAAACATGTAAATGGATGAACTGAAAACCTTTCTGTATGTTAAAAAAAGAAAGTATAAACATAAGAGCAAACTGAATAAAATTCAGAATGATTGTTGGTGCTTAAGATGGTATGCAATTCATGCTTTGCACAGTGGACCTTGATATTTGGGGGTAGAGCAAATGAGCACAATTTATGCTATTTGCAAACATTATCAGCTGCTCTTCATGATCAGTCTTGGAAAAACTGCATGTTCTAATGTGGGTCAAATCTAATGGGACCTTTTTAAAATTACTAAGTGCTGATTAAAAATGACCAGAGGGCCACAGTTTGCCCCCAGGCTATAATTTGAGCACCTCTGCTTTAGTTAAATCATAATATTACATATAATTATAAAAATTCATGATGCTGCATTACATCCAAACCATAGATAAGCATTCCATTAAGATTGATGAGGTTAGGTGCTGATTCCACATAAAGGCTGGTCACTAACAGTAATAATTAAAGACTGAAGTTTAAGAGTCTTTCACACCTATACAGCTCCTTCATTTCATTTATATAATCATCTTTGTTTTTTCTGCTTATTGTGTAAAATACTAAATAAATATTAATTCACAAATAGTATTTATGTCACTGAGGCTAAATGTTCACCCTGTAACATGCTGATTCCCTTGACAGCAAGCACTCAAACAGCCTGTGAGACTTTTCACAATGTTTTGGATCATTGTTGATTAAAAACTCTGTGGGGAACAAAACATTATGAAACCAAAGTGTCCTGCTCTTTGTGATAATCTTAGCAAAGGAGCTTACTTTACACAATGCTTTAAGCTTAGATGCAATCAGCGAGAGCAAAAGTAATTGGTAAGCTACTATAAAACTACAATGAAGTGGTGTAACTTAGAAGAAACTCCATTATTTACAATGTATAACATCATAATGTGACCTCTTATTTAAGAGTTTACTCACAATCAAGTGGCAAATTAGGCTTCATGGCTGTGCTGATAATGTACGAATAATTGGTTATTAAAAAATGATCAGAAACTCTTACCATCAGGTCCCCAGCATCTTTTGTTGTTCGTGTTAACAGTTTGTAAGCAACTGTCATTTAAACACACACACTGCAAATGTTAAGAATCAAAAGCAGGCAATAACAGATGTATATTTTTATTTGCCATTAAACTTTTAAATCTCATGGGCGTGAGTTCAACGCAAACCTTATTTCAGACATTTATCCAAAACCGATACTCAAAATCCCAGTTACTTTTGGAGGTTGGGATCCAGGAAGTGCTTTATGCCAACTCGCTTCCACGTTTTTGGTTTCATACCTGCACCACTTTTACATTTCAACTTCCTAATTTCATTATAATTGGGGATTGTGAAACTGAATAACTAATAGGAAGTGATTGTGACTTAGTATTAAAGCTGATATTAGAATATTGTCATCGGGCTTATTTGTTAGTTTATCCCTTTAACTCCCGGCTCAACTGTTTAGCAGAGGTCATTAAATTCAGGAATATTTAATTGGTTAAATAAACATAACACATCATTGTTTGTTTCTGTCAATGTTTTATAATACAGAAGAAACTGCAAATAAACCAAAATGTAAGCTAAAAGGTTCAATTTTTATTACCATCATTATTACAATTAATTTTATTATTATACTTAACCATTTACTGATATGATGATATGAACACATATAGAGTCTGTTATTTATCAAAACATTCTTTGTGTTTGTCAAACTCAATATCATCTAATTTTGATTATTTTTTCAAATTTTTACAAACATTTCTGCCTTTCTACTTGATTTTATCCCAAATATTTTTTTTCATCTTTGTGTCATCACACAATCAACTGTTAGCTTTAAAAAATAATAATAATAATACTGGAACCAAACAATGATTTGATTAGTTCTGTTTTTCAAAACATTAAACATCCTTGAATTTAATGTTGACCTCCGCCAAACACTTGAGCTGGTAGTTAAAGGGTTATAATAGAGGTTAACAGAGGTTTACAGAGTGCTTAGACAGGCAGGGACATAAAAACAGCAAAGCACAAGAGAATTTAAAATCGAAGAACATTTAAGACGGACACAAAAGGTAAAATGAAATTTGAGATAGACGGTGGCATAGCAACCCAGACAATACAAGAACCTTGCTACGTAAAAGAGACCATGAGGACCAAAATAAAAAACATACATTAATAAAATTTAATACTACTACTACTACTACTACTACTACTACTACTACTAATAATAATAATAATAATAAAACGAAAGAATGGAGATTATAAGAAGGATAGTGAACAATAAAACAATGGGCTTTGAAGCTGACAATGAAAAGATTAAGAGTATAACGTGAGGCGAAACAAAAATAAAACAATCAGAATTAAAGTAAATACAGACAGCAATCTGTTAAGACAGAATAAAGAAATCAATAAAAACAAACAAGCAACAATGATATGATTAATACTATAAAAAAAAAAGCTAACGGAAGACTGAATCTCAAGTAGAAGACTAAAACACAAATAAAAGGCTAAAAAAGACTAAAACACTTTGTATTACTTAATTAATGATTTATCAAATGAAACTAGAATAATAAAATGTTGTCCTCCTATATCATTTTAACTGTCTGAGTTGCAGTTCCGCAGTCGCCCACTAGATGTCACCGCCGTCGCTGTTTTCTCCACCGCTGCTCTCATCACGTTGGTCTCACGCAGTAAAGCAGTCGGCAGCCTGTTGCTTGAATTAGTCAACCAGACCTCTCTGTGCAAGTCAGGAGGTACGAGCCGGACTTTTGTTAGCTCTCTGCTCCTTTAAGTTACTCTTCTCCAGCCTGACCGTGTTGTCGGATGGCTGGCATATCACGACATCGGACTAAAAAACAATGAAGCTGGCTGCCGTCCCGCTGAAGCCTTGAGATGGAGAAAAGCTCAGCAGAAGATGACTGTGTGGATTCAGGAGCCGAGACTGGAGGGTGAGTATTACAGAGCCTGCTGAGATGTGACTGCTTTAAAACGTCTTCTCAAGTGTATCTCACGATTCTTTGGCAGATTTGAAGCACTTTAAAATTCATTAAACACTATGTTTGTTCCAGGAGGCGACATAAATAGATCAGTGCATTAAAAAAATACTTTTAACCCATAAATTGGTGTTATGTTTGTGCAGAGACACATCAGACATATTAAACGAAGCCAAACAACAGCCGAATTGAAGAAAATACAGATTAATGGACTCACTTGGGGGTACCTGAGTTGCACTTTGTCAATATAGGAAGAAATCAATAAATTAACATATTCTGGTATGGAGTTTGGTGCAACCAATCCAAGCAAATGCCAAACTTGGGTAAACGCGCGTAGACTCATAACAAACCCTTCAGCAGAGCGTTATGTAATTCATATTGTAGGGCAGTGCCTACAAACCTTCTCTGCCAGAACTTAAATATTTATATGCATGAAAAATAACCTTTCAGAATTAGGTCTAGTATGTGATTTTATTGTCCATGTTCATGTGCATCTAACCAGAAGTTGTATTAACTATAACATTTAAGAAATGGAATCAGGTTTTTAATCAAAACCATTTAGTCTTTAACATTTCATTTGTCTTTTCCTTTACATTACAAAAACCTGTGACAGTTTACTTGAAAAAACAGACATATTAAGACATATTAAGCTGATTTTAAAATAATATCATATCATGATGAACCATGAACCACATGCCAGCTTGTTCAGTTGGAAAATGTACTCGGCCAACTTCAACATTGAGTTCAACATTATGGTACAGTAACAAAGAGGAATCGGTGTTATCTGAGTTTTTTTTCTTCAAAACAGCTGTCAAAAGGTCTGACATTTTGATTAAACTTGATGCTAATGCGGATGTGCAACTCTTAAGGCTGTACAAAGATTTTTTTAAAAGTTAATGCATTTGCATTTATATACTGAAATTAAAGCACTCAGGGCCAGATCCACAAAGAACGGATTGCTCCTGCTAATATCGCCGGTATTTGCGCCGAATTAGCTCACACAATCTGCCCTGTTTTAGCGCCATAACCTCAAAAGAATTTGCTACGTGCAAACACGCCCACACAGTTTGGTACCTGGGTGCAATTTGCGCCTCTGATTGTAATAAGCAGCGTGGCATATAGGTGGCTTTGCCCCTACAAACTTTGAGGAGATTGACGTCTCCTTTACACGGAGCAGCAAAAACAGTCAAGAACAATATGCAGTTACACTGAAGGGCATTACATTTTTAATTTTATATATTATTTTGGTCTTTGTTATTGAAAGAGCCAAATAAATACAGAAAATACAACTCAAATAACCAAAGAGTGGTCAGGGAGTCATCAGGGTTTTTAACAGACTGTATTTAGACCAAAAAAAAAACCCAGTGGAATGGTTACAGAGACAAACACAGTCGGCTATGTTACTGTCATCCCTGATGTTATCTAGCAGTGCAAGGATCATGCTGCCTGGAAACCGCTATCTGCAAATGATTTCATTGTCACTTAAATCAAAAAGTGGTACTCTCCTCTGATAAATGCTTTCTTGTACGCAGCTGCCATCTCGCCTGCCATCTCCCTATGACAGCCCTTATATAGGCTGTGCTCTGCAGTTATCACCAACTCAGTGCAGTTTGCGATCATTTTGAAACTGCACTGATGTAATACACAGGTCTCACTGGCAGTAAATAGCACCTCTTTACTGCTTGTGTCAAATAGCACTGGTCTATGTGGGGCAATTTTGTGCTGAATTTATGAATATTCCCTAATTTGGATGTTTTCACATTGGACTGGTGCAATGAGGAGTGGTGGTGCAGTTTGTGTTCGGTTTGCGCGCATTTAACCCCTGCTTGTATGCTTTGTGGATTGCATACAATTTTTTCTGTCATTTGCACAGGTTTAGCGGTTGCAAAAGCAGTGCAATCCTTTTGAGGATCTGGCCCTTAGATTATTAAATTCTAAATGGTTTGTAAAATCCCAAGGCATGCTTAAACTTGTTTAAAGGCACACCAGTTTGCCACATGACTCGAGAAACTTTATTGTAAGGTGTGCATCAATTTCACATAAATTCATTCTCAAAATTAAAGTTCAAGCGAAAATTACGCAAAATACTGTAATTGTTGAATATAGTTACTTGTTTGCACTCAGGCACTGAAATTGCCACTGCATTCGTCAGTAAAAACATTTTCCTGTTTGATGGCCACATTCTTTTTCTGCATGATTCCTTATGTTGCCTGTGGTCATCCACCACCCTTAACAGATACAGATAGTGTCAACACTGCCTTTACTGACAGTCTGACAATATTGTGAGTAACGATCAATACTGTTTGATTTTTTAAATTAAGACTTAAAATTTCCAAAAGAAAAATGTGATAAACCATAAACATATTATTGCCAGTGTCTAACTACCCTTTCAATTTTTCTTAAAAGTCATATTGATAGATGGAAAGGCATTATCCAGCCTGACAGTAAATGATCATTAATTGATACCAAAGACTTCTTGCATTCTTTTTTAATTCAGTATCAACATTTTGTCTGATGAGAACATATGGTGAAGGTGTGATCTTAATTCTTTGTTGAAAGTTAATCTTAATCACTAATCTTAAAGAGAGTACAACAGCAGTTCAAGCCTGGTTCAAGGATTATTTGACTCTGCTGATTTCAAAGTCTGTATTGTTTCCTCTGTTTACAGCCATTAGACAAAGATGAGCCTCGGTTCCTCTTGTGGTACGTGACTGCTCAATGTTGTGTTATGTTTTAGTAAAGGACCCGTGTCTCTGTGTGTATTTGTGCCTCTTTTAAATGATCACGATGTAGATTGTGCCCCTGTAATAGGACGACCCTTCTTTGAAGAAAACCCCAGACCCAATCATGTCCTTTGTTTGGCCTCTGCAGCTAAAACATGTTAAACACTACATAGCAATAGCCAGCACTGCACCATGGTGGTCAAGTGGGACGTCCCTTCACCAGTGTTATGTTTCATTAATCCCACAACACCTCAGGAGGCCTGGACAGTAAACCCTCATGTCCCATAGCCCCCCTTTCTTTACTAGCTCTCACCACCATCATGCCAACATGCATGTGCTCCTAATCTAACCTACTCATCTGCATTTTCCAAATCATCACCTGCAGCAGACTCAGGCTGTGTACATGCAAGCCACAGGTTGTAACAATGCACAAGGCACCTTATGGCAATGGGCACCTCCTATTACCAAATATGGCTATTCTTGGTGCCAACATTACGCAGGACTAGACATTTGATAGGGGCTTAAAAAGGGTGGGGGTTGGATGAAGGTTTATTGTGATCAATATGATCTTGGAGAATCTGTTGATCAAGTCAGTGTCCATGGTTGTGTGGTAATGTCTGTGTTATTATAAATTCAAAAATGATCAGAAATGATTGCATTAGGGTTCCCGAACATTTTTGTGGTCCTTGTTTGCACTTCATTTGCAACCATCCTCTTAACCCTTTAACTCCCAGCTCAACTGCTTGGCAGCAGTCAGCACATACAAGAATATTTTTAATGTCGTAAGAAACATAACACGTCATTGTTTGTTCTGTAAATTTGTTAGGATACAGAAAAAACTTCAAACAAACCAAAAGAACTGATAGTTTCTTTGTGTAGGATTGTAAGGTTTAAAAAGCAAAAAAATAATATTACTATTACCATTGGTATTATTTTAGGTACTTTACTGAACCATGTACTGATAGTATGATTTATATATAATCTAAAATTCATCAAAAACATTTTTGTGCTTTTGTCTAACTCAGTACATTATCATCTATTTTAATATAGTTTTGATGCTATTTTATTTACAAACATGTCTGCCTTTTCTAATTGATTCTTATCCCAAGTATTTGTTCATTTTTATGACATCATAATCAACTGTTACCTTTTAAACCTTTCAATCCCACACTAAGAAAATACCTTTTTTTTTCTCTGTTTCCTGAGGTGTTAACGGGATCAAAATTTATTGATGAACTCAGTCAAACAGTTGAGCTGGTAGTTAAAGGGTTAAAAATAAAGTAGCACTGAAAAATTTGCCAACATTGCACTTAATAACCCAAAGTGAAAATTTCAAATCTTGCATGTTTATCATGGGGGTGCCATGGTGGTGCAGCAGGTAGTGCACGTGCCTCACAGCAATAAGGTTGCTGGTGTGATCCCTGACCAGGGCCTTTCCGTGTGAAGTTTGCATGTTCTTCCCATGCCTGTGTGGGTAGGGTTGGAAATATATACGATTTTGTCAATGCCAATGCTAGTCACAATCCTGCTAATCAATCCAATTCTTTAAAGATTCCCTTATGAATTCCTGCAGATTTTCTGTGTGGGCAAATGTTGGTCTGTAGATTTTCAGTGTCAACAATGTCAAACACATGTCACAGCAGAGATAACTGCTTCTGCAAGCTGCTGGTGTTTCCACTCACTTAAGGTTGTGCAGTAGGCGCCTTTTGTAAAAAATTAAGCCACAGTTCTTACGCATCTGAACCCTGTCAGTGGAAGGAACTGATAAGGAATTTGATTAGCAAAAAGACTCTTGATATTGAGTCTATGATGAAGTTGTTAACGATTCTCGAGTGTGATTGATTTTCGATTCCCATCCTGATGTGTGGATTCTCTCCAGGCACTCCGACTCTCTCCCACAGACCAAAACATACTCATTAGATGAATTGGTGACTTCCAGATTGCCCTCAGGTACAAGTGTGAGCTGAACGGTTGCCTGTAAGAATAGGTAATGGATGGATGGATGTTTATCATGGGCCTTATCTCAAGCATTCATCCCCCCCCCAAAAAAACTATTCTGAAATCCATAGAATTTGTAAAATTTTGGAAACCAGCCGTGATAAAATGTCAACGCCATCCCACATGTATTCCTGCTCCATTTTATACATAAAACTGCAAAGGGCTTAGACCTACAGAAACACAAGGTGCAAAACATTTGAGTCAAAAATTTGGTGACGTTTCAGTGAAACATCCGTCATAAAATTAGATGGAAATGCAAAAAGGGCTCTCAATATTTGCTTGATTCATTTTCCAAATCATCAGCCGCCCAAGTTTTCTGTAGGAAACCCTAAGGCCCCATGCACACGAAGACAAACCGAGGTCTAAACACATATGTTTTTTGATGAATCTGCGTATCATCCATATGAAGACGGCTTTTTGGGGGTCTGTAAACGATCATTTTTGAAACAAGGTTCCAGAGTGGAAAGATTTTGAAATCCTGTATACGCAGCTCTGTGATTACAGCTCTGTGATTACGAGTGTTCATGTATGTGCGTTATTTCATTTTCTGAGGCAGTCTTTTTGATGACGCTTTTTAAACTGTTTAAGCGCTTTGTCGCTTTGTGGATGGGGGCCTGAGAGACTGGATGTTAATGTAGCCTGTGTTTATGTTATCCTTTTTTCACTTTATACATTTATTTTTGTCCTATGTTGCACATTGTTAGGTAGATGTCAGTGGTAATGTTTAAAATAACAGTCAGGTCAGACAGCTAACAAACACCATCAACACTTTACTATGAAAGAGAAACTAAGGTAAAAGTATTTCAGCAATTTAGCAAAAGTGATTTTTGTAAAATTGGAATTTAAACTGTTAACTTTTAAAATCATAAGCAACAACCTGAAAATGTAATGCTTATCTCTTTACTAGGGGCGGGAGAAAAATCGATTCACACAAGTATCCAGATTGTTTGTTTGACAATTTTAAATAGATTTTTTCTGTACAAAAATCATTTTTTTTCCAAATTTTAATGCTTCATTTTAGTCTGTATTAATAAGCCATTTTTAGGTGCAATCAAGGCTTTTGAAGAGAGAGTATAAACAGCTGGTTAGAATATATTGCTGATTAAATCCTAAAAACAGACTCACATGTGATGTGTATTTTTCCTGATATAGTCTGGAGGCATCATCATTGTTCATCTTTTCTGCTGGTGTTAAAAAAGCTAACTAAAGATTGCAAAAATCGGCAGTATCGTAGAATCGCAATTTAAAACGAATCAGCACCTAAAAAATCAGAAGAAATTGAATTGGGAGAAAATTGTATCGTCCCAGCCCTACTCTTTACCCTTATATCACAAGTTTCAAAGCTGGGAAAGTAATCCAAGCGGCACATCAATGCCCGTGTTGTTAAAGCCACCTGCGATCGAGCTGTTTCATTATCCGTGAACTGGAACCAAACTGTATAATGTGTGTGAGAGAGTGTGTGTGCGTCATGGGAAAAGGCAACCGAGACCCCTGACCACAGTTTTGCTGCGAGAGGAAAAACAGGAGCTGATAATCAGAACACCAACGCCTCCATCAGGTCACATCCTCCACCTCTTCTTTCCTCCTCTGATCCCACAGTCGCTGTTTTTGCCCCTTTTTCATGAATTATGAGTTCTTACACGTGATTGTCAGGAAAAAGAGATGTCCTTCAGGTTGTCCCTTTTTAAAGCAAAGGTTAAAGTGCGACTTGTGTGAAATCGAGGTTGCCTGACTGAGGCCCTGAGGCATTGTGTTTCGGAGTTCTCAGTGTGTCTGTTAGTCCGTCTGTCCAGCCTGAGAATGGAAAAGCTGAAAAACTGTTCTGCTTAAAGCTGCCTGCAGGAAACGCAGAAGTTTATGATTGGATGTAGTGTACTGATGGTTTTTAAAACCTTAATTATATCTTTAAATCTGGTTCGACCAACAGCTATTGTCTAAATATTCAATATGTTAAAAGTAAGAATGCACAATATTGGACTTTTTAACTCACATACAGAATAATCAGTTGGCTGAAGCTGAAGACAACCTCATTGACCGAGCAACGAGGACAGAAGGCTGGGGGTCACTGGCTTCATGTGCTAACATTAGCCACACACTTTACTTAGCTACTTTTTTGGATCAGATGTACAATTGCCTAAAAATTGAGCGCATTGTATTTCTCAATATGAATAAATACAAGTGATTTTGACGTTCCTTTAAATGTCGTTGTATGAGCTTAGCATTATCAGGCTTTATGTTTAACCTGCAAGCCTAAACCCACAAACCTCCCTGAACAGAACTCTGACATTTACCACTGAATCCTTTGTTCTACCAAAAATAGATCCATTGCTTGTTTTTCATGTTAAACTCACACAGTTGGACACCAATCAACAGCAGTGTACCTTTCTGATTATCTGAATTGTTCTCCTTAAAGGAGAGCTAAATAACTGTTCCCCAGTGTGAACAGTTATTTAGCTCCTGTAATAATCCATTTATTTGCACTTCTGACTGGGGTGTGTCGCTCTAGATCAGCTGTATACATAGTATTGTTAGACTTATATTTACAAAAATGCTGCCATAGTGATAATCACATTCTTCATGTGATATTTGTGAACAACAATGCAGGGCGTGCTAACAACAGCTAACAATAGCCTGGTAGATCGGCATGTTTTTTTCCAACTTCAACTGAAACGCCGATAAGTAGGAGATGATGTCACTCCCAGTTCCGAGGTTACTGGAACGCAGCATTACGACAGTCACTGCACATGCTCATGGGTAGCAGAGTCTTAATGTCTCTGGTAATAAAGGGATTGTCAGTCTTCGTCATCATAAAGCTGCGCACGCATCTTGACCGCAGAAGCAGCGTTTAGCTCCATTCATTCAGACGAGTTAGCATTTTTAAACACTAAATTCAACCTGTTAGCAGTATCAAAATGTACGGTTGTTCTGTGGACAGCTGTCAAAAACAATACTACACAATCGAGGCAACTTCTGTCAAGTTTCAACCGTTACAGAGCAAGCGGTGTTACGGAGTTAATAGTGACCATGCTAACTAGTGAATTTCAGCCGACGGTAGCCGTGATTAACAGCCAAGAGTCACCAGTTAAAGCTATGGTCTACAATTTGGAAGCTTTGTACATATTAATAACACCGTTTATAAGGCTGTTATGGTCCTATGGACCTCAGTTAAACAGGTTTGACTGCAAACAAGCAATATTAACTGCTGATACAGATTTGACTTTGCTTATTTAATTAAAAAGTTGGTTTGGGGCTGAGGTTATGACCAAACATGGACTCAATACAGACAGTAAATAATGAGTGATCCTATAAATTATGATTAACAGAAACAGATTTTATGAACAAAGTAAAATTACGTAATATTATAAAATGATGAACCAGTCTATTAACCCTGAAATACACAACCATTAATATTCTGATTTGGTGCAGTTCTCTGGTCGTAGTTTTCTGGTTCTTTTGTTATGAACTGAGTCTCAGACTCAGCAGTCTGTGGGCTCTTTTTGGTCTGGGAGGGTTTCTGATTTATTGACACATGTTTACTTCCTGGTCTGTCACAGTCTAGTAAGTGTCCATGGATAATGCAGTGTTTTTGGTGGTTAACTCCCCCACGTCGGTTGACAAACCATTATACTCTGCAGTGCTTCTGCACCCAAGTTGCGCGCGCATCCGCCGTTGTTGACAAACAAATAATCCCTCTATAGATTCTCCTCATAGCACCTTTAAGTTAACATTGGGCGGAATTTTAAAAAATCATAACCCTGCTATTTTTTAACAGATTTGTTTCCAGTTTAATATTATTTTATTGTCTTGTATTAATTAATGTCTTGTGTTCATTTAAAAGAGAAAAAAGCACTGTTGACATAATAATAACGAACCTTACATAACACTACAGTGGGTGGTCAACCACATGTAGAATGTCACGCCGTGGCAAACAAAGGAGAATTACAACAAACATTACCAAAGCCTCTAAAATAACTTTCTTCCCTGTAACTCAGAGAATTCTTGGCAATAAACCTCTTATGCTCATGTGAATAATGACTTTTCTGTTGGAAGTAGCACAACACAGTTACAGTCTTTCAAAGAAAAGAGGAGGTCAGGTTTAATGGTCATTGGCTGAAGATAGAAGGAGTGAGGTTTGGAAATGGAAAACTCAGCTTCACGATCCATGTCCCTGCATCAGTCAGCATCTGTTTCTCTGACCTGAACAGAACGAGACCTCAGCTGTAGAGGTGGCAGGCCGTAAAATGCTCCTGTGAGTAATTGCTGAGGAGATTTATTGCTTTCTGCTTACTTTTCCCTTTTTCTTTCATGTGTTCTGTTCATTCTGTCTGGTTCAACACCTCCACAAGGAGACAACCGAGTTTTGTGCATCACTTTGGACTTTCTGCAACACCTTTTATGTCATGTCTTATCTCTGCAACGCTCTAAAAGTGTATTTTGGCGCTAAGTTGATTAATTTACAGCCTTACATTGTCAATACTTTTTTGATACTTCAATACTAAACAAATAAAAAAAATATTGTCCGAAAAATAATGAAGTCTCTGTTATTTTCAAGTCTTTAAAGTATTAGAAAGTATTAATCGACTGGCTTTTTATCATTTTTAATATTATGATGATGCTGCCACAGCATTTGTACATGTGTTTCCAGTCGGGTTTAGATTATACTTTGATCAGGTTTTGCTGGGCTTATTGTTGTGATTTTGTTTTGTTGATGTGGTGTAGATGCTCTGGCCTTTGCTTGTTTTCTTCTCTGCAGTTTATTTATGCTTCTGCACATGTCACGGCACTTTGTTAGCAGATGTTTGAAAAGGACTGCACAAGTTTATACTTGGTTAAAATATGGGTGCAGTGATTTTCAACAAAATAATGAGTTGAGTAAGTATTATTAATCAGTTTCCAGTTGGCATTATTTCTGTGTTTTTGTAAATAGCTTCTTAGCATTGTTGTCTTTTCTCTCCATTTTGACCCTGCCTCATTTGTTCCTAAGAGTCAGTATCCAGAGTTGAAGAGACTCCAGAGAGTTATATCATCCACCAGAATGCGCTCAAGATTGGGCAAATTGTGGTGGGTTACTTTTAGGGATGCAACGGTATGAAAAATTCATATCACAGTTATTGTGACCAAAATTTTCACGTCTATCATTACTGTCGTGGTATTGTTGCAGTGTGCTTAAAATGTTCAAAATGTACTTCAACACTGTCTTGATATCATTTAACCCCTTTAATATTATAATTTTAACAGTTCTTTTGTCTTTTTTGTCAATAACTGTGTCAGGAAATGTCCTTGAAGTAAAACAATTCTAGCATTTATTTGTCATTATTATGTCATAAATGCTTAAACTTTGTGTGATTACAAGAAGAGAAAAAAATGGATTTGAACCTAAACAGGATTCTCTTTACAAACAATCGTAAATGAACATGTTCAGAGCTTTGAGACGGCCAAAGCCCATGCTACAGCTCATTATATTAGACCATGACCAGGCCTTTTATTTATTTATATTTTTGTTTTACTAACGATAGTCCCTGAAACGATTAGCCCCCTTCATGATTCTTCTCTGGTCTCCACTTTCCATGGCAGATCTCCTCGACATCTCCATCTTCAATTTTTCCAAATAATGATTGATTAAATCCATAAAACACAAACTATGACCAAAAAAGACGATCTATTACGACAAAATACAACGAAATACGGCAAAACATAGCAAATAAACGGATTGATACTAATGCTTTTATTTACAACCTTTATACATTAATTACACTGAAAATTCTGATAAACCTCCTATAATTCACTCCGGTATTTCTCACTGAATCCTCTCTCCCTCTCTGCTTGTTTACTTGAGGACTTACAGCAGTTTTTGTCATGCGCGGCGCACTTTTGTCTTTCACTGCAGCTTCGTGTTTTAGACAGGGTGACTGTCGTCACTCAGTTTCCCCTTGACATCCTTGTAAAATCCAAACTTTGACCAGACTTTAGACTCTGTCCATTTTGAGTAGCAAAACCTGTAAGAGTCTGAGCGGAGCTCCAACTGCTATTAAGGACTTCTCAGAAGCCAGAAGCAATTGCAAACTGTGCATGTGCACCTCTGTCTGTGTGAGACGCATCACAGCCTTTCTGGCATTATTCATATCAGTGTTTGTTTCCTTGTTACTCCTCGGGATTCTCACTTCAGCTCTGTGTGTGTACACGCGAGCGGCCTCGCCCCCCCCCTTCCAAAGATTGCAAGAATGACAAATGCTCACTCTGCTGTTAATCCGCTAAATCCACTGTAGAACCAATGCACCCTGGCGTTGAGAAAGTTGCACAGAGTGACCCATCTTCTCATCAAGCCTGTTTGATAGAAAGAGAGGAGGAGAACAAACATGCATGCACGTGTCAACATATCGAGGCCGGAAAACCCACGGAAGATGTTTTTATTCATCGTGCAGTTAATTGATTTATAGATTATCGTGACAGGCCTATTGTTGTAGCTCGCAACTTGGCAAAATAGATGTGACTAAATGCAGATATTGAATCAGGTAGATCCAGCTGCTCTGCAAAGTCACTACACTATAGCAGTAAACCCAGTAAGCTGCCCCCAGGATCATCATATATATGTCCCGTCATAGAAACAGTGCATCCCACCCAGGTTGCATAACTTTGTGAATTTTAGACAAATTAAAAGTAAGACATCATCTAGTTCTCGGTGGATTGGACTTAAATGTCAGCTTGATATAAAAACAGATATGGACGTTGTTGAACTTAACTAGAAATAGATGGATGTGTAAATTCTGGTATTGTGACAACCCTACAGCAGTCCACTCCAGACTTTGTGTTCATAACCCCGGCTGCTGTCCGTCTTCGCCTCCCTCTCTGTTTATTGTCCTTGGATGGCGATGAAGCGAGGGTGGACAATGAGTGCTGGACGCTTGTGGAGACGCTAACCGACTCAGCTGGAGGAGGTCTGCCAAACACACAGACACCCTGTGGGAGCCATTAAAACTGCCTCACAGTCCTCTCCACAGGGACATTAACTCTAAAATTGGAACTTTTTCTGGTCTTTTTCCACATTTTGTCTTTCTCTCTCTGGATGCAGGGACAAATCTGAAATATTCACTGGAATCTTTGAGTTATTTATGGTCTGTTTGGAGTTTTGTCTTGTGTTTTACTCCCTACAGTGCTTATCCCCCCTCTGCTGTGCCCCATCATCATTTCAGTCTACCTTTCTCAGCTCATGTCTGCTTCCTCTCATCCATTCCTCTCTGTTCACGGCTAATGCCCGTTAGTTAGATTAATAACGTCCTGCTTCAGGAAACAGACTCGCTCCTTAGTTTCCTGCTGTCCTGCAGCTCTACAGGCCTTATTAGTTTAGAGACAGGCGAGTGTGTGAGGAGGAACAGTGTTCTCCGGCTGTCGGCTGACTCCCCTGGGACTAATAATCTCAGGTGATGTAGGAGACACAAGAGCCGAGCTTTTCACAGGCTGTTCCAGGAAGTCATAGCATGTGTAGGATCCGGTGTGTCTCTTCAGTAAATCTTGTTGTATGTGGGAAACATGTTTGTTTACACACAAATAACTGGGTGGTTAAAATGTCAGGATGTTTTCTCTTATACAAGATGTGATAGAGGAAATCTAATTCTGCTTCTGTCAGAGTTTAGAGATGAGAGCTTCAGATTAGACACGACCATCTCCTGATGCCAAATCTTTGTGTCTGAGTGTATTTGGTGCTAAAAGTGAAAAAGGAAGATCCTTTAACATTATCGGCTCAAACATAAACCTGCAGTTTATTATATGGTAAAGTTATTTTCAGCATTTCGGCTACTCTGCAGTATGTATTCTTGGAAAATGTGAGTAATCAGTTTTGGCACACACTACAAATAATCACCCCAATTTTTAGCTCAGCTACCCCTTCAACCCAAAGTCCCCAAAGAGATGGTGGCCCTCAAGACTATTTGAAAAGACTTTTCTGAGGTGTAAGGCGTTATTTCTAAGAGTTATTTTGTCTTTCCTGATAGAGTCAGAAGATGATCTGGGCTGCCCTGACCTGAAATATTTTGACATAAAAGTGCATAGAAACTCAAAAAAAACATGATATGAATAGGGATGTATATCGTTACGATTTTATGGATACAGATACCAATACTCCTTATCAGTATTGATACTTATTGATACTGTTATAGATACTACAACACATAATTTTGTGTAAAAAATAAAGACTTTACAGGATATTAAAAGATTTAACCTTTTTTTATTACCACAAGGTAATAATAAAGCTTCAAAAGAATAGACGTAATGCATTACAAATGCTTCTCAGAGGCAAAAAGAAAGCTAAGGAGATGGGAAACCCCTTCATGCCACCCAACAGACTGCATGTACAGACAGACCCGTATGTCTTGTGGTGCTCAAATCGATGCTGTAATGATGACTACTAAGGCTGTCACTTTATATTGGATATTCGAATAACCGTTCTAAAATATTGAGTGTAGCGCCACATCAGGGCGCCTGGAGCAGCGGACCGTTTCATCCAACAGAGGGTGCTGTGAGCGCATCTTGATCCCCCAGTCACATCCGGTGCTCTCTTGACCTCAGTAAACAAAGAGTTTCCGCTCCGAGCGGACATGAACACCTCCGAATCATCTGACGAGTGCTGTGCTGTCGGCTTTTCATCCAAGGTATACGGCCGAGTGCGGCGACGCTTCGTCAAGAGTTTAATCCCGTGTGACTGTGTTGTTTTCGGCAGGGTTTTTACCGAAGGGGCGGATAATAGAGTCTCTGTCGGTGCTGCAGTCTTTAGTGTTAGCCGGGCTGCTAACTCCACTCGTGTTGCTATAGCAATCAAACAGCCCGCACTCCTTTAGCTTTATACTATGAGCTCCAAGTGTTTGGTGATGTTGCTAGTATTTCCCCCCTTGGACGCAACTTCTCTCTGACAAAGATTGCATCGGGCCAGTTTTCATTAACTTGGCTAAAGTGAGCCCAAACCTTCGAGCGCTTAGCCCTCACCGACATGCTTGAGCCGGACGGCAGTAGTGTCATAACTACATGACAATTGAAGAGACATTTAAGTACCGATAACAGTACAGTTTTTCCAGATTCTTAACGGTATTCAGGTACCAACCCAATTAGGGACCGGTACATTAAAGTACTGGTCCACGGTATACATCCCTACATGTGAACTCTTTAAAGAGGTCAAGAAAAGTTACCCTGACAGGGATAACTGATATTTACCCAAGGTTGTGTTTTTTACATTTGTTAGTTTGTTTGTCAACATTTCAGGGAAGTTCATCATGGCTCAAGGAAGAAGCGAAATTATTTTGGTATTGATCCAAATCCACAAGCAGATACAGAATTTTTTGAGCAACTTCCTAACATTCAAAGATATTGCAACAAGTGTCAAAAATGCCTTGGCAGAGACCTGTTACTCTTGGAGCACTTCTAGTATTGAGATTTCATATTGACAGGTAATAGCTTGAAAAGCTAGATATCAGCATCAGTAGTTATGAACACTTATGTACATTTTTTACGGATTATATTATGGCCTTGTATATCAACATTATGCTGTGCTCCCATCTCTTCCTGCTCTAACTGACTCTGATTGGACCGTACTGCTTTGGGTCATTCACAGTTGTTGTAGTTTCACTGTTGTTGTAGTCTGGAGCCTGGCAAACTGACTCAGCCTTATTTTTGCTGACATTGATGCTGATGTCAATGTTTTTATTATCTCTTTAGAAGTAACTTCCATAATGCCAATATATTCTCCCTTGTTAGACCATTCAAACATATGAGAGTTTTGCCATTTTTACTGCCCAGTAAAAAAAATAGTTGTTGAATTACCAGCTGGTGTGCCAGATGTCAGTGTTTTTTGGGCCCTTATGTTCCTTTGTTGAAAAAGGAGAGAAGCATTCGATAGTCTTGTTAAGGGGGGAGAGAGATAGTCGATCCTTGGTCGTCAGAAACATACTGAGCATGCCTGGTTGCGTACCACTCTGCCAAACCACAATCTCTAAGTATCAGCATTAAATTGATATAAAATACCAGAGAAACTCCTTAGACTGATATCTGTTCACCCCACATCCATCAGCTGTAGTCTGTAAACTTGGCTCATTAAACCAAATCCCATATTCATTCCTTCTGGTGACTCCATTTTGCTCGTACTGTGAGTGTGACTGTGTCTGGTTGTTTCTATATGTCAGCCTTGTTATTGACTGGCACCAGTCCAGGGTGCGCCCTGCCTCTTCCCATTCATTGACAGCTGGGGTAGGTGTTTTTTCGCTGTGTTTTGCTGTATTTCATCGTAATAGATCATCTTTTTTGGTCGAAGTTCGTGTTTTATGGATTTTATCAATCGTAATTTGGAAATATTAAAGGAGATGTCGAGGAGATCTACCATGGAAAGGGGAGACCAGAGAAGAATCATGAATGGGGCTAATTGTTTCAGGAACTATTGTTAGTAACACCAAAAAATAAATACATGGTCTCATATAATGAGCTTTAACATTGGCTTTGGCCGTCTCATAGCTTTGAACATGTTCATTTACGATTGTTTATAAAGAGAATCCTATTTAGGTTCAAATCCGTTTTTTTCTTTTCTTGTCATTACACACAGTTTACACATTTATAACATAATAATGACAAATACTTGCTGGAATTGTTTACTTTAATTTCTCATGAAAAAAAGTTCAAACAAATTTACTTTAAAGACATTTCTTGACACAGTTATTGACAAAAAAGGCAAACTATAATACTAAAGGGGTTAAATGATCTCAAGATTGTGTTAAAGCACTTTTTCAACATTTTGAGTACACTACAACAATACCGCGAAAATAATGATAACCGTGACAATTTTGGTCACAATAAACGTGATATAAATTTTCATACAGTTACATCCCTACATCAGATCCTGGTGATTTGTTGTCTGAAATTGTGATTTTGATCTGAAAGTCTTTCAGCCCTACTACAGAGACTCTGTTAAACAGTTTTAAAGGAGGTTGGTGAGTAAAAAAGGTTGACAAATTCTTCATTTGCATAAAATGATGAAGCTTAATTGTGAGATAAAATAGAAACATAAAGTAAATGGAAGTCCCTGAATTGTGTCTTTCAGCACAACATAGTTCTGGCAGTCAGAGATAAACAGTGCTTTAGTAGATGTCTCCTGTGTTTGATCCAATCAGATTGAAGTGAAACTCCTGTGACCTCTCCGGTTGGACGTCTCCTGCTGTTTAACCAGATGTCAGCACTTCATTTGAAATAGGAGTGTGTCATACTGTAAATCACTGCCATTGTTTTTCATACTGTAACATAAACTCCTGTCTCCTCTCTCTGTGTTTTGTCCTCTCCTCGTGTTCCCATCACCACCCTCTCCCTCTCTCCTGTCGTCCTCTGCAGGTCTGATTACAGTCCCCTATCCTCAACGAGCAGTAAGTACACAAATCGTGACATGATGCATGGCTAACATTTATTCAAACACACACAGCCCGGGCCCTGAGGACATTATCTCCCTAAAACACACTGACAAATTAAATCAGCTCACAGTGGAGGGTTGTGTTTGCGTGTGCTCATGTTTATTGGTTTCTGCGGCCTACAGCAGATTTTTGGGAGGATTTGGCTCATTATACTTTTCCTTTCCTTTCCTCCACTAAACATATACATACTGTCTATGCTTTGGAAATGGACTGAAAATCATAGCTAAACATTTTATAGCTCAATGGCATTGCACAATATCTATAAGCGATATATTTTTCCATTTGAGGTAACAAATAGTTTCACTTTGGGGTTTTTGTGAATGATTTTCAGACTCGATGAAGTACTCCAGATGTGCAGAAGGAAGGGATTTGTGCATGGATTAGCTCTGTCAGAATGCTAATCTTTACTGCAGTTCCAACTGCCCAGATTGATAAATCAAAAACATGTGCTACATTAATATCCTTAAAGAAACGACACAGAAGGCAAACAGTTTAATCAGCATGTAGTAGTAACAGATATAGATGAAAAATCCCTCTATCTTAAAGGGACTGTGAGGAGTTTCTAAGTAATTACAAAAAAGTCTCACTTTTAGATATATGCCTGATCGAAATACACACTTTAAGATGAGTTTCATAGCATCAAAATAGGTTATCTATAAATGCTATTCCTCAGCCAAGTGGTCGTGTCGGACAGGGCTGGACTGGCCTGGATACTCAACTTTGGGAACAAGACAATTAAAACTAGAGCAAATTTATATTATTCGGACACGTCTTAGAGCACCGGGCTGTAAGTAGCGATACATAGCCGGCTACAAAACTACGATACTAAGTTTTCCAAAAATTGCTTGTTGTCACACATCAAAAACTACCACTGCGTAAGTAGAAAGAGATACATTACCTCGTCACTTTGCATCCTGTAAGTTGTTGAAAAAAGAAGGTGTAAATCAATGCAGAGTTCTGATGAAGGTCTGAGCTGCATTCATTAGCATCACAACAAACACACACTTTGGCTTGGGTCACGTCTTTTGTTGCGTTCCAGTTGTAGTCAGAAGTAAGAATTTCCAAATTCCGAGTAGGAAACTGCACCTGGAACGTCCCCCGAAGTCGGGATTTCCTACTGGGAACTCGGTGAAACCTCGCCACCCTCGAGTTGACAGTCGAAGATGGATGTCCCCAGTGTGAACAGTTATTTAGCTCCTGTGATAATCAGTTTATTTGCACTTCTGACTGGGGTGTGTCGCTCTAGATCAGCTGTATACATATTATTGTTGGACTTATATTTACAAAAATGCTGCCATAGTGATAATCACATTCTTCATACAACAACGCAGGTCGAGCTAACAACAGCTAACAATAGCCTGGTAGATCGGCATGTTTTTTCTGACTTTATAACTGGGACGCTGATAAGTCGGAAATTACGTCACCCCCAGTTCCCTCTTCCCAGTTCTGAGGTTAATGGAACGCAGCATTGGTGGTTCAAGCTCTTTCTATGGGCTCTTTCCCAGATGGACTAATGAAATATATTAAATCATTGCTCTGGTAGAGGTGGGTGATTCCCCCCCATAAAAAACTTGATTCACGATTCGATGCCCCCGCCCCATTTAAAATGAAATAACTACTCACTGTAAATTTATTTCCAAAATATACATTTATTTATACTTGAAATATACATTTAAAGTGCCTGTGCACTGTAGTTTTATGCACTTGTTTGAATCAACTATGAAGATAACAAAATGCCTTGTTTATGCTGTTCATGCTGTTTATGCGCGGGACGTCTCGGGGGGGGAGGAGAGTGACATACTGCAGGAAGTGCACTACTGAAAGCCTTGAATGTGAAATGAACGGGTTGAATAAAAAAAAAACTCATTAAACTCGAGTTTCAGGAAAAACAAATCGATTTGACTTGCCAACTCGATTTTTAAATCTTATTGATTTTTTTGCCCAGGCCTACACTCTGGTGTACCGGGTTAGACATCTTCAACAAGGTGCTTGAAACATTCATCAGAGATTTTGATCCTTATTGATATGAAAGCATCACACAGTTGCTGCAGATTTGTCTGAATACCCATGATGCAAATCTTCCATTTTACCAAATCCTCTGGTTTGTTTAAGATGCTCTATTGGATTGAGGTCTGTGACCAGTTGAACCAGCTATGCGTAAGTTATATTTGGTGTTATAATGTAAAGTCCACACTTAACTTGAAAGTAGTCAAGTTCTAACTTCGGTCACAGCAAGGTTTGTCTTGACATTCAAGCCTTTTTTATTAAATTTTCCATCCTAAAATAAGATTTGATCTTGACATGCAGGGCGAATTTGTATTAATGGCACTTACTATTAGTTTCCACCATACAATATCTGTCTTGGATGCTTAGATGTGAGCTTTTTTTTTTTTTTACAACAATTTTAGTCTTATTTTAGTACAAACCATGGGGATTAATTTAGTTTTGAAGTGTATGAGCTACATTAAAAACCTGAGGTATAACTGGAGGTTTTGTGCAGTGAAGGTTAAATAAGCAATAATAATAAGGCAGGAGAGGAAAACAAGAATGATTTGCCAAGTAAATATTGAATTTGTCCTTTTCAAGTCAACGCCCTGCTTTACATAACAGACTTAATTTAAGTTTGTTTGCTCAACAATCTGGGGAGTAAATGGGATAGTCTGGATATTTCGACTTATTCAATTGTTTGCCTGACAGTCTCTTACTCTGTTAACTTTGAGCACCACCACTCTCACCAAACCTCAGAGCCATGTTATTTATCAGAGTAGTTCCAAAATTAACACTCCTGATGCATAAAAAATGATCAAAGTGAACCCTTACCAGTTTTCTTCCACTGTAAATAAAAGTAATTTAACATTTTTTGACACCTTTTTGAAGCCAATACAACATGTTGATTGTCCAACAGCATCACAAGTCTCTGCTTCATCAGAGCTGGCAGTGCTTGAACCTCAGTGTTGCAACATGTTGCTGTGCTGATCGTCTTCTGCTTTCGTTTACAAATCATCTGGATACTCAAAAACGTGTCCACCGCGGTCATGACCTCCCTCCAGACGGCTGCCAGGCCTTTCACAATGGGAGGATTATATCCATTATTAGCCCATTAATCTGGTCTGCAGGAAGCTGTGTTATCCCAGCAGCACCACACCCGCTGTCAGGGTCGCCAGGACCACATAAACACTCATAAACGCTGGATTGGTGTTTCCCATCATGCTTCCTGTGTGTTTCCTGCATCACTGGAGCTTCTGACCAGTATTGTCTCTGTCACCACTGGAGGTCAGGACAGGGAGAGAATACGCCACAGCATCATGACAAAAGGCAATGAACACAAACCCGAAAGAAAATGAAACGAAAAATAAGAATTCTATTTGGAGGACACAACTGTATATAAGGACTACCCTACTGACTGCACAAGGAGACTTTATAAACATAGAGAGACATGTTTTTTTAAATCTGACTCTAATTCAGAATTTTTATACATGTTTAATGAAATTCTTCTTTCTGAAAGAAATGTATCAGGATACACTTAAGGATGATCTGATCAGTTTTCTGTCTATCAATACCAGCCATTGGTCTCCTTCAACAGAGAGCAGCCAAATGGATCATCAATACTGATCATATCAAATGTTTTCCACCTCCTAAAGGATGTCTCATGGTATGGTTTATAAATGCATTGTATAATATAACAATAAAGCAGCAATTTGGTTCCAAAAATTTATCTCAAAACTCAACATGGCTGCTGTTGCATGGGGTAGTGGATCTTACACAGGATCAAAAATATCAATGTTCAAGCCAAAAGATAGTTTCCTTTGTTTATTAAGTATTGCAAACATTTCCGTGTCCTTTTGTGGCTTCCTTCTGACTTCCTGGTAAAAAAAACAAAACAAAACAAAAAACATCCACCATGCCCGGTGCCTGCCTATCCTGTCTTTAGTACCCCTCTGTATCTGTGTTACTAGGTGCCAAACAACCAATCCCGTCAAAATAAAATATTAAATATATGCCTAAACATTCTAAATAATAAAACTGGCAATTATAAACATAATTCTGTAATCCCATAAAAAAACAACTAAACAAACTAGAAAAGCACTCAGAGAGTGTAGACCTCCGCCAGCGCCACAGTCCTCACCCATATTGTGGTCTTCACCATAAATATTAGTCCTACCTTTATTTCATCTAAATATTTAGATTCCTTGACCCTGAAAACATAGCATTAGCAACTGCAATTCATAATGATATCTATTTTAGTTCAGTAGTTGTTCACAAAAATCGCATGTTTCGTCATGGCAGATCCAGAGGGTGATCCAGATCACTCCCAAAACAAAAGTATTATGTTGCTAACAGAGAAACAAACAAAAAAAAAACAAAGGAAACAACAAACTAACAAAAAAACAAAACAAACAGACACTGGCGATAACATAACCTTCTTGCGGAGGTAATAACTACATTTATCTTAGACTATATCCTGTAAATAGTTCCAAAAAACAAGACTACATACATCACCACATAGTCCATTTACCAAGAGGACCATAAAGGCATCAGCAAATATTCATTCAAAGCCACATTCACACACTATTGTCGACATGAAATGAAGCTGTATCGAGCTAAATCGAGCCAGGCAGAACTACTTTGGGTAATGCTTATATTTGATGCTGATGGCTACATTAAAATTCTTTGCATGCTTAAAAATGTCCGATATGTCTGTAAATGGCCACACAAGTTGACCTCTGCTCACCTTTGCCACCCTAAGTTTCCAACTATTTAAAATGAGCTTTGGGCAATTGTTTTTAGCCAAATGGATACATTTCTCTGTGTATTTATATACGCAGACTGTGCCAAGCATGAAATGCCCATCTGGATTGGAAAAATTCTCGAGTCATTTTACGAACTTTATTTTAAATGGATCACCCACTTGAATGTTTAATGATAAAAACAATATATTCTGTATGTGTTTTGTAATTTTGCGTACATTTTTTTTAAACACTAATTAAGATCATTTAAAGCTTTTGCTACCAACTCAAACCAACAAAAGTAAAAAAGACTTGCTGGCAGCAGTGCAAAAATAAATTTAGAATATGAGAAAGCAACTTTCCAGTTAATCCCAGTTAATCTGGTTCCCAGGATTTAGATTATCCAGGATTTGATTACACAACATGCTGTCAACAGCCCTTTAGTAAAAAGGTTTTTATATTAAACTGCTCACTGTGCAGAGTCTGTGCTGATCAGACTGAACAGGTAGCTGATTTATGACGGATATGTTGCTGTCACTTTGCTGTTGACTTTTAAATCCTGTAAACAAGATCATGATATCAACCAGTTTTCTTTGAAAATACAGAAAAGAAAAAAACACTATTTCTCAAAACACTGGCACAATTTGTTAGTTGATAAAAAAAAGGTTACCTGACTGTTTTAACTGTATCACATGGTACCATAATGAGTGCCTCTTCAACGTGAAAACTGGATCTTAAAAACAGGAACAAACACAGATGTAAAGCACTTAAAACTCGGGTCTAATTTACCGCAATGTTAATCTTGGATGTGATCCCATGAAAGAAGACACAAAAATCCTCTGCATCTGATAATGGTTAGTTTGCTGGCAAGCTCCTGTAAGCTGTCTAGTTACAAATGATTACACTATGATGCCAATACATAAAAGTCTGATTAGAGATCAGAATTTCCTTTTCTTTTTTTTTTCAACATTTCCTTTTATGTTCCTTTGGGATCAGTCATAGTACAATAAAAAAAAGTTAGAATCTTGTTAAATCCCCAAAATCCAGTCAAAACGATGATTAAAGTTTTGATATTTCAATGATGTTGCTGCTTAAAGTTCAATAAAAGTTAAAAAGCGAATGCTGATGCTTTTGTCATTTCAAGTAAGTCATTTTTTTGAGTCAGCACTGACACTAAGTGACCTATTTCTTAAGTTGAGCATGTGACTCCTTCTTGATAAATTTTGGATTTTAAACGTCCCCATCATTGGCCCTTCCTTGCAAGTAATCCCAAAATCCCAAAATCTTGAAGACAGATTTTCCTAAACTCAACAATCCACAGACTTTAGGATGAACTAAAGAGGTTTTGAAGGTGTACCAATACCATATTTGGCAGAAAAAAATACAGATTACTGATTAATCGGCTGATTAATTTAAAAAATATATATATATATATATATATATATATATATATATATATTAATATATATATATATATATATATATATATATATATATATATATATATATATATATAAAATTAATTACCGAAAAAAATTGGTCCCAAAACACAACAATAAATGTATGAATTACAGGCAGAGCGTTTTATAGTTTAACAGTACTTGGTCCTTTAGTATTTGTTTAACTTTAAACCAGAGAGAAAATTTAAAGACAATATCATACAACAAAAAGCATCGAACTTCTGAGACATTAATTATATAACCTTAAAAGAGTCACTCTGTATTTTGTACTTCGTGTTGATGAAAATTAAAGGTAGGTTATAGTAAAGGTAAAACAACTTTTTAAAAAGTAGTAAACAGATCACTGTGAGAGGTAAGCAACAAACACACAAAGGTAACATTCTTTTCATAGGCAGTTTTATTTTTCTTTGCAGCTTTCAGGTGAAATGGTGTGCAAAACTGCGGCAAATTCTTAAAAAGTAAAACAACTTTTTAAAAATGTGTATATATATATATAAATTATTTATGAACTCCTTGTCACATCTGCCTTTCAGCCTTCATTAGTTTATCAGAAGCAGGTTTTAGTTCAGGTAGAATCACTTTTTTTTATTTTAAACCTGAGGTAATGTGTGTGAGGAAATCAAAATATGTTGTGGGACATTGCACATATTTCACAAACTTATTAAAGAGGCTGATTAAAGTCCCCAGCTACGCTGAAGTCTCTCCTGGATGAGTCTGCTGCTGATGTTGTAGGGCTCTGAGGAGCTTAGCTAACGCTAACATAGTTAGCTCGCTAGCTAGTTAGCGTAGCTGGCCGTGTCGGAAACAAGCAGGTGAAGCCAGATTCCCGTCATAATCACAATAAAACAGTCACGGCTAAACTGATCCTCTGCCATCAGAAGGTCCAGTTCATCAGTATTGAAAATGACAGAGGTGGCGTCGGTCAGAAAACTGTTTGGCGGTGCCCGGTCTGTCTGTGAGGCTGATCCGTAGCCGAGCAGAGACCCCGGTGTTCTCCCTGTGTTCAGCAGCAGCAGGACATCATCCATACACACAGCATCAGCTGAGAGCTGCTTCAGCAACATCATCATTCTGTGCGGCTTGGACACCAAACAGTGTTTTCTGTTTTATGAGAAATTAAGAATATATCGCCATTGCATCTGCAAAACTGTGGCCGATGTTGAATTCTTTAAAAAGGGCTATAACCGGTTGAGTTAATTGGCCAGCAGATATTGACCTTAATTAGATTAAGGTCAATGGGTCTCATGCCCATCCCTTTTTTTTGTAAATGTGGAATCTCAAGAACACTTGGAGGGATTTTCTTCAACTGAGTTCAGAAGTTCAAAATAATAGTCACTGTAACTCAAATATAATCAGAGCTCAGTATTCCAAGAATGCATCGAGAGACTTTTGAGAATTTTTTCACAACCCCAAACTCTGACTGGAGGATAAAGTGATCAGATTTTGTTGGTCAAAGGTCACTACCAGAGAGCCCTCCCAGCTGTTGTCCTTGAACCAATGGCTCTGCTCTCACTCTCATGGTCTTCCTTGAGGCATTAGCCACCAGGCAACAGTTGTTTATTAATATCATTAATGCTTTCAGCAGTTCTTGTCACGTATTGTTGCTTTGCTGTAGCTGTTCCCACACTTGTCCAAAGACTTACCAATTTGCCAAACAGTTGCTGATTTATCTCATTCACAAATCAAAAACTAGGTGGATTTTGCTGCTTCTGCAAGGAGCTTGCCAAAGCTGAGTAGCTGAATGAGTCCTTTAAATCTGCTCCTTAATGCTCTCAGGCTTTTATTAATCACTCTCTGCTGCTGCATCTGTAATCCTCTCTTAAAATAGAATCAGAAAGACATGATACTCTGAATTAAATGGCCTCTAAAGGATGCTCTGAATATCTACCCTTGATTGCTCCTAATTTACTGAAAAAAAAAATCTAAAGAACTGAAGTGTAGGGGACATGTCAGGATCGTCAGGCTTGCAAAAACGACTAAAAATTTGCATCAGTTGTTTTTTTCTTCGTCTAATTGCTGTTTTCAGACTAAATATTAGAGTTGTAAAAGCAAACACATCCTGCTGACCGAGGGGCGAGACAAAAAAAAGAAGCAGCCTGACTTAATTTGTCAAACTGAGTGTTGGTGTAATGATCCGAGCAGAAAGGAGGGACAGATGGATGCCAACTGCTGCGGTGACAGATTTTCCAGAGATGAGAGAGGACAATACAGGAGATCATCTATCTAAACTCTGTGGGTGGCTGCTGCTCCGTCCCCTCTGTGTGAGTCGATGGGTTCATTCTCAAAGGTGCAGCAGAATCAGTCTCCTCAGGAGTATATTTGGGTTTTGGTTCAGAGGGTCTCTATGTTTACACAGGTGGTGCTAACCCCTGTCCTTTGACCTCAGTATAGATCAGCCATAAACCCCCCACAGACAGAACGATATCAGGGTACAACTAATATCTTTCTGACTGAGGTCATAGTCTTCTTTGAGGACCATGAAACAGAACCTAGGGGGACTTAAATGTTCTTGGACTGTGACTCTGGTATTGTTTATTTAAGACTTCCACGATTACATTAAAGGGTAGTAACAAGGGCAGTAAAGTGCAGTAATAAGGAAGAAACAGACAGAGCTCACCCACTGTTAATTAGCTTAGCTTAAACACAGGGAGTCAGTGGGAAGCATTAGCCTGCCTCTGCCTACAGTTATCAGATAAAGTCTTCAGCAAATCTGAACTGTTCTGTGTGCTTGTCGTGACTCGTTTTTTTCAACCGTATTGTAACATTGTCATTTATTAGACTAACTAGAAAAGCACTCGGAGAGCGCAGACCTCCGCCTGCGCCACAGTCCTCACCCATATTGTGATTTTCACCATAAATATTAGTCCTACCTTTATTTCATCGAAATATTTAGATATTTAGGTCAGCTGGCAGTGGGAAAAGTGTCATCCTCATATGAGATTCCATATGCTCTGTATCATGGCTGGATTTACAAATGTTGCAGGATTCAGCAGGGTCAGGTGGTGGTCACTTGGGCACAAAACGGATAGATGCTATATTTGCCTTGTTTTTTTTATTGTAGACATTAGGACTCAACCCTTTGCTGTGAAAAGTATTGTGTTTTCAGTGCGCACTTTACTGTGCCTGAATTGTGCATAATAGCTACTGCTAGCGACCAACAGGAGCTTGGAGACCCTCCCCCTTGTCGCTGAAATCTGCTGTTTGGGAACACTTTGGCTTCCTGGTGAAATATTGCAACGGAGAAAGACAGGTGGATAAAACGACAGCAGTGTGCCATTACTGTTCAACTGAGGTCGGGTATTTTCCGACAGCACGTCAAACACGCTAACTCACCTGAAACGGCACCACTCAAGTGTAAAGATTTCCACGGTAAGGAAATCCGAATCCAAAATTTCGAGGCTTTGTTGAGGAAAAGTGTAGATAGATAGACGGACAGAAATAAAAACAAGATAAAAACACAGGTTATATACAACAAAATACAAATAATAGTAACACTGTAAAACACTGTAATTATTTAACTTATTAGTATAACCAAGCAGCACATTGAATATATTTCAGTTTTTATAATGACAAATTTACAATGAATGTGCTAAACAAGCAAATGGTTTTGCGTTGTTCCCATACTGTACCAAAAATGTACCGAACTGTGACCCCAAAACCGAGGTACGTACCAAACCGTCATTTAACCGTTACACCCCTAATAGTAATACATAAAACTCCTACATCAAAAATTCTAAATACAGAGGCTTTGTTGAGGAAAAGTTTAGATAGATAGACGGACGGAAATAAAAACAAGATAAAAACACAGGTTATATACAACAAAATACAAATAATAGTAACACTGTAAAACACTGTAAAAATCTAACTGTAGCACAGTATTGAGGAAATGCAGTTTTTTGAGTAGTTTTAACCAATAAGTGGCCTAATTACTGGGCTATCAGAGGCACCATGCACTGCTATTTACTGGCTACCATCCACCCCACCGGATATCTCCCCCCAGGGAAAGAGTTCACAAGTTCCTTTATTGGCTCTCATATTTCCTTGAGTAACGGGCCTCCAGCAACCCCTCTTCAAAAACACAAACTAACCCTCAACTCTGTAGTCCGTCACACTTGTTGGCCAAGCCAGTGCAGGATTTAATGGCTCTGTGGTTGCCTAATCTGACACATTGACTGTAGTGACGGACAAAATTAATGTAGTTTGACCATGGCATTACTCACAGTTAAAGTTTTTGAATCCTTCAGCCTGTTGGCTTCCTTCATGGGGACTTTTTACTTGTTGACACAGAAAACCATTTTAGGCTTTGGCTTGGTTCTTTCCACTGAGACACTTTCAGGAGTCTGTCATTTGTGTTTTTTTAGAGATAAAAGTTTAAGAAATGGAACAAATGAATCCTTATTTTTGACATTACTAATGTAAAGTGTTGACAGCTGCATGAGGAAAAATCATGCTCGACCCTCAGTGGAGTCTTAAAATAATGTCTTTAATGGTTTAATTGCAGAGATTTGTGCTGTTTTATATTAAACTTCTGAATGGAAATAGTGGTGCTCCAGAAATTCATGCAGTAAGACTTGAATAATTGAAGATAATCCACCTTTAATCCCATCTGCAGCTGCCTTGCTGGGTCTTTAATTGTTTCAGTGGATGGTAAATAGGTTTTGATTCAAGGGGCTTCCTCTGAGCCACGCCTCCAAACGTTTAATCACTCCACCTCTCCTTCCATTGGTCACAGCAGATGAGTGTCCATTCAGGCTGAGTGACCCGTGACCCTGCCCCCGACTCTTTTCTGCTCGTGTGTGTGTGTGAACATGTATGTAACACAGAGGGGGTCGTCTGCCTTAGAAATGAATGTTTTTGGGGGCCATGAAGGGGTGAGCTTGAACCATACAGGGGTCAGACTGTAACAACAGAACGACGCCCAACCCAGACGCAAATACACTAACAGAGACGTAAACTTTCATGCATGATTTGTCACACATGAGCGACTTAAAAATATACCCTCCACCAATTTATTGCTCGCAGATGTAGGCTCATGAACATTTTCATATCGGTCAGGATCCAGAGTAGAGAAACTTGGATGGAAGATGAAAAGAAAACACAAGACAGATTGAGGACATCCAAATTTTAATGTAATGGTAAGCAAAACAAAGGCCGTGAAATCGGCTCTTCCTGAGAAAGACATCAGGAATGAAGGGAAGATCTCCAAAACATAGGAGAGAAAAATGGTGCATCAGCATATTCAACAGTTGAGTGAATCTTTTATACCACAGAAGTCTGGACAGGATGGATGGTGGTCTAACAAAAGCCTGCAGGGTGTCAACAGCAGATGTTTCCTTACAGACACAAATGCGTATTTGTTTGTGAGAGCATCAATGCTTATGCTTCTCTGTATGTGGATGCTTTAGTCTTTCCTTTAACTGCAGCATTTTCAACTAATTTAAAAAAGTATCTTTTAGTATTGATCTATGAAACTATTTAAAATAACCCTTATTTTGCAGATATTGAAACTATCTAAACCATGTTCTCTGGACACTTTATTAGGGATGTCTTTCTTGTGCTATTGCCCCTTTTCTGCCTTCAGAACTGCCGCAGTTCTTCCTGGCATTGATTAAACAAGGAGTTAAAAAAATTCATCAGGGATTTTGGTCCATATTGGCATGATAGCATCTTTCGGTGGTTGCAAAACAATGATGCAAATCTCCCTGTTACACAGGGCTGAAAGATAAAGCGTTATTGTATCTCTATCGAGATCTGAACATTCAAGATATTAATATCGAAAAGCAATGATATGAACTTGGGCTGAAACTATCGATTCTTTTTGTAATCGGTTACTCTATCAAATTTTTGCCGATTAATCGAGTAATCGGATAACTGTTACATTGCCCTCACTGCTATTTTTTTTTACATTGAATCACTACACATTATTATTAGTAACACGCAAAACAGAAAAGCAAGGTCAATTAAATTAACAGCTTATTTTTCTTATTTTCAACATTCTGAGCATAAATGGGATCTCAAAATCAAAATCTATACTTTTATTTTTACTCTGGGCCATATCTTGCTTTTTTCAGTATTTTTTTTTAGTTAGGTTATTTTTATTTTATTTGTATTCAGGCTTGTCTCTTTTTGCTAAATTATTGCCTTTACCACTGTACCATATTGATGATCTTATTTTGCTTTATTTCTAGGACCAAATAATATCATACTTAGATACTAAGATAATTTAACTAGCTAATGTACATTTCTATAACATATGAAAGCATTCCCTACACCTGCTTCCTCTACTCACTGTCAGTGTTTCCTGTTCTACTCTCTGCAATCAAATAAATGTAAAGTTATTGGATGTGAATGTGAACAAAATACACATGATTCTGGACAAGTAGCCTCCACATTGATTTACGTTCTGAACCGGCCTTTACACGGAGCCATAATCAAAGTAGGTTATTTAGTAGTCCATATCTCAGTTATTGATCACATTAGCTGCTTCTGTTGATGTATCATGAGTGTCATCCTGTTGTGTCGCTCTGAGGACTTGACGCACAGACCGGATGTTTACTGTTGACGTGCTGCAGCATTGACGACGTGCTATCATGCTAAGCTACGTGCTAAGCTAACTCCGTTTGACATCAGACACACTGCACTGTGTTTTCTTTTCGTCCCTTCTTGTAGCGACCACACACTTGGGACACTCTCTGCCATTTCTTCTGCGGACTCTCTCCTTTCTGTCCCTCTCTTTTCTCTTCCTTCATGATTTTACAAGCCGTGCAGCAGCGGTAGCAGGCGCACTGTGCCCCAGGAATGAATGTCTGTGTCAAACACCGTGCACTGTATAGAACTCCAGATATATATTTTATATGTATAATTATATATTAAACAAGGCTTCGAGGCACACAATTTGCCTTGAGGATATTTTGTAATCGAATAATTGAGATTATTTGAGGAATCGTTTCAGCCCTGATATAAACGATATAGATGTCCCCTGCACTCACCCTGCAAGTACAGCTCTGGAAGTCACAACAAATTTTCATGTTTACGATTGTCCTTGAATGCCCTGCTTGGTTTTCACCAAACCCGTGGTCATATCGTATCATATTGATATTGAGATATCTGGCATGAATATTGAGATATGAAATTTTGCCCATATCATTCATCCCTACACCCTTTCTGATTGTCTTATTTTGATGCTCCATTCCCCTCTTCTTAGAGAACAGGAGTGGCACTTGGGGTGGTCCTTTGCTGCGGTAGCCATCTGGCCAAAGATTGTGCCCCTTTAGAAATTATCTTCTGCATACTCTGTTGGGTTGTTTGAGTTGCTGTTCCCTTTCTATGATCTCAAACTATTCTCTTCTAAACCTCCACAAGGTATTTTCATTCAGACAATTGCAGTTCACTGGATATTTTAACTTTTACAGACCATTCTCTGTAGGCCCTAAAGATGACTGTATGAAAATCCCAGTAAATCAGCAGTTTCTGAAACACTCAGACCAGCCCTCTTAATGGGACCTTCCCCATTAGGATGCTTGGTTTAAAATTTATCAGATCATTTTGACCTTAAGTTAAGTGCTTAAGCGCACTGACTTGCACCCATGGGATTGAATAATAAGATATTTGTCTTAAACAGTTGAACCATTGGACGGTTGTTGTTCTTAGCTCTTTATTCACACTGACAAAACAGCACTTCAGAAGCTGCTTCATATTTCTCTCAAAGGCTTCCATGTGTTTTTGATGAGCACAAAATGAGGAAAAAAACGTGTTTCCCTTGTAAATGAACAGAACCTTCTAGGTGTTTTGTTTTGAAAATTAACAGATTCTTTATAGAACATGAAAAGGGAAGGACTGAGAAAAACAATTCCTGAGAAGACCCCTGTCTTGCTATTTTAACTCAGGCAGGCAGCAGATTAAAAGAAGCCACCATAAATCTACACATTTCAGAAAGTATCAGGGACCCATGCTGTTCTTTATCAGGCGGTGGATTAAACACCTACAGATGACAGAGAGAGAGTCTGTAAAGTTTCACTTTGTTCACTGAAATGATTTGAGGCCTGCTGAGGTCTCGAAGGTCTGAAGCTGCTTTGTAACCCTTTGGTGCACTATCATTTTATCCTTTATACAAAAAAAACAACAACACAGCATTTATCCTGATTTGTGTCATGAGTTGCATCCTGGGTCAAGTATGTTAGAAGAAAAACACATTTTTACAGGAAGATTTCCTGTAGTTTCCCTTTATATGTCTCCTGTGCGTGAAAGAGCACTTTTATGTACACTGTGTTGCCAAAAGTATTCGCTCACCTGCCTAGATTCGCATGTGAACTTAAGTGACATCCCATTCCTAATCCATAGGGTTCAATATGACGTCAGTCCACCCTTTTTTCGTGTTCACAATAAAGCGTCAAAAAATTTTTAAAGTCAATGTAAAGACGTGAATTGACGCTGCATCGGGGTGAGCATAGAGCGGCTTCAAGCGTTGAGCGGTAAGCGACGAGTGAAAAAACGCTCGCCGCTCACCGCTTGACGCTTGAGTTGAAATAATTAAACTTTTCGAGCGAGCGTCTTGACGCGCCGGGACAGCCTATCAGCGTGGAGATCGTCACTGACGCAGGGCATTCTGGGATTCGGAGTCTTGCTAATCTGACAAACTGATACCAAACTGCTAAACTGGAGACAGATGGAAAGGCACTCCGCAGCTGGAATGGAGCGCCTGTAGTTGGTATCCAGGCGGGAGATCCTGGCACCAACCTGGGATAGAAGGTCTTCAAACTGGGCAACAGTCAGCCTGAAGTACCTCTGGAACCGGCCGTCGTCCAGACGCAGCTCCTGCAAGAGACGGCGGAACTCACCGAGCTCACACCGCCTCCGTAGGGTAGCATGCATCCAGTACCGATGTCGGCACCTAGCCCGCAGCTGACTTCTCCACAGTAGGTACAGAGCAGCGATGGTGGTAATCGGGGCCATGTTCGACAATGAAATAACATGATGAAATGATAATGGCGGACGATGCCACGGCGAGCGGCGAGCGATGAGCATTTTTTTGCATATTTGTACCAGCGTCAAAACTCGAGCGTCTAGCGCAGCGCGATTTCACTCGACGCGCGAATACATTCGCTTTCAACGCTTTCGGTGTGAATACGCCGTAACAGCTTCAACTCTTCTGGGAAGGCTGTCCACAAGGTTTAGGAGTGTTTATGGGAATTTTTGACCATTCTTCCAGAAGAGCATTTGTGAGGTCACACACTGATGTTGGACGAGAAGGCCTGGCTCTCAGTCTCCGCTCTAATTCATCCCAAAGGTGTTTCATCAGGTTGAGGTCAGGACTCTGTGCAGGCCAGTCAATTTCATCCACACCAGACTCTGTCCTCCATGTCTTTATGGACCTGCTTTGTGCTCTGGTGCACAGTCATGTTGGAAGAGGAAGGGGCCAGCTCCAAACTGTTCCCACAAAGTTGGAGCATGGAATTGTCCAAAATGTCTTGGTGTGCTGAAGCATTCAGAGTTCCTTTGACTGGAACTAAGGGGCCAAGCCGCACTCCTGAAAAACACCCCCTCACCATAATCTCCCCTCCACCAAACTTTACACTTGGCACAATGCAGTCCCACAAGTATCGTTCTCCTGGCAACCTCCAAACCCAGACTGGTCCATCAGATTGTCAGATGGAGAAGCGTGATTGGTCACCCCAGAGAACGCGTCTCCACTGCTCTAGAGTCCAGTGGAGACACCACTGCATCCACGCTTTGCATTGCACTTGGTGATGTGAGGCTTGGATGCAGCTGCTCGGCCATGGAAACCCATCCATGAAGCTCTCTGCACTGTTCTTGAGCTAATCTGAAGGCCTCATGAAGTTTGGAGGTCTGTAGCAATTGACTCTGCAGAAAGTTGGCGACCTCTTCTCACTATGCGCCTCAGCATCCGCTGACCCCGCTCCGTCAGTTTACGTGGCCTACCACTTGGTGGCTGAGTTGCTGTGGTTCCCAAACACTTCCACGTTCTTATAATCCAGCTGACAGTTGACTGTGGAATATTTAGGAGTGAGGAAATGTCACCACTGGATTTGTTGCTCAGGTGGCATCCTATCACAGTTCCACGCTGGAATTCACTGAGCTCCTGAGAGCGACCCATTCTTTCACTAATGTTTGTAAAAGCAGTCTGCATGCCTAGGTGATGATTTTATACACCTGTGGACATGGAAGTGACTGGAACACCTGATTCTGATTATTGGGATGGGTGAGCAAATACTTTTGGCATTATAGTGTAGGTAGATAGATTTAAAGCAACCAAGATAGATAGATAGATAGATAGATAGATAGATAGATAGATAGATAGATAGATAGATAGATAGATAGATAGATAGATAGATAGATAGATAGATAGATAGATAGATAGATAGATAGATAGATAGATAGATAGATAGATAGATAGATTTAAAGCTAGCAGGATGGATGGATGGATGGATGGATGGATGGATGGATGGATGGATGGATAGATAGATAGATAGATAGATAGATAGATAGATAGATAGATAGATAGATAGATAGATAGATAGATAGATAGATAGATAGATGGATGGATGGATGGATGGATGGATGGATGGATGGATGGATGGATAGATAGATAGATAGATTTAAAGCTAGCAGGATAGATAGTTTCATGCCTTATCTTATGCAGATGAACCAGTGTCTGTCAACAGGACAGCTATCAGCCAATACTGATGCTAAACTGGTGCATCCCTATTAAATTACTCCTTCTGTAACACCATTAAATTGAGGTCTGAGTGTTTACAACCTCCACCTTTCACCAGCTCTGACTTTTATTCACACTCAGACACCGGGGAAGACGATGACGCACTCCTCTGTTCAAGTGTACTCTTGAGTATCCAGTCACATGCCAAACCACTCACAGTGATGTCAGCCAAGACACTCTCAGCACGGTTAGCCCCAATCCCACCTGATGGAACCAGGACCACCCATAACTGCTCCACACACACATAAACACACACACACACTCCTAAAGCTTTCCCCCTTGTTGATCGTGGGGTATGGGATGGAGGCTGTGCCATAAGGCAGCCTGGATTAAGTGTTACCAAATGTTCGTAATGTATTGTACAATTGTTGGACTACAATCTGGAATCTCTGCTGAACTTGCCACAGTCAGCTTGTTGTTAATGGTTTAATTGAAGTCATTTGTCAGTCAGTTGTGTTTTTGGCCCTTTATTATAATGAGTCTCTGAGTAAATGTCGACTGAGTTCACATCCAGTGCAGTCTGGGAGTTCTGAAGCTGCAGAGTCAGGGAAGTTTAAAAGTTTTCCCACTCTTCATAAAAGGAAGAAATCCAAAAAGGATTAATCAGTTTGTCACTGAATATAGAAAACAATACCCCAAATGAGAACAATTTGTCTCATCATATACAAACTGAACTGAATTGCAGCATCAACATATCAACAACCTTTTGCCCTCTTGGTCGCCGAGCCACCTCTAAGGCTTGTTCGGACGTTCAAGGTGACATGACTTGCATGAACTTGGGCTGGCTTTGCTCGCTAAGCCTCCTGTGCTAATCTTTGCCAACTACAACCTGACATAATCCAAATCTGAAAGCAGCAGCATAAATACACTATGCAGCATGTAAACTTTAAGTTAACCTCTGACCTGGAGCACCAACAAGGTCGAAAACTGTTTGTCTGTGATTCCTAACCTGGTGTGTTTGCATCAGGCTCAGCACAAACAAAGATTCCACCTCCACCAAGTGTTCAGTGCAGGAATGACAGGTGTTGTTACAGTTTTATCATGGTTATAGCCCAACAAAGATGAAATAAGAACAAATAAAACATGCTAGCTTTGACATCAAATTATTATTTAAATACATTCTAATTGTAAAAGAAGTTGTCTAAAATGCTCATTACATCCTCAGTGCTCAAAGATTAAAGATTCAATATCTGATTTTTTCTACATTTGATGGAACCGTAATGCCATGGAAACAGAAAACAGACTAAGAGTCTAGAGATATTTAAGATTAAGACACAGATCAACATAACAGCCAAGTATGGACTCATCGGATTTCAAGGGAAAACATTTATAATCACTGTGAGACACAAAACTCTTATCTGCAAAATTGCTATTTCTCAGTAAATGAAATAAAAACCTCTTTAATGGATGCACTGTAGTATTGATATTATATAAGTATCGGCCAATATCCGAATAAAAGTTAATTGTCATATTGGTGGAAATTGAAAATTTTTACCGATAACAGATGGGCAACACTGAAACACATTTGTCATGAACTGTAAGTTGCCTTTGTTCATCTCAGTTCAGACAACTTTATTATCCCACAGGGGCATTTTGTATAAAGCTTTACATTCATGCATGCAATCAAGTCAACAACATAAATACATAATCAACTAGAAAAGCACTCGGAGAGCGCCACAGTCCTCTCCCATATTGTGATTTTCACCATAAATGTTAGTCCTACCTTTATTTCATCGAAATATTTAGATTCATTGACCATGAAAACATACCATGAGCAACTGGATTCATAATGATATCTATTTTAGTTCAGTATTTATTCACAAAAATCACATTTTTTGCCATGGCAGCCAGACGCTGATCCAGATCAACACCAAAATTGATCCGGACCAGTTCTTCCTTTTCCCATGCTGAACATTTCCTGAAAATTTCATCAAAATCCATCCATTACTTTTTGAGTTATTTTGTTGACAGACAGACGGACAGACGGACAGATAGACAAACAAATTCTCCCGAAAACATAACCTCCTTGGCGGAGGTAATGAAGGACTTTGATAGCGATTAGTTTTCCTTTGGGACACATTGTAGCATCTGAGAGAAAGAGAAAAGAGAGAATTGATTTGACAGAACATGATCTGGTTGGCTTTGCTCTATTAAGAAGACTCTTTAAATGAACATTTCTGTGCTGGGTATTAATTTGTCGTTCAACAAGGTTCACCAAACTTCTCAGTCTGTGAGCCTTAAAGCATCAGAGGCTGTGGACTATATAGTGAAGTATTTCCAGCAATGTGCATTATGCATTATGTGTCCCAATACAGTGACCACAGTACGATACACACTGTAACGTGTGAATTGTAAACACTGACTAACTCTTTACAATTCTTTTTACAACTTTTGTAGTTTTTGTAAAAACAAAACAGATACACACTTCACATATCACTAAAGGGTTAAATGAGGACATAATGCTGGATCTATATTTTCATCATAGGCCAAACAGAGACCCTGCTGTGGCTCTTGAGCTGGTTAAAGTAATACATCGCAATGTGTGAGCATTACCTATCTTCGTGCAACCTTGCAGTGCAGCTGGATCTGCCTGAATCAAAGTCTGCAGTCATGCACATCCATCTTGCCAACCTCTAATCTGCAATAATTGTGAGCGGCCAAAAGCAGCAATCAAGAGACAACAGCAGGAAGTGAATGCTCGTACAGAGATTAGCATAGATGCTAACAGCTTCGGTAGCATTTTTATCAGATCTGGACCGTACTTCTTTATTAGATGAAGAAAAGACAACACTCAGAGCACATGATAAAGCATTTTTTATGTGTTGGTGACAGTCAGACTCTCATTTTGTATTTAACACTTGTACAGCAGCACCCACTACATGATCTGATTTCCCCATAATGAATTTGATTGACAGGACACTTGTCCAGTCATCTACGGGATATGCTTCTGGAGGGTTCCTCCCTTTCCAACACTTCTTATGGGCTGTTGCCCATAACAAACCTACCATGCCCATGCTCTTATGAACAGTGTTGGGCACATTACTTTAAAAAGTAATTAGTTATAGTTACTAGTTACTTTCCCCAAAAAGTAATTGAATTTCTAACAGAATTACTCCTTCATAAATGTAATTAGTTACTGGGGAAATTAATTGATGCGTCACTTTTTTGGAAAAGCTTTTACTGCTTTAACTGTGTGTTTTCATTTCTTTCTCCGTCCTTGTTGTTACCTGCTGCAGCAGCTCTGACATCATCAGCGGAGTTCTCTGTGTTTTCCTCACTAACTTTTAGATTTATTAAAAACAGACACACACTTTGTTTTAGGACATAATGTACACTTCACATGTGTGTTCTTGCCTTTTACTTCTTGTATTTCCATCCTAAAAACTCCAGGTTTAACTCCACAGACCGCTTCAGAATCGCCATTGCTGCAGCTACCTGTGTCGCCAGATTTTGCGATTGAAATAAGCATTTTTAAAGAGAAACCTATATGAAGCTTGTTTTAATTTTTGTCCATGTTACATTTTAATTTCAAAGTCATATTTCTTCTTTTTTGTCTCTTAATTTACTTATTAAACATCCTTTTGTTTGGAGGTGGAACATCCTTTTCTTTATACAGAAGTGAAGCAAGGGGCTGCTGTTATTTATAACTCTGTTATTGCTAAACAGTCTGTCTAACTTTAATTTTTGTAACCAAACAGACATGTTAGGATTTTATCTAAGTTTTATTTTAATCCTCTACAGCTTTATTATGGTGAAAACAGTAGTAGCTACATTAGAAATCAATTTACTTCTGGCTATAAGGATTTATTTTAGGTGGAAACACCTTTTACCGTAATTTTAAATTTGTGTTAGGATGTGATAAAATAATTTCAATAACCTCTGAATTTGGTTTATATTGATGGTAGATCATGCAGCAGATTCCTCCTGGGTTTGGGGGCACAAGAAGCCCAAATGAGCAACTGTACTATTAGTACAAGCCCAAAAAACTGCAACCCACAACTCTCAATATACACATGCAGGTTAGAAAAAGAAGAAGCCGAAAGTCGCTTATAATAAGCGAACCTGGCAACGCTGGCATCACGTTCTCTCCTATATCTGTCAACAGCACAGCTCCTGTCTGAGTCTGGCTGAGTGAGGCAGGTCGGATAACAGCTGCTTAATATCGGTGCAAAGTAACTCCCAACACTGCTTATGAATAAACAGTTAGTTTGGGGTGTAGGTGGCTTAGTCTGGTAGTATGTTTGTCATGTGTTGATGTGTCCTTGGGCAAGACACTTACGCCCACAAAGCTCATATTGCTGCATCAGTGGCATGTATGAAAAGATGTGTATGTATTAGCTAATTCTGATACTTGACTTGTCCAGAACCTTAGACTATCAGTGCTTAAATGTAAAGTGGATGGGTTTAGTTGTTGGGGAAAAAAACTGAAATATGAGCCATAAACTCACTATTTACTTACTATATCTGCCAACTTTTAAATTTGCTCTACTGCAAAGTACTGTTGTAGTTTTTTAAACTGAAAAACAGGCTCGTCCAGATATAAACATTTACCTATATTAAGAAACTTAACACCGTGTGAGTAGGAGGAAAACTTCTGTGATTTGACTTTCAAGAGACTCTCAGTAATTATGGTTTTACTGAACATGCAGAGCATAAATATTAAAGTCACGACTTTACATTTTAATGTCTTTGGCTCCATTATACACATGCTGAAACCTGCATCTTCTCTTTCCTTAACCAGACGACAAAGAGGGGCCCCATCTTGAATTTCCCCTTTTAGTTGTTTTGACTTACACTGAGGGCCAAGATATAAGTGAAGCAGCACTGCAGCACGCACACACTCTCACAGTCAAAGGCCTTAGTTGAATTTTGGCTGCTAATCACTCTCATATGTGCGGGGCCCGCCGCTATAAGGCGTGTTGTTTTATCTCACGTCATCATGGCCGCAAGTTGCTGCAGCGAGCATGTGTTGATGGTTAGCACTGAAACGCAGAGAGAAGGTAAAAGTCTGGGAAAGTCTGAAGACAGACCTGTCTCTTAATGAACAGAATTGATTTTGTGTGTGTTCAGATTGATTGTTCAGAAACAGGATTGTGTATGTTGTTAGGAGAGTCCTAACATCAGCCTCAGCCTGAAGACTGGACTGGATTAAGAGCTTAGAGACACACTTCTCCAGAGCTTTACACACAAGCCCCTTCATTCCTAACTCAGGATTGGGATGACTTAATCTCTAATATATTCCTCTGGTTGCCAGGTTCCTATTAGCCATTACTATAGGATGAAAATCTGACTTTAAATGTACAGTTGATGCTTTTGCTTTTGGATAGTAAGTAGGTACATAAGCAAATAAACTTTTCTCTGGGCAGGGATGTTTTGAGTAACCTTGCAGGGCAGCTGGATCCACTTGATTCAATGTCTGTTAATACATAATCTTGCCAAGCACCAATGTACAATGATGATGTGAGTGGCCAAAAGTGGGACGTATCATCAGGATCCTTTAAAGCAGGAAGAGGTGGGAGCTACAAGCCAGTCTTCAGCTCTGGTTTAATCAGATATGGACTGTATAACAAACAACACTGAAATGCTTCTTGATAGAAAAGATATTTGTGAAGTTCAAATTTGTTTGGCATGTGAGGCTAACATCAGAGACTTTCAACTTCTCCATAATGCCTACCTACGTTGTAAAAGGGTTGTCACCTTAAGCTCAATATTCAAATAACCGTTCAAGAAGGGCTGAAAAATATTTAATTAGCATATCTATGTCGAGATATGAACATTCAAGATATTTATATCGAAAAAGCAACAACATAGATTTATCCCGCACTCACCCTGCATGTACAGCTCTGGAAGTCACAATAAAATTCATTTTAACGATTTGCCCTTGAATGCACTGTTGACACACATGTGCAGCTGTGGGTGATCTGGGTCAGCCTTGATGTCACTGGAAGAGTCAGTAAACAGTATCATCGCTGTCTGGCAGCGGAGCTCCAAAGTTTGGGAACATTTCACCAAAACAAAAGAGACGAATGTGCAATGCAAAATCTGCAAGACTGAGCTTTCCTTCCATGGCAGAATGATGGTGATGCACAAACATCTAAAAAGGAAGCACGTTGTGGCTGATTCAATTTCTGATGAAGAGGGACAGTCGTCTCGATAAGCTAATTGGCCAGTTAGCTGCTAACATTAGCGTCAATAGTATGGTGACTGGCGTCCCCAATTCCCGGGGACAGCCCCTGTTTCAGATGACCTGTCCCCGGTTGAAGCTGTCCCTGAAAATGTGCCTGATTTCAATTTTTTACTGTTGTGTGTCTTATAGAACAAAGGTTATCACTACAGCTGTGTAGGAAGCAGAAAGCGTGAGGGAGCAGGCTGAGCGCAGACTAAGACAACAGTTATTGTGTTTCCAAGTCGCTCATTAAAGTGACTTTGGACTTGCTCTTCTGCTTGTGTGAATCCCGCATGATTATCACCCAGCTGCCTCTACAAAGCAGACATGAGTGTGGTTGGTAGTTCGTCCTTTCCTCACCCTGTTTCCTGGTTATCACGCCCACAGGAATCACCTCAGCACACCACCAAAAACACTCACGCATGTGGCACATGCACAACTACGGAGGCGCCAAAGTTGCCAGGTCTGCTCATTATAAGCGATTTGGGCCACCAGGTGCATGCTGGTGCGGTACGCTGCAGTTCTTGCATTATGTGACTAGTCGACAAATCCCAAAATAGTCGTTTGTGGCAGCCCTAGTAGTCATATCGTATGGTATCGATATCAAGATATCTGGCGTGAATATTGAGATATGAAACTTTGTCCATATGGTTCAGCTGTAAGTTCAAGCATGGGGAAAATATCCTTACTCAAAGTGTAAATAAGGATTTGGATGTAAAATATTAATTGTAGCAGCTCATCAGGGCGGTCAGAGCTTCACTATAATCTTTTCTTTTGTAAGGATATTTTTGTGCCACTTCTGACATGTTTTGACGAGTTTGTTTTAAAAGTGGGGCACGTTTCATACTGCAGTAGTGTCCGCCTTCTACATTATCTAGGGTGATAACTGTTGATTGATAGAACAATCATCCAATCACCTGCTGGGTATGCTTCTGAAAGGCTCTGCCCTGCCCAGACACTTTCTATGAGCTCCTTCCAAAGTGGTAAGGAAATATTTCGAAAGGTCCATCTGGCATGTCAGGTTAACATGCAGCTAGAATCCTACAAAATCCAAGACCTTGTCCGAGTGTACCCAGAAGACATGATGCTGGTTTGGTGGCAGAGGGAAGTAACACCAGTTTTTCCTGTTTGCTCTGGATTTTTTAAGTTAATAAATATTAACAAATATTTAATTAACAATTTCAAAAGTATTTTTGCATCACATCTGCCTAAAAGATGCCTTAAGTTTTGCAAAACAATGTATAACTAAAGAGCAGGAGGTTCTATTGACCTTCTCCTTATTTTTATGTTATCATCATTAAAAACTGTATCCGTGTCATTTTTTTTTGCCAAAATACTTCTATAATTCTGACAAACATAGTTGGTCAAGTTGTCTTTGAATCCCTAAAAGCATTATCAGCATGTTTCATGTTGTTTTCGTCTTGACCTCTGCTGTGCACAAGCAATACTGATGTTAATGCTGTCAGACAGAAATAAACAAATGTGAGGCCCTCGTGTGTAGCAGCTCATCTCTGAAAAACAAACTGGCCCAAGCTTGAACTCCTACAAACACTGAAGGCACATAAAACGTGTACAATTTATATCTTAAGCTCAGACTGAAGAGCTACATTAAAATAATCAAACAAAAGTGGAATCTATTATAAACAAAACAGCAAAAACTTAAAGATATTTGAAGAAAAGGCAGGTCAAGTTAGAGTCAGTCGATTTATGTTTCCTTGTTGTCTCCCGTTTGCCTTATTGTGAACACCCAAACAGTCTGGCAGCAGCTCTGGGTGAAAATCTCTGCTCCTGTCTGGCTCTGTCTCCTGGAAAAGGACTCTGTGAGAAGTACGTAGGAGTTCCTGTAGAGAAATCAAGCTCTCCGTGTGGACTGGACAATGAGCTTGACAGTAAATTCCCTTAAAGGTCTCTCTCATCCCTTTGTTTGGCGTTTTATGCCGGTAACAAATCAGGGAGACAGACTTTGACTCAGATGGGATTGAGCCGTGCTCCTGTGTGTCTGTAAGGACGTCCGTGTCTTGGCATCGATGTAAAGCAGCAGTGGATCAGTCTTTATCCTTCTTTAGTTATCTCATTAGACAGACAGAGCCACATGAGGACACTTGTGATCAGGATTGAATCGAGAAGCAACTTTATCGAATGTAAATCAAGAATAAATCGACTTCATTAATCAGATTAACAAAACAACTTTATTGAATCTTCATAGGTTTACATGCAAGGATATGGAGAATCAGTTTCGGAAATTAGTCAAGAAAACAACATGGAAAGGTTGACTTCTCAAATTAAAGTCATGTTACTGCCTGAAAACGTAACCTAACCTTCACCCCATACCTGTCACTTCCATTTTCTCGGGCAGAAATGGTCGCTGACCCCTCACACTTTTTTAAATAATCTACTTCTGACAGTCGAGGACAGAGGAGTTTAACCTGATACACCAAGTAATCCTGGCAACATCCCACATAAAGTCTTTGGGGATGGGCACAACTTTTGAGTAGCATATCCAGCAGGTGATTGGATGAATTTTCTGTCAGTCACATTTAGAGCTGCAGCTATCGATTCTTTTTGTAATCGATTACTCTATCAAATTTTTGGCGATTAATCGATTAATCGGATAACTGTTACATTGCGCTCACTGCTATTTTTTTTTACATTGAATCATTACACATTATTATTATTAGTAACACACAAAACAGAAAAGCCAGGTCACTTGAATTAACAACTTATTTTTCTTATTTTGTACATTCTGAACATAAATGGGATCTCAAAACCAAAATCTATACTTTTATTTTTACTCTGGGCCATATCTTGCTTTTTCAGTATTTTTTTTAAGTTTGGTTATTTTTATTTTATTTGTATTTATGCTTGTCTCTTTTTGCTAAATTATTGCCTTTACTACTGTACCATATTGATGATCTTATTGTGATCTTATAGAATGTGAAACCCATATATTATATAGATTCATTACAGATAGAGTGAAACATTTGAAACATTTATTGCTTGAAATTTTGGTAATTCTGAAATGAGTGATAAAAAAATATTGAACTTAACTAATGTACACTTATCCATAAAATGTAAGTAGATAAAATAATGCATGTTAAGGCATAAATTATAAAAACTTAAAACAATGGGGACAAAAAGAAATAATGAAAATGACCAAATAAAATTTAGGCTGAATCAACAAAATCAATTTATGAAAAAGCAGAGTAAATAAAGATTAAAAATAAGTATGAACATAACTTTGTAATAGTGAGACGCTACATAGAAGCCGGACTAAAGAGAAAGCCAGCAGACAATGTTCGTGCCGGAGTTAGAAATAAATTCAAAATGATACGTTGGAGCTAGCCAGAGATATTGGTCATCAACCTCTAATCTTGTTTTTTTAGGAGGTTAGATTAAATTGAAAACTGCCAAAAGCAACACTGTAACTTCAGTTGGTTATGTGACACTGGAAAAAGTCCTGGGAAACGTCCTTGAAAAGCCATGAAAATGATTTCTAGTGGGGATGTAACGATATGAAAATTTTGTATTACGATTATTGTGACCAAAATTATCACAGTTATCATTATTATCACTGTATTGTTGCAGTGTGCTCAAAATGTTCAAAAGTAATTTAACACACAATTGAAATCATTTAACCCCTTTAATATTATAATCATAACACTTATTTTTGGTCAATTCATGTGTCAGGAAATGTCCTTTGAGAACATTTTTTACCCTTCTTTCATGAGAAATAAAAGTTAACAATTTAAGCAAGTATTTGTGATTATTTTGTTATAAATGCTTAAACAGTGTGTGATTACATGAAAAGAAAAAACAGATTGGAACTTTAAAGCTGTGGTCTACGATTTGAAACCGCAGCCTGCCCCCCCTTCCCTCACCTCTCCCCTCCGTGTTCCAAGATCCCGCCCCCAGCTCGTGGCGCCTCATATAAGCCCCCTCGGACTGAGCTACGAGCGACTAGCATAATATATCAGCAGCAAACTCAATCAAAAACAGCTCAGCTCAACTGAAAGTATCAAACACGACAGACATCCCCCTTGTTACACACAGCAGTAGCCATTTCAATTGGACCAGCAGCAATGCGGGTCTGGCGCCGCCAGAGCGGAGCCGATTGTGGGGGAGGATTTATCTTTCTTGGCCTGTCCTTCCCAGCTCAGCTTACAGTGCTAACGATTAGCGGCTAACAGGCTAACCCGCTCCGCTACAAGTCATTAGCCAGGCCAGGCACAGACTAACCAGAGTTATTCAGCAGACATCTCCCACTGTAGTAAACAAAGCCATTACCTGATCAACCAGGGGCGAAACGGCCGATGCTGAAGGTCTGACGGCCGGCTGAGGCCATTCGTTAGCCGTTAGCCCGCTAACAGGCCTCGACCCGCGGGCAGAGCTCCGTTGGGCCCCGCGGAGAGAAGCGGCTTCCGGTTTCGGGCGCTAGGCTTTTCCGGCTCCATGATAGTTCAGTAGCTAACGCTAGCTGCTCACCGGAGGTAGAGGGGAGGAGGCGGGACCATGGGCATGACGCTGCGTAGTGAGGGAGACAGGGGATTGGATGGACTCACAGACCAACTCACGGACCAATTGAACCTTACAGGCTTCTAGGCTTGATTGGTCAGCTAGTATGCAGCTTTTCAGCGGATATACTGAATGGATTTTTTTCGTTCTTTTTGGTCTTTATACTGTGTATAGGACCATAGGACCATAACAGCCTTATAAACGGTGTTATTAAGATGTACAAAGCTTCCAAATCGTAGACCATAGCTTTAAACAGGATTCTCTTTATAAAAAATTGAAAATGAACAACAAATAACCTATTTTACAAACACACATTTTTAGTTTGCCTGCAGCATTATTGTCCATGTTACAGCTCATTGTTTTAGACCAGGTCCAGGATATATATATTTTTTTTACTGACGATAGTCCCTGAAGCAGTTAGCCCCCTCCGTGATTCTCATTTGATCTGCCCTCTCCATGGCAGATCTCCTTGATATTTCCAAATTACGATCAATAAAATCCATAAAACACGAACTTTGATGGAAAAAGACGATGAATTTCAAAATTACAATGAATACATTGCAAAAGAACGGCAAGAGCAAAGTCAAGAATGATACTAATGCTATTATTTACAAGATTTATACATTATTTAGACAGAGAATACTGATAAACCACCTGTAAGTCTCTCAGGTATGGCTCACTGAATCTTCTCTCTCTCTCTCTCTACCTCTACCTCGATGGCTCGGTCAGCTCATTTACTCGAGGAGTTACGGACATTTTAACTGCGCACGTCTTTTTCTTTCTCCACAGCGTAGTGTTTAGACAGGGTGACTGTCTTCTATCAGTTTCCCTCAGCATCCTTGTAAAATCCAACATTCAACCAGACTCCAGAGTCCGTTTTGAGAGGGAAATCTCCGCTATGTCTTAACTTTTGCTCTGAGGCCAAACAATGCAAAGTACGCATGCGCGTCCCCATGACGCTTCTTCATCGAGTAATAGCCTTGTAGTTCAGACCTTTCTGGTCTAAGAGCAGCATCACTGGGCGTTATTGACGCAGTGTAGTGATCAAACACGGTGAAACGGTAATTTTAATAGGACACGGTAATGATTACTGTGGGAAATTTTACCGCGGTTTACCATTTTTCCGGTAATCGTTACATCCCTAATTTCTAGATGGGCCATTCTGCCAAAAGAGTAAAATTTCTGTCCCCAGCATATTATTGTATATTAAATGTATAAACACAAGTAATAATATATTACAAATTATATTTTATTATTATACTAAACACCATACACATTAATATTTGTAGAAATTACATATATATTTATATATATATATATATATATATTTAAAAATGGCATCCAAAACACTTACACAGAGCATTTCTTTCCTGTCCCCACAGCCAAACGCTACACTTTACTACAATGCATCATGAACAAAATCCTTCCAAAGCTAATTTTCTTTTGCATGTAAGTGTGACTCCATGTTCTATCTACACTTCTAAAACAAAAGTTTTACAAAAAAAGTTATTATATTTTGGTTAAAATTCACATTTTAGTGCTGTCCCCAGGTTTTCACTCATTGCTGTTACCCAAACACATTCCCCCCTTTAAAATTTTGGAACATTCCACCAGTGACATGTTCTGCAGGAAGTGACATCATTTAGGTCTTCTGCAAGTCATGGGAAGACCAAAAGTTAGTTATCTCTTTTATTTTTCCTTAAATTAAATGATATATTAACTGTTTTAGAGATGGTCAATCTAAAAACTCAGTCCTGTTACCTAAGATATCTCTAAGAAAACATTTGTTGGTATCAAAAGTAAAATATTCAGTTAAATCTTAAGAATGAGCTCCATGTGCTCAAGCTACTAGCATAGATGCTAAGTGGCTAGATTTCACACAATTGATAATTTTATACTAGAAACTCATTGCTGTTACCCTCATTGCTGTTACTCAAATAAAGAGTAACAGCAAAAAAAGTCATTTTTTGTCATCAATATTAGTATTTTCATCATGTAACCAACCATTTCTTCTAAATTAACTCTTTTTCTAAGGGAAAACATTGTATGTGGTTGATATTCTTATTATTTCTATACTTAAAGGTGTACTCAGCGATCTTCTAATCCTCTAATCTAATGCAGTATTTGTCAAAATCACCGTATTTCTCCTCTCCATCCACAAGATGTCACCACTGACAGCATGTTGAAAAAAAAATCTGGTCTCAATACACAGCCTTGACTCTGAATTTCAGCAGGTAAATACTGTGGCTCGGGCCGAGTTACCAAAACAAAGTAAACCCCCCCACATCCAGGGGGTGATCATACTCATGCGCAGATCAGACAGAAGGGGGAGGGGGAGTCGTAGTTTGCGTAGTGTGCACAGTTAGCGTAAGAGAGAGATACAATAGTTGCGGTAGCAATGGCTGAAAACAGCCCAAAAGAAAAAGGTCAGAGGGGTGAAAAGTGGAAAAGAAGGACTATGAACACGAAAGAGCAAAGACCAGGGTCAGTACTGGTGTTGCTCTCCGACGGTGGAGGGACACCGCCATTTGAAATACCTGAAAACAGACGCGGATGTCGCCGTCCGTCAGCTGGATAGGTAAGCTAAGCAACATTAGCTTCGTGGTGCTTCACATAACAGTAACAGCCATCGGGCATTAATCTTATTGTCTAATCTGCCAAAATGTACTGTTGTTGTGATGTTTTCAATATTGTCAGTCGAGTTGTCTGACCAGTCGGGGTTTCCTTAGCTACGTCAGCTACGCAGTTTCTACGGCCGTTTCCATGACGATGCACGTCAATCAGCTTTCGGGAGGCGGGTCTAAATTCGAATATCAACAAACCCTCTTCTCGTTTTCTCCCACATCGCTGACTGCACCTTTAATCATGATTTTAAAATGGCATTTGAGTTTTGGTAACAGCAGAGAAAAAATTGCAATGATAATAAAATGTTGAAAGTTGCAATAAATTAAATAAAGTAGCCTGAGATTGACCAGTACTCATTTTGAATGAGTAAATGTGTATAGTACTAAATTCTATATTGAAATTGAATGAAAAATGAAGTTTAATTTTGAAGAGTTACGACAAGCAAATTGCACTCTTTTGGCGGAATGACCCAGAAAAGAGTGGGAACCCTGATGTTTCGTAGGGTTGGCAGTTATCTAACATAAGAAACCTGTGAAATCCTGACACTTACACATCACAACAATCCGGCCCCTTAGCAATGAGGAAAATATTAATGCGGTCGTCATGGTGACGGAAGTTTCCCATCACTGCTCCTATAACTTTATCACAGTGAACTTCACCTCATGTTTCCCTGAGGCGAGTCTGTCACAACACGTCTACCAGAGGCCTGATAACGATGTTTTCTTGTAAGCCGATCCTAACATTTAGAAATGTCACCTCTTCGGTTCAGTAGAAAGTGTCCTTTAGCAAAGCCAGCAGGACTCTGGAGAGCAAAGCTGTCCCTGTTTGGCCCCTCTTTGTGTCATGGAGAGATCTTGGCATCAACCAAAAGGTCCGCTGTGCCAGGGACAAGGAGTCTGAGTACTCGTCTGTGTGCCCTTTTTAAAGTGCCAGAAAACAAGAGACTAAATGGGACAAGTCCTCCGAGGGATCACCTACACTCTAAGAAAAGAGCCAATGTGGGGACATGGAGATGAGGGGTGCAGGAGGAGTGTGTATGTTACATGGCAGAGGAGAAGCTAGTCTTAAATGTAGTTTGGAGACTCTTCAGCTGTAGTTTTAAAGTACCTGTGCCAGGTTAGCAGACTCTCTTCCAGGTCAGAGGTTCAGAGGGAGGTCACACCTGAAAGCATGGCCCCTGCTGAGCTCTGAAACATTCCTCTGGGCTTCAGTAATGACCTCCTAATGGCACTAATGAGCCTCCGTGGAGCAGACCGGCTCCACACGGGTCTGATGGAGAGGAGGGGGGGAGAAAGGTAAACAGAGAAAATTGGGGGAAAGATGGAATTAGATCTGGATAAGTGAAAAGTGAAAAGTGAGAGACCTGTGGGAAGGGAGAGGACTGGAAAACCTGAACAAAGAGATAAACACAGGAAAGTGAAGGGTGGAGAAAAACAATCGAGCAACCCGCAGAGATTTTGCTTTTGGATGAATCCTCAGATGTGTCCTACATGTTTGGCTTCAACTGCTTTTTTTGTGTGGAACAGAAATGAGAACCTTTAAAATAGCTAAAATAAGAATGTGAAAGGCAGGAAGAACAAATAGTGCAGCTGTATTTCAAGTGGTAGTTGTAGACAGTTAAATACAGACTGTTAAGAATGAACTTTACTGTTGAGACTAGGGATGTATATCGTTATGATTTTATCGATACCGATACCGATACTCTTTATTGGTATCAATACTTATCGATACTCTTATCGATACTACAACACGTAATTTTGTGTAAAAAATAAAGACTTTACAAGATATAAGATTTAGCCTTTTTTTATTACCACAAAGTAACAATGAAGCTTCAACAGAATAAAAGTAATGCATTACAAATGCTTCTCAGAGGCAAAAAGAAAGCTAAGGAGATGGTAAAACCCCTTCATGCCGCCCAACAGACTGCATGTACAGACAGACCCAAAATCAGTGGTGCTAAAATCGATGCTGTAATGATGACTATTAGGGCACTCACTTTATATTAGATAGTCGTGTAACCGTTCGAATATGGGGATAAATATCTGTAACCGAATAGTAAATAAATATTTAAATGTAAAATATTGAGTGTAGCAGCACATCAGGCCTGGAGCAGTGGACCGTTTCATCCAACAGAGGGCGCTCTGAGCGCAGCTTGACCGTCAGTCATATCCGATGCTCTCTTGACTTCAGTAAACAAAGAGTTTCCACTCCGAGTGGGCATTAACAGCTCTGATTCGTCTGAGGAGAGCTGTGCCGTCGGCTTTTCATCCAAGTTATACGGCCAAGTGCTGCGGCGCTTCATCAAGAGTTTAACCCCATGTGACTGTGTTGTTTTCGGCAGGGTTTTTACCGAAGGGGCGGATAATAGAGTCTCTGTCTCTGTCTCTGTCTCTGTCTCTGTCTCTGTCTCTGTCTCTGTCTCTGTCGGTGCTGTAGTCTATAGTGTTAGCCGGGCTGCTAACTCTACTCCTATTATATAGCAATCAAACAGCCCGCACTCCTTTAGCTTTATACTATGCGCACACTCCAAGTGTTTGGTGATGTTGCTAATATTTCCCCCCTTGGACACAACGTCTCTCTGACAAAGATTGCATCGGGCCGAGTTTTCATTAACTTTGCTAAAGTGAGCTCAAACCTTCGAGCGCTTAGCCCTCACCGACATGCTTGAGCCGGACGGCGGTAGTGTCATATCTATGTGACAGTTGAAGAGACGTTTAAGTACCGATAACGGTATCGTTTTTCCAGATCTTAACGGTGTTCGGGTACCACGGTATACATCCCTAGTTGAGACTGGGGCGAGAAAAGAGATGATGACTCATATATGATACTACAAGCAGGACAATTTATCATAGTTGTTCTTCATCAAGAAAGTTTATTTTTTAATTACAGCATTAAGAACACATGACATTGTATGCATAAAATGTGCTATTTCTAATTGGCATTATTAATATAAATCACAGTCCCTGCAACACTGATAAACTTTTCTGCTCCTCCTAGTAAAAGAACTGACAACAATAAATGTCACATAGAGATGAAGAGTCATAAAGTTGGTTTCTATAAAGTCAGTTTCTATAGATCAGGGACCATCAGCTATATCATCAACTTCTCTTAAGATCCAGCTGTGCAAAATCTAAATTATTGACATTTTTTAACTTGTCTTAAGATTTTGATCAGGAGAGTATGTAAAATGGTCATGAACATTTCTTACTATATATGTCTGTCTGTGTGTGTGTGTTTTATCTATTTGAGATGGATAAAAAACAAACTAAATCCTCCAATAGGCATTTCTCATACTAGATATTGAACACACAAAAGCACAAGTAGCTGTTGAGTTAACTAATTGACTGACATCCTGGAAATTTCTAAGATGACTTCAACTCTGGATTAACCTTTTAACTCCCAGCTCAACTGTTTGGCAGAGGTCAGTTTATTCAGGAATATCTATCATGTTAAAAAGAATTGTCATTGTTTTTTTTAGGGTACAGAAAAAAAGGCAACATACCAAAATAACTTATATTCTCTGTGTGAGATTTAATGGTTTAAAAAGTTTATAGTTTTATTAGAAATACCATTATTATTTTAAATACCGAACCAATTACTGATATATATATATATATATATGTATAAAGTCATAAAATCTGTTATTCATCAAAGACATTTTTGTGTGTCTAACACAGAATCATCTATTTTAAGTTTTTTTGATTGCTAGTTGATTTACAAACATTTTTGCCTTTTCTGATGGATTTTGTCCGAAATATTTCTACATTTTTATGTCATCACATTATCAATTATCAACTGTTTAAACCTTTAAATCCCACACCAAGAAGATACCTAGTGTTTGGCTTGATTTTTTTGATGACCTCTGCCAAACAGTTGAGCTGGTAGTTCAAGGATTAATCTTTTTATTGATGGGACCTACTGCAAACTTTGGGAGCACAATTCAAGGTCAGTCATCAGATCAGAAGAACATTTCTTCTGTTGCAGCAAGTTCGGTGTGTGTGCCTGCTACCTGCAGAAACAGCAGGGTTAGCAAGATTTTATATCAAGGTATTTTTTTATTTGTTTCACAAACTAAAAAATATAATCTCTTATACAATTGCATACAGTTGTTGTATTTTGGGTTTGTTTAAAGAAAACATAAACACAAGCTCTCATCCAACTTTCCCTTTTACACAATTTAGCAGAAAAAAATAAACAACAATGCGAAAAAAATAACAATAATAATAATAATAGAAAGAGGACAGGAGGATCATATTCATTTATACATTTAAAACATCTAAGAGTTCAACTTTTCCACCTAGTTAAGACCTTTTTTTAAAGACGATCATTGAACGGAAGGACTTTTGAGTTTATTACTGATGTGCACCATCTTACTATATCCTTTGCAAAACTGTAACATGTTTGTGCACCACTGGCAGACCTGTGATGAATGATGCTAGGTTTTTGGACTCACTAGACTCGATAGCAGCCTTTGTGAGGTCAAAAGGTTATTGGTTAACGGTTTGTTTGGTTTTTTTTTTTTTTTTTTTTTTTTAAATGTATTTTTTGGGCATTTTGTGATTTTATTGATAGGAGAGACAGTGGATAGGCTTGTGAAAGGGGATGAGAGAGTAGGGGAAGACACTCTGCAAACTGGTCACAGGCGGGATTCGAACCTGGACCGGCAGAAGCAAATACATGGGGTGCCTGGTTGCCAACCACTCCGCCAAACCAGCACCCCTTGTTTGGTTTTTTTTAATGTAGAATCATCCTTTGTAATTGGACTTTGTTTGGAGTTTTATTTGCAGGTGAACAGTTAACTGTTGTGTTTGTTCTAGTTGTATAATCTGGTTATAATGATGTATTTCTTTTCCTTCCCTCCCTCCTCCTCTCCCTGCCTGCTCCCTTATCGTGATGCTGTTGTATGTGGAGGTGAGTTATCCATGGGCGAGCTCCAGGATCCGTTCCTCGTCAGCGTCCACCTCATCGTAGACCCTGGTCAGGGGAAGTCCCTGCAGCGAGCGGCTGATGCAGTGCTGGCGTGGGTCCACCCTGAGCTGCAGCTCTTCAGAGTCTCAGAGCGAGCGTCGGCCTCACAGCGACCTCGACCGAAGCACCACCAAAACGGGCTCCCGGCTGACGCCTGTCAACCAGCCATGGCGGTCATCCTCTTCCTCCAGGAGGGCTACGGCGGGGAGGAGCAGATCCTGAAGCTGCACCGCGCTCTGCAGAAACCCCCCTGGAGCTACCACCACACAGAGAGAGTCAGCAACGGGCGCAGGATGCTGCCTCTGTCCCCATGCAGCCAGGACTTCTTCACTCTCTCTCCGGGGACGCCGCTTTGGGCTGTGCGGCAGGTGCATTATGGGAAAGAAATAGTGAGATTCACAGTTTATTGCAGACATGAAAACTACGTGGACATGGTGCGGCTGTACAGGCTGCTGCTTCAGCGCAGGGTCGCACAGAAGAAGGAGGACTTCTGCTTCTTTGTGGTTTACTCCAACCCTGAGATGGAGATCCAGCTGTCATTTAAGAAGCTCCCCCGTGGAGAAAGTCCTGTGGTCATGGACTCAGCTGTGATGGAGGTGAGGGTGCGAGATGTTGGGGCTCTGGTGCCTCTGCTGCCTCACACCTGCAGCCCCATCAGTGATGTCCGCTGGCAGACCGAGGACTACGATGGAAACAAGATCCTCCTGCAGGTGAGAGAGATTTCTCTATTGTTGTTACATTGTACCCATAAAAATGCATGGGTTTGTGGGATGTATGCATTTTGAAGTTTACTAATACCATATTCAGAAGTAGACTTAAAATGTTCTTGATGCTATTGTTTTGTTAGTTACTTTCAAAGGAATTTATAAAGAGGCAAATTTGTTATTTTACTGTTGGTTTACCATTTGTTTTTTAATTTATTTATTTATTCATTTATTTATTTTGATCATATTAACAACAAAAATATATGCAAAACAAAAAAATAAGCGGAAATAATAAGAAAGCAGATAACTAATGTGTAATATTCATCGGAAGTTACAATGTACATGCTCAAAAAGGAGCAGGAAGAAGTAAAACTTATCTGGTCCTACCCCTTATTCCCTGTTACATATTTGACTTATGGTTCACATATCTACTCCAATAGCCTGATCATGAAAGCAAATTACATGGACTTATGAAATATATTTAAACATTCATCCACCTATTTTTATACACATATCAATGCCTCTCTGCTTATCTGATTACCTACTCATGTCCATTAAACATCACGCCTATATATACAGTACATCTATACACATGCAGATATCCATAAATTCATATATAAATGTACATATCCATGCATTATGTATACATACTTCTCTGTATACATACTTTCCTTTGCGCACACCCACACAGACATCTTGTTTTGTTTTGCTTTTTTGGTTTGTTTGTTTGTTAATTCTGATAACTCTCCATACCTTTTGTTTTTAGACTGCACTGTTCCCATTATTGTTATGAACAATATGTTAAAAGGTATCAAAGCTTTAGAGAAGTTATAGGCTTTTATTTATATTTTATGCCACAGGAGTAAAATGATTTTCTTTTGTTTTCAATGCTTTCCTCAATCTCACGTCCATGACAAACAGATATACACCACTCTTTTGACTGTTTGTGCAGTAACAAGGAAGACAGTCAGAGCTTTCCCACCTCTAATTAGCTTAGCTCAAATGCTGGGAGTCAATGGCTAGTGTTAGCCAGCCTCTGCCTGCAGTCATCAGATGAACTCTTTGGAAACTCTAAACTGTGCTGTGTGCTTGTTATGACTCTTTTCTTTTACCACATTATGTTACGTTACTTATTTTTATATTTAGATCAGAACTTTAGGCCATTTTAAGGAATGACATAAAGAAATACATACCACAGGGCACATGTGCAAACCACCGCTAATGTGTTTTGAAGCTGGTCAATAAGACAAAGCATGTCCATGGGTCCATGCTGGGATTTTCACATGCAACAATCTCTGTGACTTACTGGAATGGTCAGAAAAAGAGAGAAAACAATCCCTTGTTGATGCCACAGGTCAGAGGAGAATGGCCAAAGTTATTGAGATGATGGAAAAGCAACAATAATTTAAATAACCATTCCAAACTTTATCATGAACTATTGCCTATAGATGTAACAGCAGTATGTGAGCTACACTGGCAGAGGTATGTGCTCTCCAAGCTCTTTTGTAGAATGACCTCTTTTCTGTGGTTGTTTTATTGATTATTGATTTATAATAAATACATTTACATCCATATAGACACGAGGACAGTCTTGGAAATGAGGTGCAACATCTTATGGGGCTAACCTGGAGTAAATCTGTATTTAGCCGAGGGAAATATAATGAGTGGCAATCATAAATACATAAATTCTTATTTTTAGTCCCATTGTCCCTGCCTGGATGGATACATTTCTGAATATACACTATATTTCCAAAAGTATTTGCTCACCTGCCTTGACTCGCATATGAACTTAAGTGACATCCCATTCCTAATCCATAGGGTTCAATATGACGTCAGTCCACCCTTTGCAGCTATAACAGCTTCAACTCTTCTGGGAAGGCTGTCCACAAGGTTTAGGAGTGTTTATGGGAATTTTTGACCATTCTTCCAGAAGAGCATTTGTGAGGTCACACACTGATGTTGGACGAGAAGGCCTGGCTCTCAGTCTCTGCTCTAATTCAACCCAAAGGTGTTCTATCGGGTTGAGGTCAGGACTCTGTGCAGGCCAGTCAAGTTCATCCACACCAGACTCTGTCATCCATGTCTTTATGGACCTGCTCTGGTGCACAGTCATGGTGGAAGAGGAAGGGGCCAGCTCCAAACTGTTCCCACAAAGTTGGAGCATGGAATTGTCCAAAATGTCTTGGTGTGCTGAAGCATTCAGAGTTCCTTTGACTGGAACTAAGGGGCCAAGCCGCACTCCTGAAAACACCCCCACACCATTATCCCCCCTCCACCAAACTTTACACTTGGCACAATGCAGTCCCACAAGTATGGTTCTCCTGGCAACCTCCAAACCCAGACTGGTCCATCAGATTGTCAGATGGAGAAGCGTGATTGGTCACTCCAGAGAACGCGTCTCCACTGCTCTAGAGTCCAGTGGCAGCGTGCTTTACACCACTGCATCCACACCTTGCATTGCACTTGGTGATGTGAGGCTTGGATGCAGCTGCTCGGCCATGGAAACCCATCCATGAAGCTCTCTGCACTGTTCTTGAGCTAATCTGAAGGCCACATGAAGTTTGGAGGTCTGTAGCGATTGACTCTGCAGAAAGTTGGCAACCTCTTTCTTTCACAAATGTTTGTAAAAGCAGTCTGCATGCCTAGGTGCTTGATTTTATACACCTGTGGCCATGGAAGTGACTGGAACACCTGATTCTGATTATTTGGATGGGTGAGCGAATACTTTTGGAAATATAGTGTATGTATGTGTAAATATGTGTTTATATGCATAGCGAAAAAACTGAGGCAGTTCTGGGTGTTCAACACTGTACTAGCAAGATCTAATGTACCATTAGCTTTCATTAACAAGCCTAAAACAAGTGACATTTCTTAACCTGTGAATTACTACAGTCAAAGCAAATCTATGGGGTCAGTAGTCTTATATAAGACCTCTCTAGTCTTACAAACACTTCAGCCTGTTTACACTACTTTACATTCACAGCTTTAACACACATTCGTTTCCTCATTCATACATTCACTAAATCTCAGGGATTAGACCACCTGCTTCAATTCTTTAGCCATATTTGAACCTTTAATGGCTCCTTTGAAAGATTGTTTTTCTTATTATTTATTTTATGTTTTATCGCAGGAGAATCTTTATGAGAAATCCTGAGTTACTGAAATATGCTCCCCAACAGCTGTAGAAAACTAGAGAGAAGAGTCTGTGTCTTGTTAAAAAGGAAAACAGAGGCACAGAGAAGGATGGGAACTTCAGAGAGGCGTGCTAAGCTTATTTTAGGTCCAAAATAAACACTCATAAAACAGACAAAGCCGTATTGTGCCCCTTAAATCTGAAGCCCCCTTTAATCCATCATCCAACCATAAATGTGTCCATCATCCTCTATTTACTCTTCATCCAGACTGTAAGAAGTTCGCCTCTGTCTCTCCGTTAAAGAGTATAAACACACACATAAATTCTCCTCTAAGGACACACACTCTTTTAACAGTCCCCGGCGTGGAGGGTATCACTTTCAGAGGGGATCTGTGTCCAGGCGGTGGCAGATTAGAGCAGATTTAGCAGCAGTCCATTACTGGGATTGAAACAGCACTGAGGGAAACAATGAGCTAATCTGTCATGACAATGGAACATATGCAGGATGCTAAAGTGCCACCTGGTCTGAAGTCCAGCGATCCACTCCGCTGTGATTCACTGCATTGTGCCTCTGTGGTTTGTAGGCAATGTGTATGAAAATTTCATATCACGGTTATTGTGACCAAAATTATCACGGTTATCATTATTATCGCGGTATTGTTGCAGTTAAATGTTCAAAAAGTACTTTAACACAGTCTTGAAATGATTTAACCCCTTTAATTTTATAATTTTCCTGAAAATTTCATCAAAATCCATCCATTACTTTTTGAGTTATTTTGTACACAGACAGACAGACAGACAAACTCTCACGAAAAACATAACCTCCTTGGCGGAGGTAATGAACATGTTCAAAGTTTTTAGACAGCCAAAAATAAATTTAACCTATTTTACAAACACTCACACATTTGTTTGCCTGCAGCATTAGTGTCCATGTTACAGCTCGTTATAATAGACCATGGCCTTTTTATATATTTATCTCCGCCAAGGAGGTTATTTTTTCGCGAGAGTTTGTTTGTCCGTCCATCCGTCTGTCCGTCTGTCTGTGAACAAAATAACTCAAAAAGTTATGGATGGATTTAGATGAAATTGTCAGGAAATGTTCAGCATGGGAAAAGGAAGAACTGATTCAATTCTGGTGTTGATCCGGTTCAGCGTCTGGCCGCCATGACAAAAAATGTGATTTCTGTGAATAACTACTGAGCTAAAATAGATATCATTATGAATCCAATTGCTAATGGTATGTTTTCATGGTCAAGGAATCTAAATATTTCGATGAAATAAAGGTAGGACTCATATTTATGGTAAAAATCACAATATGGGTGAGGACTGTGGCGGTGACGGAGGTCTGCGCTCTCCAAGTGCTTTTCTAGTTATTTTTTTGTTTTACTAACAATAGTCCCTGAAGCAGTAAGCTCCCTTCATGACTCTCCTCTGGTCTCCCCTTTCCATGGCAGATCTCCGGTAATGTTTCCAAATTACAATTGATTAAATCCATAAAACACAAACTATGACAGAAAAAGATGATCTATTACTACAAAACAGTGAAAGAGCGTCAAGAACTCTCTCCAGATTGATACTAATGCTGTTATTTACAACCTTTATACATTATTCCCACAGAAAATCCTGATAAACCTCCTATAATTTACTCAGGTATGGCTCACTGAATCCTCTCTCTCTCTCTGCTTGTTTACTCGAGCAGTTACAGCAGTTTTAATCACACACATTTTTGTCTTTCACCACAGCTTGGTGTTTTAGACAGGGTGACTGTCTTCAATCAGTTTCCTCTCGACATCCTTGTAAAATCCAAACTTCGACCACACTTTAGACTTCAGCCGTTTCCAGTGGCAAAACCTGTTAAGAGTCTGAGCGAGGCTCCAACTGCTAAACTTTCAGAGACTAAACATTGCAAACTGCGCATGTGCGCCTCTGTTTGTGACACACGGCTGCTTCATCGAGGAGCAGACACATGTAGTTCCAGCTTTTCCAGGCAAAGAGCAGCATCACCGTGAGTTATTGACACAGTGTGGTGATCAAACACGGTAACTCGGTAATTTAAATAGAACGCTATGATGATTACTGTGGGAAATTTTACCGAGGTGTACCATTTTACTGGTAACTGTTACATCCCTATGATGGACTAAATGAAAGACTCAATATACTCTTTTATAAGTTATTGTTTGATTCCTGTTTCTTTTACAAGCATCTTCGCCCTAAACCTTTAATTCACACACAAAGAAAATACTTGTTTTTCATTGTAGTTTTCTCTGTTTCCTGAAATGTAAACAGAAGCAAATAATGATTTGATTTGATTGTATTTTGGAAACATTTGATATCCCAGAATTTATTGAATTTGCTGCCAAATAGTTGAGCTGGCAGTTAAAGGGTTAAAAACAACCAAAGTGCTGCACGGAAAAAAATAAAAGCAGACAAAGAGACAGAAAATAACTGTACAGTTAAAAATAGATGAAAACACTAAAACAAAGAAAAACAATAAACCAATGCAAAATACCACATAAAAACAAATGAATAAGAATATAAATTTGAATGTCTCACATGCCAGGGAGATGGGCCTGTCACGAAAACAAATTTTGCTGGACGATAATTTTCAAAAAAATTATTGACAATAAATGATAATATTGTCAATATTTTTTTTTTAATTTTTTCATGAAATTTAATTATAATATATGTCATAATAAAGTGAGTACACAATATCAAAAGCAAGAAACTTTATTTTCTTAAGAGTATTTAACTGTAATTGGAAGGTCAAGATCTTTGGAATAAAATAAACTAAACAAATGATATAATAAATTTAACAAACAAAAAAAGAGAAGAAAAAAAACCCAATGGACTCTCTTTTAGGAAAAATTGCATGTAAATAAAACTAATTTTACTAATCAAAAACAATAAAAAATAGTCCCTGTCTCTGAAAATAAAATAAAAAACTGTAATAAAAACACACAAAAATACAAAAACAATAAATAAAATGTAGTTTGTACAGTTCCTGAATTGTTTGTGACATGTACTCTCTCCCAGTCAGTTCATACTATGCTTCAAATGTTTATAACATTTCTGGATTTTCAACTGTATTGAAGGGCTGCATTTCTTTTGCAATATAGCGAATGACACTGTCTGTGAGTGTGCACCATTTTGCTGTCTTTTATTTATATTTACTTTGCCGACCAAACACCACAGTAAGTGCTGACTGTCAAGGAAGAAGGCTCCACTGCACCTCCCCTTCTCCTTCGTCGCCACTACTGTCAAAAAAAATGCAACATATCAGCTCGTCTGTGTTCATGAGCTCACACCTTGTTCATTCTGTTTAAAACCAAAACATTCCCACACTGTGGCTGTGGCATTTAGCTCAGGAACCGTAGATTTCGTGCCATTATTCATATTAGTGTTTGTTTCCTTGTTACTCCTCGGGACGCTCACTTCAGCTCTCTCTGTGTGTGTACAATCGAGCGGCCATGCCTTCCCCCAAAGATTGCATGTCTGACAGATGCTCACTCCGCTATAAATCCGCTATAGAACCGATGCATCCCGGTGTTAAGACACCAATCAATAATTGATTTATTGATTATTGTGACAGGCCTACAGGGAGAAAAGATGGGATTAAAAAACAGATATGGAGGGAAAATATTTCACAGTTTAGGAGCTGCAGTCATGACAAATGTGAGTTTGTTGTGCTGAAAGCAAGAAGTGACTGCAAATGTGTGTCTGACTTTTTACAGACTAAGTATCTGATTACCTTCTATTTTTCTTGGGTGGTTCTGCCTAACAAACTCTTACTGGAAATGTGAAATATATCCAATGGATGCATGAAACAGTCCATCTGGTGTGACTGCAGATTGCCCTAAGGTGTAGGTGAGTTAATGGTAAAACAGTTAAGATAATACAGGTGTATAATGCATTAACAGCAGGCATATCTCCAATCTTATCGTGCAGGCTTACAATATCATCTAATGTTTCCAATGTAACCATAAACAAACGTTATCTTGTCATGGAGGTCACCAGAATTAGATGGACGGTTAGTTTTTAAGGTTAGATATTTTTCTGACTTTAAAAACTCTAAATTAAAATATATGGGGCACCGAAAGGGATCACCTGCTTATTACATACAAATATTTAGACTTTTTAAATTAAGTTAGACCATTTTATTGTAAATTCTTCATGTACCTGTGTAACCAATCAGAAAAATTCAATTTTATTTCAGGATGTTGGAGTTTTTTTTTAAAGTCAGCTTGTAGTCAAGGCTACGTTTGCAAACAGCATCCAAATATCTGATAATAATGTGGCTGCACAGAGAAATAATCACATTTATTAACCTGAATAACACATGTCTTATGTCAATGAGGATTAGAGTTCATTTGTGGTGTTTTTAGCCAGCAGAGGTCACATCTCTGGCTGACCCTGGCTTATCCCAAGATAACTAAAGCTTTCAAGAGTGAGGGTCTGATCATCACCATGTCAGCAACCTCATTACCCATCACCCCCTGCTGCTGCTCCTCTCTGTCATTGTAGCATCTCATCCTTCAGAGAATGGAGCCATCCTGTCATGCTGTATTAGAGAGACATGCTTTAGCAAACATGCACAGAAATAACTTTATTTTTGTTCTGCACGATATTTGTGACACAATAGACACACAATATGTGTTGTTAAGACATAGAAAACAGTTAAAAAACAACTTCTGTGGAGGAATGGATCTTCATAATCTATGATATGTTTATGATGGAAAGGGTTACTTTTGCTCTAAGACTCCAACAAGGATTTTTTTTTTTTAAAGATGGGAAATATGGATAATGTATGTCACACCAATACGACCATCATTTGTCTGAAGTGAAGTTTTGTGTCCTTTTTCTTTTCTTATATATTCCCTCTGCAGAGGGCTTTATGTGCCATTGACATTTACCCCCGTTATGTATTAATTATTAATGTTCTTGTTTTTGTTCTATTTTATTTTATTGAAAAAATGGTTAAATGTTTACATAACTGGTAGTGTAGATACATGATTGGTCCTGCACACTGTTGTACTACTCCCTGAATCTGGATTACAATTGTACAACTGCAGATGGTTAAATGAGAGATGCAATGTTTATTATCATTGTTCGTGTGGACCTGGATTTTCACAATTAAAAAGAGAATAAAAAGGTAAGAAAACAGCAAAAAACATTAGAAAACTAGAAAAGCACTCAGAGAGTGCAGACTCTGCCAGGCTGCTCAGTTCCTGCAGTGGCTTTACAAACCCAGCAAAAATACAATTCTGGATCACCAGATCCAGATCAGAGCCAGGATCAGGACCAAACTCAGCATGTACATGGAGGTTGTTATCAAGTATGAACACAGCAGGTTTTGGCAACAAAAATGGATATTTTGAGTTTATATGAGTTATGGAATATGGTCAATGGGATTTCCCATTATAAAGTTCAATGTATTTTTGCGATGCCAATCTGGATCAGATCAAGATTAATTTATCTTAATGACAGAGACATTGATCCCAATTTATCCTGCTAAACTGGAAGTGAATTTTTTTAATGGCTTTTTTTATATCCAGACAAATATACCTATCACTACCAACATCTCCTTTTAGCCAAATCAGTCCACTTTTTTTTGCGTGATATTGCTAACAAAAAGACAAATAACTAACATACACCAGGGCTCGACAGTGCTAGGAGATACTTGCATTTGCTACTAAAAATATTACAGTACGAGTTGTGATTTGCATTTGGTAGCACCCGTGCGACTACGCACAATGACCATTCAAAACGTGTTTTATCTTGTGTTGAATACGTTGGAAGTTGTGGTCGGTGGTATTCCTGAACGCAGCCTCAGCTGGAAACATGTTCAACTTTGAAACGTTTGCTTTATTGACCTAACTGCGCCGCTAGCTAGCCTTTGGTACACCCGACATGCCAGCATCGCCCTGCGGGAGGTATAGACGAACATAAGCAGGCGCTCCCAAAGCCTCATCTCGACCAATCACATCGCATCAGTGGGACTGGTTGCCGGGCAACATACACTGACAGAACAGCGAGCGACATTTTAAACTATTTTGGAAGAAAAAAACCAAACGAGCAATAACCAAATAACTATGAAGCCTATCAGTTATTATTTCAAAAGACCAACAAAACCAAAACATGTGGACTCTGAATTGAAGCACGAGGACGAAATGGAGCAAGGAGGCAAAATTGACAGCGAGGAAGAGTTAGTGTTAGCTTCAGACGCTGTGTCTCAAGACACCAGAGAGACAGCTAATGACGCCGCTGCCGTCCCCAGTCGTAAGAGGTACAAGTTTGTTTCCTCATTGACGGCATATCTTTGTATTAAAGAAAAACACACTACTTGGTAACTTTTCATCGTGCTACTAAAAATATTTGTGTGCTACTAGATTTTCAACTTGGTAGCACCCATGCTACTTGGGAAAATGCTAAGCGTCAAGCCCTGACACACTCCAGCAAAAACATGACCTCCTTGGCAGAGGCAACAACATTTATCTTCCTTATCCTGTGTGGTAAAAACGATATATGGATGTAAATCAAAAAATCCATTGTAGCATTCCCTTTTTTCAGCTAAACAGGAGCTTCTATAGACTCAGCTAACCTGTGGCTGTCACACAAACACACTTGTGAATAGAGGAAACAGTTGCTTATCGGTGTGTGAAAAGCCACGGATAATTAGAGATCTGCTCTGATTGTTTGACTCACAATCAGCAGAGTGTCCACTCAGCAGAAACGGCCTAATGAGCCTTTTGCCTAACAAGCTGCAGTCTGGGACTATTAATAGGTCTGCTCTCTGTGTCACTGTCTGGATTTACAGAATTTCCTTTTTCAGACTTAATGCTAATAGTGATAGCAGTGTCTTTAATATGTCATTGATTTCAGACCCGTTAGTGGCAACGCACCTTTTTGAAGTTCACTGTTTGGAAAGTTTTCATAAGTTTGTGCACTTTCCTTACATTTTTAAAAGACACTTTTCGGGCACCCAGAAGAGAACATGTGAATGGCAGAGAGCTAAGCAGAAAGTTGTCAATTTCAGCTGTTACCATTTTGAAACTGACTACAGACCAGAGTTGGGTGAAGTGGTGTATGATCCCTTTAAAGGACATTTGCTATAGCAGTAAATGCTCACTAACCGCGTTATAAGGTGGACCTTGCTAATCAAATCAACCAATCAATCAGGCTTTATTTGTATATAACTTTTCATGCAACATATGTAGCACATGTTGCTTTACATAAACAGAGCTGGATGGTAACAGTAATACCTTCTGTATTAGAGGGAAATGGGAAAGGGAAGTGGGAATTGAGCTAAATGAGGAGACCTGGAATGTGATCTGGAAATTCCAGTGGACAGCAACACTGCTGGAAGAATGTTGTTCGTTTTTTTTATGACACCCTACCAGGAGAAATATAAAAATATTAACATGACTTGTTGGAGTCAGTGCGGCTCATCAGGGGCTAATTATTTCCATATCTTTTGGGATTGTCCCAAGGTGAATATGATTTTGGAGAGAGGTCCGGGAGTCCTTATATAAGGTTTTTAATAGTCAAATACCCCTGAGTTTTGAATTTCTTTACCTGGGTCACACTCCATCTATAAAAACCAGAGGGGATACTAAACTTTTACAAATTCTCCTGGCGGCCAGCAAAAAATCAGTTACCGGGAAGTGGCTCAGTCTGACCCCACCCACACTGGAGGACTGGGTAGGAATCACCCAAGAAATATTTAAGATGGAAAAGTTGACCTTTCTACCAAGAAACCAGAAGGACTCATTTGATTATATTTGGAAGAAATGGCTTGAATTCATAACCCCAGTGAGAGCAGACTTTGTCTGATCATGAACAATATAACCTGATTATTTTTTGTCTTTTTCTTTATTTTCATCACCACAGCAGCATCATGTAGAGCCCACATAGATTCCTATCAGTAGTTCATTTTTGATGTTAACTTGTGTCAAGGCAGGTTTGGACTAGCCTTGCAGAGCAGACGGATCTGCCTGGTTCTGAAATCATACATCTCCGTCTTGCCAGCCTCCGTTGTCCAACAACTTCACTCAGCTAAATGCTTAACAGCCCAATCAGGGAAAAGAGGCGAGAATAGCAGAAGCTGCAGGAAGTGACATGACAGGAAGTGAAGTCACGTCCTTTTGAACAAATAATGGCGGCTAATGTCGGTTAGCCTCTTGTCAGCATGGTTACCCAGTTATACTTGGCGAAATCTGCTCTCCTCATAAGTTTACTTCATAGGGATTGTCTTTGACGAGGTTCATGTCACATATAAGTGTTAAATGATACATCTGTGTGGTATAATTTAATGTGAAACTATAGTCTTAAGGTAGTTAAGCTTGCAACTAATGGCTGTTAGCCATAGCGGCTAACAAGTTAGCCCTAACAACAGTTAGCCGCTATGACTTATGGCCATTAACTGTTGTTTGCCCTTGTAAGCCGCCACTACATTTAGCCACTACATATGCTACGTCATAGCAGCGTTGCTTGATATGGATTGGTCTGTGATGAGTGTAATGAGCAAAATGATCGTCCAATCACAAGTTGCTGTTGTTTTTGAAGGTTCTGCCCCTAAAAACATTTTGGCAGGGCTCCTTCCCAGATGGATGAGTGAAATATTACCAATATGGAACTGTCCATCTGGTGTGTCAAGTTTGTGCAAGTTTTATTTTGATGGGATTTCTTTTTCTCTCCATTCCTGGATTTTAATTTTGGATGTGCGACATCCTGTGCTCTGCAGTTTTGTATTTTCACTGGAGTGAAGAGTCACATCCAGGGAGCTTTGAACTCACTTAGAGCGTGTTGAGGTGGATGTGGAGTTCATCCTCACGTCATTGTGCCTGGACTTATTTGCACACACTCTGGACTCTTTCGTTTCATAAAAATGGAAAGGGAAATTGTTTTTGTATATGCTCTTTGATTGTATATCTGCCCTTTCGAAATAAAAATAGAATATGTTTAAAAGTAAATAAAGCAAAAAATAAATATTTAAATAATAAATGAATAATAAAATAGGGGTGGTAGTGCACATGCCTCACAGTAAGAAGGTCTCTGGTTCCAACCCGGGTCAGGCAGGGCCTTTCTTTGTGAACTTTGAATGTTCCTCTCATTCAAGTGTTTGCTCACTCTGGGCATAACCCAGAAAGAAATACTGTAAGTGGTGTAGATAAAGGATGGATGGATTAATACACAATAATTAGTAGAATATCCTGTTAACACGTGAATAATTCTAAGAAAAGCATGAAAAACAACCTATCAATTAGGGGTGGGAGAAAAAATCAATTCACATAAGTATCAGGATTTTTTGTTTGATGATTTTTAAATTGTTTTTTTTGTTCAAAATTTTTTTATTTTTTTTTCAAAATGTAAATGCTTCATTTTAGTCTGTGTTAATAAGCCACTTTTAAATGCAGTCCAGGCTTTTGAAGAGAGAGTATAAACAGCTGGTTAAAATATATTGCTGAATAAATCCTAAAAACAGACTCACATGTGATGTGTATTTTTCCTGATATAGTCTGTAGGCATCATCATTGTTCATCTTTTTCGCTGGTGTTAAAAAGCTAACTAAAGATTGCAAAAGTCTGCAATATTGTAGAATCGCAATTTAAATCGAATCAGCACCTATAAAAACGTTTAAAAAAATCAATTGGGAGGAAAGTGTATCGTCCCAGCCCTACTATCAATGATTTAAAACAAGAATATGTTAATGTTTCAAATACTTTTATCCCTGCACTGACCCTCTTCTTGCATTTTGCCAACATTTCCACCAGTGATAATCCAAAGTTTTCACTGCTGACAAATGATGGGGCTACCTCCGTCAAGTATGTGTGTGACTGTGAATCAATCACCTGGACCTGGATGTGGTTTCATGGGGAAAACCACAGACCTGTTGGCGGGATACTTTTTCCCTTTCACCGACTGCTTCATATTTCTGTGGAAAGCTCTGTCAGTTACCTTACACCTAACATTTTATATAACCTTTAAAATATTTGTTTTATGCTCCAATAGCAGCAAATGCAGATGTGTACATAAAAATTCCTTAAGCTCAGGATCACATTTGAGGTCAGATTTGCTGTATTAAGGCTTCAGAAATACAGACATCAGTTCTTTCCTGCTTGGGTTTATCCTGTCATGAGGACGAGGTAAATCACGGTTCAGCTCTTCTCAGGAAACTTTATGATTTGCTTCCATGATATTTATAGTTTTGAGCTTGAACATGTGGAAACCTGGGAGCTCCCCTTTGTCCCATGCTTTTGGAAATGATCGACCTGAGGCCGCTCCGTGGAAAGTTAAATCCACTTCTGGTATTGTTTGGGAGGAAAATGACTGACGGAGAGGACGGAGATCAGAAACATGGAGAAACTATCAGCACCAAGAGAGGGGACTTCTAAACCAACAGGGATGGAAAACAGCAGACATGAAATGAACACTGCAGCAGCTGCTTTACACATGCTGTAAAACAGAACATTTCCACTTCAGTGTCAGATCAGACAAGTGGACCGTATTTCTTCCTGACCTTGTAGATGATAATCAGACAGTGGATTTGTGGTGTGTTGGAGTTTTCTTAACAGCAGAGTCTGTTTTTGCAGGTATGTCCGTCTATAAATGGATGTGTGACCCACCGGGGGTTTCTCCGATGATTTCTCCAGCTGTTGGTCTGATTTATAAAGTGTCCAGGCTGAGAACAGGGGGGCGTGTGGGGGTTTATAAACCCAGGGGTTCCCTTGTACCTCCTTCTCCTTCCTCTCTCATTTTGTGGTTTTTATGTTGCACGAGGAAAACTCAGCTGCATGTCGAGAAGGGAGAATGGTCTTCAGCATGGACTTCCTTTCATAGTTTCCCTGCCACCACATTTTCAACTAGAAAGCACTCGGAGAGCACAAACCTCTGCCAAGGTAGCTCCATGTTGCTGTTACATCTATAACAATAGTTCCCTGATAAAGTTATCATCATAATATAATGCCTTGGCCTGAAAACCCACACCTAGCCCTCAATTCATGTTGATATAATTAGACAGTTAAAAGCCGAGTCAAAATGTATTTCCCCTAGCACTTTTGAACAAAAGTTGACCAAAGTACTGAACAGGGGTACAATATAATCATATATACACTGAATAATAGTTAAAGGGACTGTGAGGAGTTTCTAAGTAATAACAAAAAAGTCTCACTTTTAGATATATGCCTGATTGAAATACACACTTTAAGATGAGTTTTATAGCATCAAAATAGGTTATCTATAAATGCTATTCCTTAGCTTCGTGGTCGGGTCGGACAGGGCTGGACTGGCCTGGATACTCAACTTCAGGAACAAGACAATTAAAACTAGAGCAAATTAATATTATTCAGACACGTCATAGAGCACCGGGCTGTAAGTAGCCATATATAGCCGGCTACAAAACTACGCTACTAAGTTTTCCAAAAATTGCTTGTTGTCACACATCAAAAACTACCACTATGTAACTAGAAAGAGATACATTACCTCGTCTCTTTACATCCTGTAAGTTGTTGAAAAAAGAAGTTGTAAAACAATGCAGAGTTCTGAAGAAGCTGCATTCATTAATATCACAACAAACACACGCTTTGGCTTGGGTCACGTCTTTTGTTGCATTCCAGTTGTAGTCAGAAGTCGGAATTTCTGAGTTCCGAGTAGGAAACTGCAACTGGAACGCCCCCCGAAGTCGAAATTTCCTACTGGGAACTTGGTGAAACCTCGCCACCCCCGAGTTGACAATGGAAGATGGATGCCCCCAGTGTGAACAGTTATTTAGCTCCTGTAATAATCCATTTATTTGCACTTCTGACTGGGGTGTGTCGCTCTAGATCAGCTGTATGCATAGTATTGTTAGACTTACATTTATTTATTTATTTGTGAACAACAACGCAGGGCGTGCTAACAGCAGCTAAGAATAGCCCGGTAGATCGGCATGTTTTTTTCCGACTTCAACTGGAACTCCGATAAGTCGGAGATGATGTAACTCCCAGTTCCGAGGTTACTGGAACACAACATTACGACAGTCACCGCGCGTGCTCATGGGAAGCAGAGTCTTAGGGTGAATTCCAATTCCTCCCTTAACCCTCAATCTTAACCCTCATTCTCAGTGACACTCAAAACCAAGTGTTAAGGGCTATTTCGTGACTTACAAACGGGACACCCCTTAAATGCAGTTACGTCTTCAGACTGTGGGGGCAGCACTCTTCCCAAGCTGCATTCAGTCTGCCAATTTAAAAAAATAAGGAAGAGGCCATTTCTGTCATCCATAGTCCATTTCCGCCGACTCCAGCAACAATGACGAAATGTTCCATCCATCTCCGCTACCGTAACTTTAGGTTATGAATGGGGCTGTGCACTGAAACCGGGACCGCCAGTCCGGCTGGCAAACATCGTCAAATAAAATGAATGTTATGCAACAATGAGGTCAATAATCCGTGAAGAGGGCTTAAATAAGATGATACAATGGTTTTCGTAATATATTTCTATTTCATATTGACGAAAATACTTACATTTGTAGCTCGTTTTTTTCACCGCTTTGGACGCCATCTTGGTTGTGGTGAAGCTGGTGAAAATACGCAATGCATTCTGGGTAGCCCTTACTCCCAAGGGTGGTGCCAGAAAATCTCAATTTGAGGGGCCGTACAGCCCTCAAACTTGTCCCTCAACTTAACATTCTGAGAATCGGGACAGCACTGGCACTTCGCGGGATCGCGCATTTTTGAGATTGAGGGTTAAGATTGAGGGTTAAGGGAGGAATTGGAATTCACCCTTGATGTCACCAATAATAGATTCTCCTCAAAGCAGCTTTAAAACAGTAATGATGATAAAAACCATGATGGAAATAAAATGAACACAATATTGTGCAAACTAATGACAGTTTTAATCATTTACAAACAAACAAACAAAAAACAGCAAAACCATAACCTCCTCTTTGAAGGTAAATACACCTTCAAAAGATTCATCAAACTTAATTCCTGAAAGTTCCTGAAAGTTGTACCTGAAATCCAGACTTTCCTGATATTTCCTTTCGTGCCTTCAGGTGATTAAAAAAACTGAGAGATTAATTCATTATGACCTGTAATTAATTAATCTTATTAATCTTTTTTTTAATCTCACTTTAAAAATTGCTGAAAAAAAGCCTCAAGTAGAGGTCTTTTCATTGAATTTCATTAGTTTATTATGGCAGATCAAAAGATTGTTCCCCACCCCCCAAAAACTGAAGCACATAAGCCAATGAATAAAAACTCTCCAGCTTTAACGGACCAATCAAGGGACAGAGGTGGAGCTGCAGATGTGACGACAACAGGAAGTGACTGCAAAGATCTGCAGTTTTATCAGAAATGGACTCGATTTCTCCTTTAGAAGAGGAGCATAGAACATCACTTCAAGTTTCTTTACGGGAAATCATGATTTTCCTCTCCCCCACTGTTGGGACACATAGACAGATGCAGAAATGCCGCACGAACGATGCCGCAGTCATGGTTACCCTACCATATGAAATTTGCTCTCCTAAGTTTTACAGGGAGAACTTGGTATTTTTTTTCCTTGACAAGATTCATGTTACATGTAAGAGGCAGATGATACATCTATGAAAATACCGAAAAAGTGAAATCGGATTTAAAGTTAGATTAACTCGATTAAAAATCATAATGCGTTAATCGTGTCTGTAATTAATCACGATTAACGGGATAATTTGGCATCCCTACACCCAATCACCAGCTGCTCTGGTATTTTAAGGTTTTACCAACTAAAAAATACCAAAACATAAAAACGAGATTGAAAATTAGATTAACGCGATTTAAAAAAAAAAACATAATGCGGTAATCGCGATTGTAATTAATTAATGTCGATTGACGGGGTAATTTGGCATCAGCTGCTCTGGTATTTAAAGAGGACATATCATACTTGTTTCTCCTTTTCACTATGCCAGACTGGGATGCCTGTAAAGCATTTCTGTCCTCAGTACAAGTCTAAAAATTTAGTTCCTTCATTGCCCCACAATAGCGTTCTCAAAATCCTCATTTTAGGCCATTATCAAGCGCTTGTTGAAACGCTTGGTCTCGAGGATGACCTAAAGTTACCTCGCAACGTTACTGCCCTTTGTGCTCTGATTGGTCAGTTCTATCGGGGCTTGAGCCAGCCTGTCCTTCTTCTTCTACTGTATTGTCCGGCAGGCTTAATGCAGCGACCGCGTATTGAGTCCCCCTACAGGCCAGAGCTGGTAATGAGGGAGTTTTATACCCCTGCTGGTGGATGTGTTCCTCGGTGAGGGTTTGGGGCTAATGGACATTACAGAGGAGGAAGTGTTTTATCAGATTATTCCAATAAAAAGAAAGGTACCTTGTGACGTCATGACGTTTGCAATCTCGCGGACATCTTGCAATGACCTATTTTCAGAGGCATCAAATCTCATTCTAGGATATAAGAAAAAATACAATATCTCATTTTTTGAAAATTAAGGGGGTGTAAGGTCTTGTTTTCACATTTATTATATTATATGTAAGTATTAATTCATGCATCAGCATGATATGTCTCCTTTAAGGTTCTACCCTCGGAAAATACCAAAACACAGAAAAGAAATTAAACATGAGATTAACGTGATTACAAAACATAATGCGTTAATCGCGACCATAACTATTTCACCACGATAAATGTGATAGTTTGGCATCCCTAATTTTCTTGCATGCACAGTTGCACCTCACAGCAAAACATGGGGACAAGAAAGTGACTGGTAACCCTGCAGTGTAGATTCATTTTTCAATGTCTGAAATTGGGCTGGCCCATTTTGCTAAGCTCTGATCTACAACACTGTGACCCAAATCAGAGTCCTCGGAGTAGGAGGAGGTTGGAGCTATGAGCAGGACGTCAGCAAATAATGACTGCTGATAGATTAGCATGGATGCTAACAGCTTCAGGAGCAGTTGTCAGATCTGAACTACATTTCTTTTTAAATGAAAAACAAATAACACTACATTTTATAAAACTTTTCTGCAAGGCAAGATTTTCCATTCATATTTTCTGGCCCCATAAGTGATTATCAGTGCACCATTTGATCTTGGAGGTCAAAGTGTCCAAGTAGGTTAGAATTTCCACTCACAAGGTCAAACAGGCTTTAAGTACCAACATCTGAGCTTTGAGGTAATAAATGCTGTTCAACAGTCCAATTATAAATGTATGAGATGTGGACGATGCAAACCTTCCAGAAGTCTGCGTTCATGCTGACTTTGAGACATAGGGACGTTATCATACAGCCTCAGTCATGAATTACATGTTTAAGAGCAAAATGAGTGTTATGCAAAAAAATGTAAAGGCTCTTAAACAGCAGCGTGTTTGAAGATGGTGTGTAATTCGAGGTACGTCTGGTATTAAAGCATTCCTGAAATACCTCTGCGCCCTCTATGTTAGCTTTCTGGGGTTTATCAGGGCAGGATTTACATGTGTGATCGAATGACACGTAACTGCATAGATCTAAAGCTCCTGTGAACAGAAGTCAACACTGACTTTCTTCAACGAGTTCAGGTCTGTGTGAGGGGCATCACCAAGTCTGGAGCCAAACAGTTATCTCTGTTTTCCTTTTATTGAATTTTAAAAAGCTTAAAATGATAGTTAAGGTGTTTAAAGTGCAGTGCATGAGTCTGAGCGTGTGCCACAGTGTTACCAAGAGGGTCGCATGCATTTTTCAGTGCCTGAGGATCACATTGTTACATATTATTGGGCACTGTCAAAAATAAACAAAAAAAAGAAAATATAAAGCTTAAAAAGGTATTTTACATTACATGTACTAAGGGTGTAAATCGATTCACATAGGTATTTACATAGATGTTTTTGTACAAGAATTGATTCTTTTCCAAATTTAAATGCTTCATTTTAGTCTGTGTTAATAAGCCAATTTTAAATGCAGTCCAGGCTTTTGTAGAGAGAGTATAACAGGTTAAAATATACTGCTGTAAAATCCTAAAAATGGACTCACGTGTGATGTTTATTTTTCCTGATATAGTCTGTAGGCATCATCATTGTTCATCTTTTTTTCACTGGTGTTGAAAATGCTAACTGAAGACTGCAAAAATCAGCAATATCGTAGAATTGCAATTTAAAGTGAATCGGCACCTAAAACATTATAAAAAATCGAATCAGGAGAAAAACGTATCATCCCAGCCCTATTGTGTATATTTTAACTCAAAAGCAATAAAAAGAATAACGGTGTAATGAACTCGACACATAACTACAACCAATTTAAGCTTCTTTTTGATGCAATAAAAGAATTAAAGTTAAACCAGTTTTTTAGCACAAATGGATAACCTCTACCAAAGTTTCTCAACATAGTTTTTACTGTTACAATTTATATATTTTAATGTCTCATAAAGTAGAGTTGTTCTGATACCAGTATCAGAAATAGCTCCAATACTGCCAAAAATTCCAGGCACCATCCGATACCACGTAATTTAGTAATCTATTTGATAAACTCTGACACAGTTCTTCCCCGCTCTTAAAACTTAAGCGCTGTGCTGCAGCCTGCACACGTGTGTCGAAACCATTTGACGTGAGGCTTGGAGCTAAGCTAACTAGCATGATCATGCTGCATCATTGCTGTGTTTATTCATGTTTTACAAAGGGTTTAATCTGAGCCAGGCCTTACCACAATGATAATCATATCACAGTCATGCAGGCCTAGTTTGATATTTTTATTATAATATACTGGTGGTGTTGAGTCGGTAGTCAGTATTGGCTGATACCCACAGCACAAGTATCTGAAAAATGGTGTGAGAATATCTAACACTATTTATTGCGAGATACAACAATAGCAAAGTTCTTAAAAAACAAGTAAAAAACAATCCATGTACCAACAATCCATGGCTAGTAAAAATACTTTGTCATCTATCCTGATTTGTGCCTTTTTTAGTACTGGTTACTTATGATAAATCATATTTAGTAGTTATGTTTTCTTCATGTTTCCACTTCAGTTTTTGGTTTTCTGTTGTTTTTTTTTGTTGTTATGACTTGTGGGCCACATTCAATGAGGTAAAGGATCGCATGTGGCCCTGGGCCGCCAGTTTCCCACCCCTGCTTTAAGGACTGTAGGTGTCCAGGATTAATCTTTTCACCATGGATTGTAATTTAATTTCTTTTCTTTGGGGATCCTGCCTGCTACTATGGAGTCACGAAACCTCAAAAACTACAATTACAGACAGGACACATATTTGGCCATTTCATTAGGAACATTCCAGTTCATAATCATTATAGCTGTTAATGTAAATATTAGCATGATCTCTCTATCCATGGTTGATACATCTATGGTAACTATTTTTATCACCACATAGGCATGAGGTCCCTCTGAAAATGGGATGTCACATCTCAAGAGGCCTTTAACACATTTATACTTAATGGAGACAAATATGGTAGGGATGCACTTGTGGTCTGGGCACCCATGAGTTCATCACTACAATAAATTCCTTATTTTCAGTAAGAATATCATCGAATATACTTCTATAAAATTATCACCACAACTTTTTAGACACGAGGACCCTCCTGAAAACCAGATGTAGCATCTCAAGAGGCTAACCTCTAATAAATCAGACGACAGGTTGATGGTTCATGAACCTGTCCCTAACTTTAGTTCTCACTTTAGTCCACTTGTCTCTTACCTCCCTTCCTTTGCCCACACACCCAACACAGCATCGTGTGGATTTGCTGTTCATCATGAGACTGGGATCCACATTCAAGACTTCCTGCTGCTTAACAGAAGGTTTTTTCTTGAGCCATGATGGAGGGATTCATGATTGGCTATATGGATTCATGTCGGCTGTTGGATGGATATACATATTTGTATATTCATATCTTTATATGTATAAATGTATCCATGCATAAAATGAAAAGCTTTATGCTCTATTGTAAAGTGTCTTGAGATAACACTTGTTATGAATTGGCTCTATACAAATAAAGATTGATTGATTTATTGATTTTCTATTTTTCAGATCCAGGGCTCAAACTTCAAGCACCATCAGGACCCCTCCCACACCTCCCCCACCATCACTGAATCAGCCTCAGCTCCATCCACCATCACCCGCAGCTCCACCTCCACCAAGAACCGCCGACACCACCACCACCACCCACGCTCCGCGTCCCGTTCACGGATCCACCACGCTCCACACAGCTTCCACTCCCTCGCCTTCGAGGAGCTGGAGGAGGAGACGCAGTGGACCGACCGCCACTATCAGGACAGCTGGAGGTCGGAGTGGAGGGGCCACAGATCTGGATCCCTCTTCTCTTTACCGAACCTGGGCTCTGGCAGCTCCCGCTCCACCTGCTCCTCCCCCGGCCCCTCCACCAACATCCATAACCGGAGCCACTCCTTCAACAGACACTCCTCTCTCATCCCGCCTTTCCGGCTCAATGTGGACGCTCTGGTCGGGGCGGAGGAGACGGACGTGGACACGGGGGTTAAAGTGACCCCGGACAGCAGCGTGGACCTCAGTGTGGTGTCTGCGTACGTCAAACCCAGTCTGCCACACACCCCCCGACCACCCTCCTCACAATCAGAAGACACCCGGGCCTCCTTTTCTCCCGGCATCCCCGAGAACATTTACAGATCTGCCTCTTTAAGACGGACTCCGCACACCTTCAGCAGCAGCAGCACCCCCTCCACCCTGATGGGGTCCCGCATGAGCAGCCCGGGTGTGATCTCGAGTGCTGCCGTGTCTCTGAGCGACGTCTCCATTAACCACTCGGACAGCTGCAGCGTCATCAGCGCGCCAATAGAAGAGGAAAAGAAAATAATAATAGAAGAAGAAGAGTTTTACATCTGATTTATGCTCCTGCAGGCTGAGAGGACTCACTTGTCCTGCTCTGACACAGCTGCACTCCGCCCCCTGGTGGTCAAACTGGAGTGAAGCAGAGTCTTTATTTTATGTTCTGATGTGTTTGTAAAGTTTTTTGCATGTAGATATAAGCTCAAGAACTGTAAATGTAAAGGCTGCATTTGTCCAGAAAATATGCATTTAAAGGACAAATCATATATCAGTAAAGTTTAAGGGTCAATAAAATTGTTTTTGCGACAACAAACTATGGGAATACTTTTTAACTTGGTGCATTTTTTTAAAGACCTGCAACAAATATTCACTATAATATTTGTTCTCAGTTGTCAAATATTTGCATTCTTTCATAAATGTGGATCTTTTTGTTTCTATTTCTAAGAAACAAATCAAACTACTACACTTTTCCACTGTGAGTCTATCCTGTTGTAATCTTCTGTGATAGTAAACTCATTTAAACTCAGTACATTTAAGAAATACCATAGGATGATGTTTGGATTACATGATATTGAATTTTACCGTATATTTTATAAGCTGATATTTCCTACCTCATTACTGCAGATACCAATATTTATACTGATAAGATGTCAAGAGCACAAAGTCTCATTTTCTCTTAAAGGTGCTATGAGGAGTATCTTACCAGCGAAATAAAGACTCTGCTACCCATGAGCACGCGCGGCGACTGTCGTAATGCTGCGTTTTAACCTTGGAACTGGGAGTGACATCATCTCCGACTTATCAGCGTTCCAGTTGAAGTCTGAAAAAAACATGCCGATCTACCAGGCTGTTGTTAGCTGTTGTTAGCACGCCCTGTGTTGTTGTATGAAGAATGTGATTATCACTATGGCAGCATTTTTGTAAATATAAGTCTAACAATACTATGTATACAGCTGATCTAGAGCGACACACCCCAGTCAGAAGTGCAAATAAATGTATTATTACAGGAGCTAAATAACTGTTCACACTGGTGGCATCCATCTTCAATTGTCAACTCGGGGGTGGGGAGGTTTCACCGAGTTCCCAGTAGGAAATTCTGACTTCGGGGGACGTTCCAGTTGCAGTTTTCTACTCGGAACTCGGAAATTCCGACTTCTGACTACAACTGGAATGCACCAAAAGACGTGACCCAAGCCAAAGCGTGCGTTTGTTGTGATGCTAATGAATGCAGCTTGGACCTTCCTCAGAACTCTGGATTGCTTTACAACTTCTTTTTTCAACAACTTACAGGATGCAAAGCAACAAGGTAATGTATCTCTTTCTAGTTACGTAGCGGTAGTTTTTGATGTGTGACAACCATAGCCGAGGGAACTTTTTTTCAACAGGGAGTGCTGAGAAAAGAAAGGGGGGTGGGGCCAGATTTAGCCAGGATGGACGCTGACTGTGCAATGCCTAATAGAACTACAGTTGAGTAAAACACTGTCAAATTACTAGATTTCAAAATGAGTTACTGCAAAGGGACAGTACACCCCACAAACACAGGCACAGGTACCAGGCTTGATGCAATGAGTGTGTGCGAGCGCGCACACACAAACACACACGCACACACCTACACACACAGGTACCAGGCTTAATGCAATGAGTGTGCGGGCGCACACACACAAGTTTGCAGCTGGTAGTGGGGTCAGGTACGAGGGAGATGGGGTGTTTTCCGAGGTTGGTGGTGGGGGGTGGGCTGGCCTTGGGCCGGCGTCCTGTCGATCAAGGGGGTCCGAGGTACCCGGTGTATGTTTTTAGTGTTGATGGTACTCGGATTCTCTCAATCGCCATCGTGGCGGCTTTTGCATTGACGTGGGTGTGGCTTTGTGGTGGAGTGGAGGTGTCCTGCTGCCCCGGGCCCTCTTGTGGTTTCTGTCCGTGGAAATTGTCTAGTTTCCATTACTATTGCTATGACAAATTTTTCAATTCATAGAACTATTATTACTCTTCAATCTCCTGCTTTGTAATACTGCCATTACCAACATAAATATTATATATTTGACTTATACATGAACATACTCACACACACACACACACACACACAGCTGACTACTCATGTAGATTTTCTGTAAATTTGGTCAGTTTTGATAATTGTTATAATTTTCATTGTCAGTTATTTGTATATTCACTGCCGTCATAAATGCTCACTACTAGTTGGAGACATTGTTTACAGCATTAGAAGGGGTGTTAAATAAAATCTGGTGATGATTATGCTTGAATGAATTTTTTTGTGTTAATATAAAAGAGGTTAGACCAGACCGGTCAAATTTGACTGGAAACACCAAAGTAAGGGGGGGATGGACGAACATAATACAAGGGTCAAGGTGGTTTTCAGTGGTGTTTGATCACAATAATTTTGTAAAAATTTGTCAATTAAGTGTTTTTTCTGTAAAACTATTGGTATTGTGATTTTATTGAAGGTGTGTGTTCATAACAGTAGAGAAAAAACATAAAATAAAGATCTTTTCTACAGAACTTTTTGAATCTAAACTGTATTAAACGTGATTGATCATAACAGTTCGGGGGAGAAATGTAAAATGAGTGCATTTTTTTGCTGAACTTTTTTCATTGTTACTTTTATAAAGGTGTCTGGTTGTCATCACTTGGGACACATCTGTAAAAAAAAGGATTTTTTGCAGAACTACTATTATTGTCAGTTTATTGAAGGTCTTTAATTGATAATTGATAATGTTAGTTTATTTAAGGTCTTAAATTGTAGTAACTGAGAAAAGATATGTAAAATAATATTTTTTTAATGTATTTTTGGGCCATTTTGTGCCTTTATTGATAGGAGAGAGACAGTGGATAGGCTTGTGAAAGGGGCTGAGAGAGTAGGGGAAGACACTCTGCAAACTGATCACAGACGGGATTCGAACCTGGACCGGCAGAAGCAAGTACATGGGATGCCTGGTTGCTAACCACTCTGCCAAACCAGCACACCAAATAACAATATTTTAATAGACTTTTTGGCATTTTTTAAGGTTTTTGATGACGTTAACAAAGGGGAAAATATGTAAAATAACTGTATTCATCCATAAAAAATATTGAAAATTTCTGTAAATGTAATGATTTCACATGTCTTTTAAATTGATATCTTTAACATTAATTTCACAGTCTTTGTTTGGCAGATGCTGCTGCCAGTCATGTAACCATTTTTTTTAACATTATTTTTACAGTGCAGTCAGAAGAATGGCATCTATCTGCTTGTCATGGACTCGGGAGTGTGAAAAATCACAACAAAGAAATATGGGCCTATTCCTTTAAGTTTTCAGCTTCATTTGAAGGCAAAGAACTACCACTGAAGAGAGACAGAGGACAGAAACAGAATGAGGACATGAGGACAGGGTAAGACACGCAGCAGACTGGCTTTGGCCTGGAATCAAACCCCAAGATACATTTAAGTTTGGACTATAAGATAAGTCCATTTGATGAATAAATCATATCACAAATAAAATCACAAAACAATGCATTTGTGAGTGTGCATATTTGATATCTTGTCTTAGTGTACAAAAAGCATTGTATTCTGTTTTTATTTACACTCTTCAGCATCCCAGCTTCATTGGAATTGGAGTTTGTATGTATTCAAATGAGATGTTCCGCCGCACTGATGCTCTGATGACATCACAAATTTCTAGAATGTTCATGAAGTACAAGGGCAGGGCAGACCTGCAGGCATCAGTCAGTTCACCAGTCAGAGAGGAGACACATGTTGGTTATGGACATTTTTTTTAGGAAATTTTCAACCTGAAGTCATCTTGGTGAAATTATTTCCGTTGAAAACATTTTGTTGACAAGATTTTGTGGGATACCCTTTTGGAAAGGTTTGATCGTCGGACTTTAAGATCTCATCAGCCAACAGCCAATCAACTGACAATGACCAACACATCAGCAGGTAGGTAACAACTCCTCACTCTAAACAAGTGTTAAAGTAGTTTTAATTTGAATCAGCAGTTATTTTAATCTTCACAGGTTGTTTTGATTAAATGTAAACCGAGTAAACACCAGAAAAAAAAGATTTATGATTATTTTACAGCAGTTTCCTTGCAAGTACATTTTGATCTTGAGAATCTGCAGAGGTTGTAACATTTTAATTCTCAAACCACATAAAAAATTTCATAAAATGAAATCAAAGTTGCAGCTAGTTTTTGAAATATACAAGACTAATTTGCAACAATGCCAGACCCCTCACTACTCACGATGTAGAAAATATGTATTTTTAGTGTGTTTTTAAATACCCAAAACCAGTGAAGTTGGCACACTTAGAACTGTGTGCCAACCAGTGAAGTTGGCACACTTAGAACACTTAGAACTGTGTAAATCGTAAATAAAAACAGAATACAGTGATTTGCAAATCCCTTTCAACCTATATTCAATTGAATACACAGCAAAGACAAGATATTTAATGTTCGAACTGAGAAACTTTATTTTCTTCTGCAAATAATCATCAACTTAGAATTTAATGGCAGCAACACATTGCAAAAAAGTTGTCACAGGGTCATTTTTACCACTGTGTTACATCGCCTTTCCTTTTAACAACACTCAGTAAGCGTTTGGGAACTGAGGAGACCAATTTTTGAAGCTTTTCAGGTGGAATTCTTTCCCATTCTTGCTTGATGTACAGCTTAAGTTGTTCAACAGTCCGGGGTCTCCGTTGTTGTATTTTACGCTTCATAATGCGCCACACATTTTCAATGGGGGACAGGTCTGGACTACAGGCAGGCCAGTCTAGTACCTGCACTCTTTTACTACGAAGCCACGCTGTTGTAACACGTGCAGAATGTGGCTTGGCATTGTCTTGCTGAAATAAGCCGGGGCGTCCATGAAAAAGACGCTGCATGGATGGCAACATATGTTGCTCCAAAACCTGTATGTACCTTTCAGCATTAATGGTGCCTTCACAGATGTGTAAGTTACCCATGCCTTGGGCACTAATTCACCCCCATACCATCACAGATGCTGACTTTTGAACTTTGCACCTATAACAGTCCAGATGGTTCTTTTCCTCTTTGGTCCGGAGGACACGACGACCACAGTTTCCAAAAACAATTTGAAATGTGGACTGGTCAGACCACAGAACACTTTTCCACTTTGCATCAGTCCATCTTAGATGAGCTCGGGCCCAGAGAAGCCGGCGGCGTTTCTGGGTGTTGTTGATAAATGGCTTTGGCTTTGCATAGTAGAGTTTTAACTTGCACTTACAGATGTAGACGAACTGTAGTTACTGACAGTGGTTTTCTGAAGTGTTCCTGAGCCCATGTGGTGATATCCTTTACACAGTGATGCCGGTTTTTGATGCAGTACCATCTGAGGGATCGAAGGTCACGCGCATCCAATGTTGGTTTTGGGCCTTGCCACTTACGTGCAGTAATTTCTCCAGATTCTCTGAACCTTTTGATGATATTACGGACCGTAGATGATGAAATCCTTAAATTCCTTGCAATAGCTGGTTGAGAAATGTTGTTCTTACACTGTTGGACAATTTGCTCACGCATTTGTTCCCAAAGTGGTGACCCTCGCCTCATCCTTGTTTGTTAATGACTGAGCATTTCAGGGAAGCTGCTTTTATACCCAATCATGGCACCCACCTGTTCCCAATTAGCCTGTTCACCTGTGGGATGTTCCAAATAAGTGTTTGATGAGCATTCCTCAACTTTCTCAGTCTTTTTTGCCACTTGTACCAGCTTTTTTGAAACATGTTACAGGCATCAAATTCCAAATGAGCTAATATTTGCAAAAAATAACAAAGTTTACCGGTTTGAACGTTAAGTATCTTGTCTTTTCTTTGTATTCAATTGAATATAGGTTGGAAAGAATTTGCAAATCATTGTATTCTGTTTTTAGTTACAATTTACACAACGTGCCAACTTCACTGGTTTTGGGTTTGTAAAACAAGTGGTAACATGTCTTCAGATTGGCATTAAAATGATTAACACCATGAAATTAATTGAATACTTGGTAGTTTTGTGCAGTGCTGAAGTGGTTTGAGAGATTTTTGCAGAAGAAAACTGAATATTTTTCCCAGATAGTAGTACGTTTGGGGGTAAAGCCTGCAGTTACCGAAAGATGGACGTTCATTTAGTGGGGGATTAAAACCATAGTGCAGTGCAGAAGAAAGTAGAGCAAGAACAGAAAATTAGCCACAAATCTTGCAGCTTCAGTAGTCAATAATCAGTAAAACATTTGACAGGTGGTTGAGTAATGGTGCACGTCAGGTGTGATGACATGTGCATTACCTCGAAAGTGTTTAGTTTCTTCTGACATGTTATACTTGTGTGGATGGTCCTAAAAGAGCCAGAAAAATAAGCATGTAAAAAAACCTTAAAGTGATATCACACATGATTTCATAATATTTCAAATAAATATAACCTTTGACTGAACAGACTGTGCTGACATATGTTCTCTCCATCTTCTTTCAAAAGTTGATATCAACACACCTGAACTGATTCAGACATCAGCTGCAGCCATCCACCCTCCGGCCTGAGTTAAGGTGCTAGTAGTTCTGAAGATGACAAGGGTTACGACATGGACAAAGTGGACAACGATCGTGACAGAGATCATTCTGATTTTGAGAACCATGATGACAACAAAGAGATCTTCTTAAGATAAGTATTTTACACACAAAAAGACACACCAAACTGCATCGGTGGCGCAGTTGGATAGTGCGCTTGGTCAGTGATCAGTAGGTTGCAGGTTCAAGCCCAGCTGTGGGCGACACATGGCAATGTGTCCTTGAGCAAGACACTTAACCCCAAGTTACTCCCACTGCTGCGTCAGTGGTGTGCAAATGGGCATGAAAGGGCGTGAGTGTGTTAGAGATACTGATGGATAACTAACTTAGAAAATCAGCACCATCAGTGAGTGAAGGCAAGAGTGAATGGGTGTGAATGGGTAGGTGTGACCTGCGGTGTAAAGCAGCTTTGAGTAGTCAAAAGACAAGAAAAGCGCTATATAAGCTCAAGTCCATTTACCAAACCTGTTCCTTGGATGCAAAGTCAGACCTGTTTGACTGCTCAGTATCTTGATTCTGTGCTGGGTCTATCTTTCCTGAGCCAATCCAAACGCCTGCTCCATCTTTCCCAAACCAATCAATAACCACGTTCCATCTTTCCACGACCAACCGCGACTTGAGAATTCATCTTTTGATAGTCAATCGTGGTGCGTGCTCCATCTTTTGTGCACATCAGTCATTTGGACTTTTAAATTTTAAATCCAGTTCTATTGGAAAATAACTGTACATCGGAGGTGACTTGCAACCGTTACTTTTAGTGATGGCAGGTGATTAGTGACTCATACTGACTTCTTCCTATATTTTGCTTCTCCTGAAAAGAAACACAGTATGTAGTGCCCAAATTGAATGTTTTAATGTATCCCAAAATGATTTCAACATTTGATTTATTTGCAAAAAATAGTTACAAGGTTAATGGCTCTTGCCCATGTCCAAATATTACTGACCCTCTTCTTTCATGATCCTGTTTTAGTTTAGTTTTATGTTTTCTAATTCATGTGTGTGTGTTGTGCTTGTTGTTTTGTTTTGAAAATTCACTTGCCTTTCTTTGTTCCCGTACGTTTTGCTTCCTGTATGGCTCTGTCACACCTGATCCCTGATTATTCCTTCCCAGTTGAGTCCCATCATCTCGTGTATTTTAGCCTCATGTCTTTCCCAGTCTTGTAGCCAGTTGGTAGTTCCTGCACGTAAGTCTTGGACACTTGGGTGAAGAGAGGGGCAGACCTTTCAACTGATCACCAGCTGGTGTTGAGTTGGCTTCGCTGTTCGGGGAGGATGCCGGTAAGATCTTGTTCCGAGCCTCTGCTGGGAAAATCTGGCAGAGTCTCCCATCAGATGGAGTTTCAACTCCCACCTCCGGGCAAAGTTCGATCATGTTCCGGGGGAGGCGGAGGACATTGACTCTGAGTGGGCCTTGTTCCGAGCCTCCATTGTTGAGGTGGCTGGCCAGAGCTGTGGTCGTAAGGTGGTCCATGCCTGTTGTGGCAGAAAAACCAACACCCTCTAATAAAAACTGGTGGTGAGGGATGGGGCCAAGCTGAAAATGGAGTCCTCCTGTGCCTTCCTGGCCAGTGGGACTCCGGAGGCAGCAGACAGGTACTGGCTGGCCAAGCGAAATGCAGCTTTGGTCATCACCAAGGCAAAAACTCAGGCATGGGAGGAGTTTGCTAGGCCGTAAAGAACATATTCTGGACGGCTTTGAAGAGATTCTGGACCATCATCCGTTGTCTCGGGAGGGAAGGAGTGCATTGTCAACACTGTTTATGGTGGGGATGGGGCACTGCGGACTTCAAATCGAGACACTGTGGATCGGTGGAAGGAAAACTTTACTTCAAAGACCTCCTCAATCCCACTAGCATGCCTTCCCTCAAAAGTTTGGATTGACTTTCCTGAGCCAATCCAAATGCCTGCTCCATCTTTCCCAAACCAATCAATAACCACGCTCCATCTTTCCACGACCAACCGCAACTTGAGAATTCATCTTTTGATAGCCAATCGTGGTGCGTGCTCCATCTTTTGTGCACATCAGTCATTTGGACTTTTAAATTTTAAATCCAGTTCTATTGGAAAATAACTGTACATCGGAGTTGACTTGCAACCGTTACTTTTAGTGATGGCAGGTTAATCACCTGCCATCACTAAAAGTAGCCTCCATTAATAAGGTGGCTGACCAGAGCTGTGGTCCTAAGGTGGTCCATGCCTGTTGTGGCGGAAAAACCAACACCCTCTAATAAACATTGGTGGTGAGGGATGCCACGAAGCTGAAAATGGAGTACTCACGGGCCTTCTTGGCCAGTGGGACTCTAGAGGCTGCAGACGGGTTCCATCTGGTGTTGAGTTGGCTTTGACGGTGGGGGAGGATGCTGGTCAGACCTGGAAGGACCACACCTGTTGTGCCGCTCTGCTGGGAACATCTGGCAGAGTCCCCCATCAGACGGAGTTTCAACTCCCACCTCCGGGCAAAGTCCGATCATGTTCCGAGGGAGGCGGAGGACATTGACTCTGAGAGGGCCTTGTTCCGAGCCTCCATTGTTGAGGTGGCTGGCCAGAGCTGTGGTCGTAAGGTGGTCCATGCCTGTTGTGGCGGAAAAACCAACACCCTCTAATAAACATTGGTGGTGAGGATGGGGCCAAGCTGAAAATGGAGTCCTCCTGTGCCTTCCTGGCCAGTGGGACTCCGGAGGCAGCAGACAGGTACTGGCTGGCCAAGCGAAATGCAGCTTTGGTCATCACTAAGGCAAAAACTCAGGCATGGGAGGAGTTTGCTAGGCCGTAAAGAACATATTCTGGACGGCTTTGAAGAGATTCTGGACCATCATCCGTTGTCTCGGGAGGGAAGGAGTGCATTGTCAACACTGTTTATGGTGGGGATGAGGCACTGCGGACTTCAAATCGAGACACTGTGGATCGGTGGAAGGAAAACTTTTCTTCAAAGACCTCCTCAATCCCACTAGCATGCCTTCCCTCAAAAGTTTGGATTGACTTTCCTGAGCCAATCCAAATGCCTGCTCCATCTTTCCCAAACCAATCAATAACCGCGCTTCATCTTTCCACGACCAACAGCAACTTGAGAATTCATCTTTTGATAGCCAATCGTGGTGCGTGCTCCATCTTTTGTGCACATCAGTCATTTGGACTTTGAAATTTTAAATCCAGTTCTATTGGAAAATAAGTGTACATTGGAGGTGACTTGCAACCCTTACTTTTAGTGATGGCAGGTTAATCCCCTGACAACACAAAAATTAGCCTCCATCAATAAGGTGGCTGAGCAGAGCTGTGGTCCTAAGGTGGTCCATGCCTGTTGTGGCGGAAAAACCAACACCCTCTAATAAACATTGGTGGTGAGGGATGCCCAAGCTGAAAATGGAGTACTCACGGGCCTTCTTGGCCAGTGGGACTCTAGAGGCTGCAGACGGTTCCATCTGGTGTTGAGTTGGCTTTGACGGTGGGGGAGGATGCTGGTCAGACCTGGAAGGACCACACCTGTTGTGCCGCTCTGCTGGGAACATCTGGCAGAGTCCCCCATCAGACGGAGTTTCAACTCCCACCTCCGGGCAAAGTCCGATCATGTTCCGAGGGAGGCGGAGGACATTGACTCTGAGAGGGCCTTGTTCCGAGCCTCCATTGTTGAGGTGGCTGGCCAGAGCTGTGGTCGTAAGGTGGTCCATGCCTGTTGTGGCAGAAAAACCAACACCCTCTAATAAAAACTGGTGGTGAGGGATGGGGCCAAGCTGAAAATGGAGTCCTCCTGTGCCTTCCTTGCCAGTGGGACTCCGGAGGCAGCAGACAGGTACTGGCTGGCTGCTTAAATGCAGCTTTGGTCATCACCAAGGCAAAAACTCAGGCATGGGAGGAGTTTGCGAGGCCGTAAAGAACATATTCTGGACGGCTTTGAAGAGATTCTGGACCATCATCCGTTGTCTCGGGAGGGAAGGAGTGCATTGTCAACACTGTTTATGGTGGGAATGAGGCACTGCGGACTTCAAATCGAGACACTGTGGATCGGTGGAAGGAAAACTTTACTTCAAAGACCTCCTCAATTCCACTAGCATGCCTTCCCTCAAAAGTTTGGTTTGACTTTCCTGAGCCAATGCAAATGCCTGCTCCATCTTTCCCAAACCAATCAATAACCACGCTTCATCTTTCCACGACCAACAGCAACTTGAGAATTCATCTTTTGATAGCCAATCGTGGTGCGTGCTCCATCTTTTGTGCACATCAGTCATTTGGACTTTGAAATTTTAAATCCAGTTCTATTGGAAAATAAGTGTACATTGGAGGTGACTTGCAACCCTTACTTTTAGTGATGGCAGGTTAATCACCTGCCATCACTAAAATTAGCCTCCATCAATAAGGTGGCTGAGCAGAGCTGTGGTCCTAAGATGGTCCATGCCTGTTGTGGCTGAAAAACCAACACCCTCTAATAAAGATTGGTGGTGAGGGATGCCCGAAGCTGAAAATGGAGTACTCACGGGCCTTCTTGGCCAGTGGGACTCTAGAGGCTGCAGACGGGTTCCATCTGGTGTTGAGTTGGCTTTGACGGTGGGGGAGGATGCTGGTCAGACCTGGAAGGACCACACCTGTTGTGCCGGTCTGCTGGGAAAATCTGGCAGAGTCTCCCATCAGACGGAGTTTCAACTCCCACCTCCGGGCAAAGTTCGATCATGTTCCGGGGGAGGCGGAGGACATTGACTCTGAGTGGGCCTTGTTCCGAGCCTCCATTGTTGAGGTGGCTGGCCAGAGCTGTGGTCGTAAGGTGGTCCATGCCTGTTGTGGCAGAAAAACCAACACCCTCTAATAAAAACTGGTGGTGAGGGATGGGGCCAAGCTGAAAATGGAGTCCTCCTGTGCCTTCCTGGCCAGTGGGACTCCGGAGGCAGCAGACAGGTACTGGCTGGCCAAGCGAAATGCAGCTTTGGTCATCACCAAGGCAAAAACTCAGGCATGGGAGGAGTTTGCGAGGCCGTAAAGAACATATTCTGGACGGCTTTGAAGAGATTCTGGACCATCATCCGTTGTCTCGGGAGGGAAGGAGTGCATTGTCAACACTGTTTATGGTGGGAATGAGGCACTGCGGACTTCAAATCGAGACACTGTGGATCGGTGGAAGGAAAACTTTACTTCAAAGACCTCCTCAATCCCACTAGCATGCCTTCCCTCAAAAGTTTGGTTTGACTTTCCTGAGCCAATCCAAATGCCTGCTCCATCTTTCCCAAACCAATCAATAACCACGCTTCATCTTTCCACGACCAACAGCAACTTGAGAATTCATCTTTTGATAGCCAATCGTGGTGCGTGCTCCATCTTTTGTGCACATCAGTCATTTGGACTTTGAAATTTTAAATCCAGTTCTATTGGAAAATAAGTGTACATTGGAGGTGACTTGCAACCCTTACTTTTAGTGATGGCAGGTTAATCACCTGCCATCACTAAAAGTAGCCTCCATCAATAAGGTGGCTGAGCAGAGCTGTGGTCCTAAGATGGTCCATGCCTGTTGTGGCTGAAAAACCAACACCCTCTAATAAACATTGGTGGTGAGGGATGCCACGAAGCTGAAAATGGAGTACTCACGGGCCTTCTTGGCCAGTGGGACTCTAGAGGCTGCAGACGGGTTCCATCTGGTGTTGAGTTGGCTTTGACGGTGGGGGAGGATGCTGGTCAGACCTGGAAGGACCACACCTGTTGTGCCGGTCTGCTGGGAAAATCTGGCAGAGTCTCCCATCAGACGGAGTTTCAACTCCCACCTCCGGGCAAAGTTCGATCATGTTCCGGGGGAGGCGGAGGACATTGACTCTGAGTGGGCCTTGTTCCGAGCCTCCATTGTTGAGGTGGCTGGCCAGAGCTGTGGTCGTAAGGTGGTCCATGCCTGTTTTGGCAGAAAAACCAACACCCTCTAATAAAAACTGGTGGTGAGGGATGGGGCCAAGCTGAAAATGGAGTCCTCCTGTGCCTTCCTGGCCAGTGGGACTCCGGAGGCAGCAGACAGGTACTGGCTGGCCAAGCGAAATGCAGCTTTGGTCATCACCAAGGCAAAAACTCAGGCATGGGAGGAGTTTGCGAGGCCATGAAGAACATATTCTGGACGGCTTTGAAGAGATTCTGGACCATCATCCGTTGTCTCGGGAGGGAAGGAGTCATTGTCAACACTGTTTATGGTTGGGATGAGGCACTGCGGACTTCAAATCAAGACACTGTGGATCGGTGGAAGGAAAACTTTTCTTCAAAGACCTCCTTAATCCCACTAGCATGCCTTCCCTCAAAAGTTTGGATTGACTTTCCTGAGCCAATCCAAATGCCTGCTCCATCTTTCCCAAACCAATCAATATCCGCGCTTCATCTTTCCACGACCAACCGCAACTTGAGAATTCATCTTTTGATAGCCAATCGTGGTGCGTGCTCCATCTTTTGTGCACATCAGTCATTTGGACTTTGAAATTTTAAATCCAGTTCTATTGGAAAATAAGTGTACATTGGAGGTGACTTGCAACCCTTACTTTTAGTGATGGCAGGTTAATCACCTGCCATCACTAAAAGTAGCCTCCATCAATAAGGTGGCTGAGCAGAGCTGTGGTCCTAAGGTGGTCCATGCCTGTTGTGGCGGAAAAACCAACACCCTCTAATAAACATTGGTGGTGAGGGATGCCACGAAGCTGAAAATGGAGTACTCACGGGCCTTCTTGGCCAGTGGGACTCTAGAGGCTGCAGATGGGTTCCATCTGGTGTTGAGTTGGCTTTGACGGTGGGGGAGGATGCTGGTCAGACCTGGAAGGACCACACCTGTTGTGCCGCTCTGCTGGGAACATCTGGCAGAGTCCCCCATCAGACGGAGTTTCAACTCCCACCTCCGGGCAAAGTCCGATCATGTTCCGAGGGAGGCTGAGGACATTGACTCTGACTGGGCCTTGTTCCGAGCCTCCATTGTTGAGGTGGCTGGCCAGAGCTGTGGTCCTAAGGTGGTCCATGCCTGTTGTGGCGGAAAAACCAACACCCTCTAATAAACATTGGTGGTGAGGGATGGGGCCAAGCTGAAAATGGAGTCCTCCTGTGCCTTCCTGGCCAGTGGGACTCCGGAGGCAGCAGACAGGTACTGGCTGGCCAAGCAAAATGCAGCTTTGGTCATCACCAAGGCAAAAACTCAGGCATGGGAGGAGTTTGCGAGGCCATGAAGAACATATTCTGGACGGCTTTGAAGAGATTCTGGACCATCATCCGTTGTCTCGGGAGGGAAGGAGTCATTGTCAACACTGTTTATGGTTGGGATGAGGCACTGCGGACTTCAAATCAAGACACTGTGGATCGGTGGAAGGAAAAACTTTTCTTCAAAGACCTCCTTAATCCCACTAGCATGCCTTCCCTCAAAAGTTTGGATTGACTTTCCTGAGCCAATCCAAATGCCTGCTCCATCTTTCCCAAACCAATCAATATCCGCGCTTCATCTTTCCACGACCAACCGCAACTTGAGAATTCATCTTTTGATAGCCAATCGTGGTGCGTGCTCCATCTTTTGTGCACATCAGTCATTTGGACTTTGAAATTTTAAATCCAGTTCTATTGGAAAATAAGTGTACATTGGAGGTGACTTGCAACCCTTACTTTTAGTGATGGCAGGTTAATCACCTGCCATCACTAAAAGTAGCCTCCATTAATAAGGTGGCTGAGCAGAGCTGTGGTCCTAAGGTGGTCCATGCCTGTTGTGGCGGAAAAACCAACACCCTCTAATAAACATTGGTGGTGAGGGATGCCACGAAGCTGAAAATGGAGTACTCACGGGCCTTCTTGGCCAGTGGGACTCTAGAGGCTGCAGACGGGTTCCATCTGGTGTTGAGTTGGCTTTGACGGTGGGGGAGGATGCTGGTCAGACCTGGAAGGACCACACCTGTTGTGCCGGTCTGCTGGGAACATCTGGCAGAGTCTCCCATCAGACGGAGTTTCAACTCCCACCTCCGGGCAAAGTCCGATCATGTTCCGGGGGAGGCGGAGGACATTGACTCTGAGTGGGCCTTGTTCCGAGCCTCCATTGTTGAGGTGGCTGGCCAGAGCTGTGGTCGTAAGGTGGTCCATGCCTGTTGTGGCAGAAAAACCAACACCCTCTAATAAAAACTGGTGGTGAGGGATGGGGCCAAGCTGAAAATGGAGTCCTCCTGTGCCTTCCTGGCCAGTGGGACTCCGGAGGCAGCAGACAGGTACTGGCTGGCCAAGCGAAATGCAGCTTTGGTCATCACCAAGGCAAAAACTCAGGCATGGGAGGAGTTTGCGAGGCCATGAAGAACATATTCTGGACGGCTTTGAAGAGATTCTGGACCATCATCCGTTGTCTCGGAGGAAGGAGTGCATTGTCAACACTGTTTATGGTGGGGATGGGGCACTGCGGACTTCAAATCGAGACACTGTGGATCGGTGGAAGGAAAACTTTACTTCAAAGACCTCCTCAATCCCACTAGCATGCCTTCCCTCAAAAGTTTGGATTGACTTTCCTGAGTCAATCCAAATGCCTGCTCCATCTTTCCCAAACCAATCAATAACCACGCTCCATCTTTCCACGACCAACCGCAACTTGAGAATTCATCTTTTGATAGCCAATCGTGGTGCGTGCTCCATCTTTTGTGCACATCAGTCATTTGGACTTTTAAATTTTAAATCCAGTTCTATTGGAAAATAACTGTACATCGGAGTTGACTTGCAACCGTTACTTTTAGTGATGGCAGGTTAATCACCTGCCATCACTAAAAGTAGCCTCCATTAATAAGGTGGCTGACCAGAGCTGTGGTCCTAAGGTGGTCCATGCCTGTTGTAGCGGAAAAACCAACACCGTCTAATAAACATTGGTGGTGAGGGATGCCACGAAGCTGAAAATGGAGTACTCACGGGCCTTCTTGGCCAGTGGGACTCTAGAGGCTGCAGACGGGTTCCATCTGGTGTTGAGTTGGCTTTGACGGTGGGGGAGGATGCTGGTCAGACCTGGAAGGACCACACCTGTTGTGCCGGTCTGCTGGGAACATCTGGCAGAGTCCCCCATCAGACGGAGTTTCAACTCCCACCTCCGGGCAAAGTTCGATCATGTTCCGGGGGAGGCGGAGGACATTGACTCTGAGTGGGCCTTGTTCCGAGCCTCCATTGTTGAGGTGGCTGGCCAGAGCTGTGGTCGTAAGGTGGTCCATGCCTGTTGTGGCAGAAAAACCAACACCCTCTAATAAAAACTGGTGGTGAGGGATGGGGCCAAGCTGAAAATGGAGTCCTCCTGTGCCTTCCTGGCCAGTGGGACTCCGCAGGCAGCAGACAGGTACTGGCTGGCCAAGCGAAATGCAGCTTTGGTCATCACCAAGGCAAAAACTCAGGCATGGGAGGAGTTTGCGAGGCCATGAAGAACATATTCTGGACGGCTTTGAAGAGATTCTGGACCATCATCCGTTGTCTCGGGAGGGAAGGAGTCATTGTCAACACCGTTTATGGTTGGGATGAGGCACTGCGGACTTCAAATCAAGACACTGTGGATTGGTGGAAGGAAAACTTTACTTCAAAGACCTCCTTAATCCCACTAGCATGCCTTCCCTCAAAAGTTTGGATTGACTTTCCTGAGCCAATCCAAATGCCTGCTCCATCTTTCCCAAACCAATCAATATCCGCGCTTCATCTTTCCACGACCAACCGCAACTTGAGAATTCATCTTTTGATAGCCAATCGTGGTGCGTGCTCCATCTTTTGTGCACATCAGTCATTTGGACTTTGAAATTTTAAATCCAGTTCTATTGGAAAATAAGTGTACATTGGAGGTGACTTGCAACCCTTACTTTTAGTGATGGCAGGTTAATCACCTGCCATCACTAAAAGTAGCCTCCATCAATAAGGTGGCTGAGCAGAGCTGTGGTCCTAAGGTGGTCCATGCCTGTTGTGGCGGAAAAACCAACACCCTCTAATAAACATTGGTGGTGAGGGATGCCACGAAGCTGAAAATGGAGTACTCACGGGCCTTCTTGGCCAGTGGGACTCTAGAGGCTGCAGACGGTTCCATCTGGTGTTGAGTTGGCTTTGACGGTGGGGAGGATGCTGGTCAGACCTGGAAGGACCACACCTGTTGTGCCGGTCTGCTGGGAACATCTGGCAGAGTCTCCCATCAGGACGGAGTTTCATCTCCACCTCCGGGCAAAGTCCGATCATGTTCCGGGGGAGGCGGAGGACATTGACTCTGAGTGGGCCTTGTTCCCGAGCCTCCTTTGTTGAGGTGGCTGGCCAGAGCTGTGGTCGTAAGGTGGTCCATGCCTGTTGTGGCAGAAAATCCAACACCCTCTAATAAAACTGGTGGTGAGGATGGGGCCAAGCTGAAAATGGAGTCCTCCTGTGCCTTCCTGGCCAGTGGGACTCCGGAGGCAGCAGACAGGTACTGGCTGGCCAAGCGAAATGCAGCTTTGGTCATCACCAAGGCAAAAACTCAGGCATGGGAGGAGTTTGCGAGGCCATGAAGAACATATTCTGGACGGCTTTGAAGAGATTCTGGACCATCATCCGTTGTCTCGGGAGGGAAGGAGTGCATTGTCAACACTGTTTATGGTGGGGATGGGGCACTGCGGACTTCAAATCGAGACACTGTGGATCGGTGGAAGGAAAACTTTACTTCAAAGACCTCCTCAATCCCACTAGCATGCCTTCCCTCAAAAGTTTGGATTGACTTTCCTGAGTCAATCAAAATGCCTGCTCCATCTTTCCCAAACCAATCAATAACCACCCTCCATCTTTCCACGACCAACCGCAACTTGAGAATTCACCTTTTGATAGCCAATCGTGGTGCGTGCTCCATCTTTTGTGCACATCAGTCATTTGGACTTTTAAATTTTAAATCCAGTTCTATTGGAAAATAACTGTACATCGGAGTTGACTTGCAACCGTTACTTTTAGTGATGGCAGGTTAATCACCTGCCATCACTAAAAGTAGCCTCCATTAATAAGGTGGCTGACCAGAGCTGTGGTCCTAAGGTGGTCCATGCCTGTTGTGGCCGAAAAACCAACACCCTCTAATAAACATTGGTGGTGAGGGATGCCACGAAGCTGAAAATGGAGTACTCACGGGCCTTCTTGGCCAGTGGGACTCTAGAGGCTGCAGACGGGTTCCATCTGGTGTTGAGTTGGCTTTGACGGTGGGAGAGGATGCTGGTCAGACCTGGAAGGACCACACCTGTTGTGCCGGTCTGCTGGGAACATCTGGCAGAGTCTCCCATCAGACGGAGTTTCAACTCCCACCTCCGGGCAAAGTTCGATCATGTTCCGGGGGAGGCGGAGGACATTGACTCTGAGTGGGCCTTGTTCCGAGCCTCCATTGTTGAGGTGGCTGGCCAGAGCTGTGGTCGTAAGGTGGTCCATGCCTGTTGTGGCAGAAAAACCAACACCCTCTAATAAAAACTGGTGGTGAGGGATGGGGCCAAGCTGAAAATGGAGTCCTCCTGTGCCTTCCTGGCCAGTGGGACTCCGGAGGCAGCAGACAGGTACTGGCTGGCCAAGCGAAATGCAGCTTTGGTCATCACCAAGGCAAAAACTCAGGCATGGGAGGAGTTTGCGAGGCCGTAAAGAACATATTCTGGACGGCTTTGAAGAGATTCTGGACCATCATCCGTTGTCTCGGGAGGGAAGGAGTGCATTGTCAACACTGTTTATGGTTGGGATGAGGCACTGCGGACTTCAAATCGAGACACTGTGGATCGGTGGAAGGAAAACTTTACTTCAAAGACCTCCTCAATCCCAATAGCATGCCTTCCCTCAAAAGTTTGGATTGACTTTCCTGAGCCAATCCAAATGCCTGCTCCATCTTTCCCAAACCAATCAATAACCGCGCTTCATCTTTCCACGACCAACAGCAACTTGAGAATTCATCTTTTGATAGCCAATCGTGGTGCGTGCTCCATCTTTTGTGCACATCAGTCATTTGGACTTTGAAATTTTAAATCCAGTTCTATTGGAAAATAAGTGTACATTGGAGGTGACTTGCAACCCTTACTTTTAGTGATGGCAGGTTAATCACCTGCCACCACAAAAAGTAGCCTCCATTAATAAGGTGGCTGAGCAGAGCTGTGGTCCTAAGGTGGTCCATGCCTGTTGTGGCGGAAAAACCAACACCCTCTAATAAACATTGGTGGTGAGGGATGCCACGAAGCTGAAAATGGAGTACTCACGGGCCTTCTTGGCCAGTGGGACTCTAGAGGCTGCAGACGGGTTCCATCTGGTGTTGAGTTGGCTTTGACGGTGGGGGAGGATGCTGGTCAGACCTGGAAGGACCACACCTGTTGTGCCGGTCTGCTGGGAACATCTGGCAGAGTCTCCCATCAGACGGAGTTTCAACTCCCACCTCCGGGCAAAGTTCGGTCATGTTCCGGGGGAGGCGGCATTGTTGAGGTGGCTGGCCAGAGCTGTGGTCGTAAGGTGGTCCATGCCTGTTGTGGCAGAAAAACCAACACCCTCTAATAAAAACTGGTGGTGAGGGATGGGGCCAAGCTGAAAATGGAGTCCTCCTGTGCCTTCCTGGCCAGTGGGACTCCGGAGGCAGCAGACAGGTACTGGCTGGCCAAGCGAAATGCAGCTTTGGTCATCACCAAGGCAAAAACTCAGGCATGGGAGGAGTTTGCGAGGACATGAAGAACATATTCTGGACGGCTTTGAAGAGATTCTGGACCATCATCCGTTTTTTTCTGCCCGTATACATATATATATATATATATATATATATATATATATATATATATATATACACACACACATATACATATATATATATATGTGTGTGTGTGTGTGTGTGTATATATATATATATATATATGCATATATTTTAATATTACAATTTTTCTCTGAACTACTATTATAAAAATGTTAAGACCTGTCTGAGCCTCTCTCTCTCTGTCTGCCTCCTCCTCTGAGTCCTGAGTCTGCTGCTCCCTCCTCCCCTCGTCGGCTGTGGCTCTCCACTGATCACACCTGCACCTCATCTCCTCATCTACTTATGCTACTCTTGGACTCTTCTTCACCACCAGTTGATTCAAGATCTTTCATAAGGTATTGTGGCTAACTTGAGTTCTCTAACTCATATTCTATTCACCTGCATATACTTACCTGCTCTTGTGCTCTTCTCTTCCAGTGTTCACTCAGTCCCAACTGCATTCAGGATGCTGCTGGATTCCTTTTCACTCCCTCATCCCCTACTCTTCTTCCTACCTCATCCATTGCTTCTTGCTTCAGTAAAATCTGTATTGTTGTTTCACACTCTCGTGTCTTGCTTTTGGGTCCGAACTAAATCTGTGCAAGCAATTCCACATCAGAAATTGCTTCAAAAATCTGACAGTGACAATAATTCAGTTGAAAAATATTATTTTACAAATTTTTCCTAAATTAGTACCATTTTAGACCGTAAATGCACTAATAATATAAATTCTTCTCCAGAAAAGTCTTGTTCTAAATATTTTTTTGTTTTAAGGAGACATATCATGCTGATGCATGATTTAATACTTACATATAATATAATAAATTTGAAAACAAGACCTTACACCCCCTTAATTTTCAAAAAATTAGATATTGTATTTTTTCTGATATCCTAGAACGAGATTTGATGCCTCTGAAAATAGGTCATTGCGAGATGTCTGCGAGATTTCAAACGTCATGACGTCACGAGGTACCTTTCTTTTCATTGGAGTAATCTGATAAAACACTTCCTCCTCTGTAATGTCCGTTAGCCCCAAACCCATCACAGAGGAACACATCCAGCAGCAGGGGTATAAAACTCCCTCATTCACACTCCCTCATTACCAGCTCTGGCCTGTTGGGGGACTCAATACACAGTCACTGCTTTGAGCCTGCTGGAAAATACAGTAGAAGAAGAAGGACAGGCTGGCTCTACCCCCGATAGAACTGACCAATCAGAGCACAAAGGGCAGTGACGTTGCGAGGTAACTTTAGGTCATCCTTGAGACCAAGCGTTTCAACGAGAGCTTGATAATGGCCTAAAATGAGGATTTCGAGAACACTATTGTGGGGCAATGAAGGAACTAAATGACTTGTACTGAGGGCAGAAATGCTTTACAGGCATCCTAGTCTGGCATAGTGAAAAGGAGAAACAAGCATGATATGTCCTCTTTAACTGTATATTTTTGGGCATTTTGTGCCTTTATTGATAGGAGAGAGACAGTGGATAGGCTTGTGAAAGGGGGAGAGAGAGCAGGGGAAGACACTCTGCAAACTGGTCACAGGCAGGATTTGAACCTGGACCGGCAGAAGCAAGTACATGGGGTGCTAACCACTACACCAAACTAGCACCCCAATTTACTACATTCTAAGACCTTCAATAAACTGACAATGCCAGTAAGTTCTGCAAAAAATAGATATTTTAAGTATTTTTCTTAAAACTTTAAAAACTAGCACGTGATAAATGGATAATAATAATAGTTCTGCTAAAAAAATGTTTTTACAGATTTGTCCCCGATGAATACAACCAGACACCTTTATAAAAGTAACAAGGCCAAGAGTTCAGCAGAAAAACAACTTTTTTTTACATTTCCTCCCACGAAATGTTTTTATCAAGCACTGTGGAAAAAAAAAACTATTTTACTGTTTTTTTACAATTTTGTGATCACACATCTTCAATATAATGACAACAACAATAGTTTTACAGAAAAACACTCATCTGACGAATTTTTACAAAATCATTGTGATCAAACATTCAATTCTGTTCATTCTGAACAAGCCAACCAAATTCTGGATAATAAATTATTCTGCACTCTGTACTGTTCATTGGTTTCACCATATTTAAGTTACTGTGCTGACGTTTGGGGCAACTCATTCAAATGTTCACTGCATTCATGATCATGATGGATGGATAGACAGACGGATGGACAGACAGAGAGAAAGACTGTCAGACAGACAGACAGACAGACAGATGGATAGATAGATAGATAGATAGATAGATAGATAGATAGATAGATAGATAGATAGATAGATAGATAGATAGATAGATAGATAGATATCTTTCAGCTGAAACAAGTCATTTAACTCCAGCTGGTGCAATGAGCAGCTTCTTATTTCGTACACAACCATGTCCAAGACACATCCTGTGGTCGTGGAAAAGATGTTTGTCTAAGAAGGGTCAGATCATTGGCATCACTACTAAAGCTGGGTTAAGAACTGTCGAACACATTATTAAAAACTGGAAGGATAGTGGGGAACCATCGTCTTCAAGGAAGAAATGTGGTTAGAATAAAATCCTGAATGATGGTGATCGGTGAATCACTTAAACATTTGGCCAAATCAATCGAAGAAAACCAACAGCTGGACTCAGTGGTGTGTTTAAATTTCATGTAAAAGAAGTTAAACTGTGAATTTAACAGTAAAAGTACACTACACGACTTTTGGTCGGTAGGTGTCGTGCTAGAGCGCCCTGAGCAAAAATCAAAACAAAGGGGCTGTTCAGTGAATAATGAGAGGCTGTTTGCCACACCTCTCCCCCACCCAAAAAAAATAAAAAATCCCCTGCAGATCGTCAACACAAAGAAGAAACAGACATGACTGACCAAACGATGAAGCTGTTCATGAACATGTCTAATAGAGAGGTACGTTTACAGAGCACGTCCTGATAAATCCTGATAAATAACTACTAATAGCTAGCAGTTAAACTTACACCCTTTGCTTACACCTGTCAAGGTATATATAAAAATATATATATATAAACACACATACATATATATGTATGGAGGCCATGGCGTCCCTATCTGTTGCCAATTTTGCCACATGGACCTGCCAACTCTGTCTGGGAGAAACACAGACACAGCTACATTTTAGAACATCTGGGGCATTAATCTCCCCCTAGCTTCAAATATATACCACATATTTATTAGACACAATGATCCATATTTAAGGGATGACTTTCTGGCTTGTTCAACCCAAAAAAAAAAAAAATGGAATTAGCAAAAACACCGACAATGTGACAATGAATGAGAAGAGAAAATGGTGCCGAGGAGCAGTGATGACCTCCGTCTGTCAGAATGTCAGTCATCAGACAAGCACACAGGTAATTGCAGCTCCTTCACAGTCTTAAATTATTTTTAATTGAATTAAGCTCCAAGATAATAAGAACAGTAAATACAGTAAAACAAATAAGCTTAACACAAATTAATCAATCAATCTTGATTTGTGTAGCACCAATTCATTTATGTCAAGACACTTTACAACAGAGCAGGCTGAAGACAAACTCTTCATTTTATACACATATATGCAAAGATTCATATATATATATACATATATATAGCAGAGATGCCCACGAGTCTCTGATCTAGAGTCCGAGTTGAGTCACAAGTCTTCACACACATACAAACACCACACATATATACAGTTCAATATATATATATATATATATATATATATATAGATATATATATATCAATATATAGAGTTCATAAATCAGTTCACTTTTTGTTGTTCAATCTTGATTTGTGTGGCATTCTGTTGTTTTTTGTCAATATGGGGTGCTTTGTGTACATTAATGAGGTAAAAAACTTAAATGGTTTTAGGTAATGGCTGTGTAGCACCTCTGGTCTTTACTGAATTGGGCAAATGAGACACTCACATCACCTAGGTTCGTGAGGAGTAAACACCCTAACGACTCACAAAAGGAGTTAGTGTTGATTTGAACAGATGACACTTTTAATGCCTGGACAGCATAGAAATACATACAGCAGTGCAGTAAGACAAATAAACAAAATAGAGCTCTGTAAAAATAACAAACAAAATGAAAATAAATAGTCCAAGTAGTTGGGCTCTCCAACTGTGACGCTTCTTTTCAAGGGGGATATCAATGTATTTAAGTTCAGTCTTTCACGTCCTGTATCTATGTCAGTCCTATTTGCTACTACCCGGGTAGGTTAATAGTGCGTGAGTATCTTATCTGGAATCAGGAAGTGTGAATCAAGCAAAATCCGACGTCCTCTGGCTGGTCCCACGGCTGGCCACACCGCTTCCAAGACCACCTCAGACTCATTGGGCAAGGCTCGCCATCACTGTTCATCAGAATTTCTCGTAGCACAACAAAAAAACCAACCTACACAAAAAGTGCAGAATTGTAAGTTCTTCTATTTCTAACATGAGACCTCATTAACTTCTTAGTTCCTTTAGTTATTTATAATGTAAATCCAAAGACAAAGGAAATACTTCAAATAATAAAATAAATTGTTATGCATCATAACAATTAGTGCGTATAGTACAAAATATAAATGAATTACTGGTCATGAATTACCTTTAATCAAGGTACCTTAGCAAAATAAATAATGTATTTATCCTTTTAACCAGTTTTACTCAGTATTTAACCCCTTTTTAAATTAGCTTTTTAACTTAACTTGTCTTTTTAGCTCTCTTAAACATATTTTAATATTTTACACATTAAACATGAAAATGAATTGAGATAACTTTGTAATTATCCTCAAGAATACATTTTTTCACAATAACAGGAAATGTAAACATATTTATAAAATGAATTAATCCATTAAGTGGCTTAAATTCATTGAAACAAAATGATTCAATATCATTAAAACAGTTGAAATTACCCTTTATGGTCTGAACACACTGGCTGGGCCACCTATCTGAGCTGCATTAGCTATTAGCAAAGCGATTAGCATGCTAGCACTCATTACAATAGAACAACATACCCTGAACACTAATAACGAGTTAGCGCTAGCGTTAGCATCCCGCGCTAACGATTAGCATTAAACATTGCGTTCTCGATCTTTTTAAACTATCAAAACTATACAACAGTGGACAATAAAGTGTAGCACTGACATTGTAACACCCTTCCATAACACCGGTTGGTCTTGTAGCAACATCATTTGTTCATAAATAGCTTATATAGGCCATCTTCTCACAATGGTTAGCAACACAACAGATGAGCATTCAACATGGAGGTTAACTCAAAGGAGTTTCTTCTATAATAAATAACTCGACAGAATTTATCTCCCTCTGGTTCACAGCTCGCTTTCTGATAAGAGAACAACTTATTAACATAAACTTCAAAGATTTTAAATGAAATGTGCAAAGGATATTAACTATTTATGGGTTTTTGTACCAGTATTGTTCATCGCTAAAGGCAGAACGTCTGCAGCGCGAAGATACAGGAAGTGACATCACAGTGACCTACAGGTCACAGGTATTACTTTCCTTTGATGCATTATGCTTTGTTAAGAGGGACATCTAGTGGGGAATAGACAAAACTGCCTGTTTAGATGGCATATATAGGTTTAGTAGCCCTATATTTTGTATGGGTTACAGCTGCAATATTACAAAATGTGAAAACTTTAAGGGGCTCTAAATACTTTTCATATCCACTGTAAATATGATGTAGCCTCCGGCAAAATGGAAGTATATCCACATTTTCAGACTGTTTTTTCTTTCTGAAAGAGTTTCTTTACTGCACATGCATGCCATGGTCAGGTGCAAAACAAACTTGCCATGAACAGCCGAAAAGAAACTACATGGCATTTAACAGTACAATCAAATAAATAAAATAGTAAGTAGTAGTAGCTGTGCTGTTGGAAGTTTGTGTTGCAGTAGGTCAATATAAAGGGTAGTAAAGCTGTCGGTGGAGTTTCTCCGGCAGCTGCTCCATTTGTGCTTTCCATGATGACTGATGATGACTGACTGATGACTGATATGTGGGTGGGATGGACCCCCATTTCCACGAAAGTGTAACCAGCCCCGTAGGGGGAGGGCTGATCCCCGGAGAGCCACAAGCTCTCATGAGACTAACGATGTCACACTCTCATAAAACATGTTATAGACTGAGAAAAGAAATAAACAACACCTCACTTTGCTTCTCTAAGGTCCCTTTGCTGGTCCAAACCACACAGCTTCGAGATTTATCGTGTTGCCTCTCGGACCCTCTGACCGACTGCTGACCTGATGCTCGTGCCTCTGATTTTGACGTAATGACAAACAATTGAGGAAATTTACTTGCAAGGGTCCATGCATTGAGTTTTATTTTGAAACTTCCAGATGCTCCACACGGTGAGTTCCTGTCTGGTGCTTTCTTAACAACAGTGAATTTACGAGGTCTGGAAGCAGCTGCAAAGAGCGAGGCAAAGAAGGGGAGTGGAACAAACGTTCCCAGCACACTCAAAAAACGCACCATGAAATAAAGATTGCCCACGAGTCATTGATCTCGAGTCGAGTCAATTCTCGAGTCTTTCAGGGTCGAGTCTGAGTGGAGTCTGGAGTCCCCAAAAATGCGACTTGAGTGCAACTGAAGTATGAGTCTTTAACTCAAGTCTCGATCTATATATATATATATATATATATATATATATATATATATATATATATATATATATATATATATATATATATATATATATATATATATATATATATATATATAGATATATATATAGATAGATAGATAGATATATAGATATACATATATATATATATACATATATATATATATATATATATATATATATATATATATATATATATATATATATATTCATTTAATGAAAGAAAAACCCACATGGTCACTGAAATAACTTAAAAGTAACAAAAGTAATAATAAATAAAAATTTACTGAAAATCAGCTAATGAAAATCAGACATTGATTTTAAATTTTGCTTCAGCAGAAATATTTTAAAAAACAATATCCTGAAACTGGCTTGGACAAAAATGATGGTACCCCTACAAAGGATTGAAAATGGTGTGACTATAGGGACATGTTAAACTAAGGTGTGCCCTGTAATTATCATCACAGGTGTCTCTAAGCTCGTAATCAGTCTGCCTATTTAAAGGCCGAAAAGTGGTCACTGTGCTGTTTGGTATCATGGTGTGTACCACACTGAACATGGACCACAGAAAGCTAAGGAGAGAGCTGTCTCAGGAGATTAGAAATAAAATTATAGACAAGCATGTTAAAGGTAAAGGCTATAAAACCATCTCCAAGCAGCTTGATGTTCCTGTGACTACAGCTGCACAGATTATTCAGAAGTTTAAGGTCCACAGGACTGTAGCCCACCTCCCTGGACATGCCTGCAGGAAGAAAACTGATGACAAACTGAAGAGACGGAGAATACGAATGGAAACCAAAGAGCCCAGAACAACTTCAAAGAGATTAGAGGAGAACTCCATGGTCAAGGTACATCAGTGTCAGATCACACCATCCATCTCTGTTTGAGCCACAGTGGACTGAATGGAGGACATCATTACTGAAAGCAAATCATTAAAAAGTGAAACTGGAATTTGCCAAAATGCATATTGACAAGCCACAGGCCTGAGACAAAACTGGAGCTTTTTGTTAAGTCACATCAGCTCTATGTTCACAGACACAAAAATGAAGCATACAACGAAAAGAACACTATACCTACCGTGAAACATGGAGGAGGCTAAGTTATGTTCTGGGGCTGCTTTTCTGCATCTGACACAGGGTGTCTTGAATCTGTGCAGGTAAAATGAAATCCAAAAGCTATCAAGACATTCTGGAGTGAAATGTGCTGCCCAGTGTCAGTCACAGGTCATGGGTCCTCCAACAGGATAATGAGCCAAAACATACTGCTAAAAACACCCAAGAATGGCTCGGAACAAAACATTGGAGGAGGTAGTCCAAGAGAATTATTTTAAAATACAAACAACACAGCAAATTTACCGGTGTTAAATTAACACTGACAGAGTTAAATTTAACACTAGGAAAGAGTGCATATGTGTCCACTCTTTTCAGTGTTAATTTAACACTTTCACAAGTGTTAATTTTTTTACACTCACCAAGGAGTGTTAATTATACTTGACACCAGAGTCAGTGTTCAAAATGTAACTCTACTATACTACACTCAACTCCAGTGTATCAACACTACTGAGTGTTCTACTGTTAACTCTAGGTAGTGTAGAATATTGTGGCCTGGGCACCTGCTGCCCAACCCCACCCCCCTCCACACACACACACACACACACACACACACACACACACACACACACACACACACACACACACACACACACACACACACATACACACAGGTACCAGGCCTAACATTATGATGAGATGAGATGCTCTTGTGCTGACCATGTTGCTGACCATCAACAATACATTAAAATCACCACAAAAAATGCAGACTGCTCAGCGGTATTAATAAAAAAATAGATGTTGAACACATGTTCAGGCCCAACAGGATTAATGATGGCATCACATGATACAGCCTTAGTAAAACCGGTATTTCAATACAATTCAGCAGTTGATAAATCATGTCTACTGAGTGCACAGCGGCAAAGTCATAGTCAAGCAGTGTTCTTACCTTGTGCTGCAGCCTGCAATCATAACACTCCAAATGTGCTTTTGCGCTCTGGGGTGGCACTAATAAACGTTTTCATCAAGGCTTGAATGTCCAACTGCGCAACAATGTCTCCATGGACATGGATCAGGGTCAGGTGCATTAGTCTCTTTTGGGACATGCTGCTCCGCAGCCACGTTTTAAGGCGTCTGAGGGTTGAGAAAGTTCTCTCCGCGGAAGCAACAGAGATGGGTAGGCACATGCAGAGCTTTATTAGATTCTCCACTTCTCGAAATAAAGCTCTGCTTTGAGGGTGCATGTTGGAGAGATGTGAGGCAACCTCTTGCACGGTGTTACATGGGGAACTGACTCCTTGAAACACGTCCCCCAACATCTGGAGCTGAAGGTGCAGTTGGCCCATGTCTAGCTCTTTAGGAAGCTGAAGAGACTCTGAGTCAAGTTCCGCTGATAGTCGGCTGTTTGCTGCATCAATTATGGTCTTCTCCCTGAATGCTGCTGTTTTCAGTCCGCTCTGGTCGAATCTCCTGGTGAGTTCAGACTGTACCAAATCCACAGCTTCATAAAACTCAGCTCTCCATTTGAGTTCCCCTGTAGTCTGTGACAGCACTTCAGGATCGGCAGCTTGGCGATAGCGGGCAGGTGTTCTGTTTACCCTTGGCTCGGCATCTGGCATCTTTAGACCATTCTGGACTGCGCACATTTCCACCTTGTGTACCATTTCAGCTACCACGTTGTCATCTCTCAGTGCCCCTACTCTGACTTTCAGCAGATTCACACACTCAATGGATCCAAGAGCACTTGACTTTTTGCTTTGTAGGCTCCTTGCCACAGACTAACAAGGTCCAAAAAGTGCCTCGCAGCAAAGGAGGCTGAAAAGAGTTCTGCCCTTCAGTGCTTGTTTGTGCAGTCCAGCAATTTTGGCCCTTGCATCCCCTCTTACGCTCCTGTCACCCTTTAAACTTCCCAGTGTGGCCAGTACAACAGCGTATGTTGTACAGCAGCGCTGAATGGCTTTGGTGCGCACACACCATCTTGTTGGACATAGTCCTAAAATGTTGACAATGATGTCATCACTGCCAGAAAGTGTTTCAAAAATCTGTTTTCGTTTTGCTGATTCTTTTATGACCCCTGCAACCCCCTGCACAAAGTTTAATCCCTCCGCAACTAGGCTTACCTCACGTGCAACTTCTTGTAGAACCAGGTCCAGAGAGTGATTGTTGCAGTGAACATACAAGGACTGGGGGCATATCTCCTTCAGTCGCGCCTGAACTCCCGACAAGCGACCTGACATGTTAATTTGCACCATCGAAACAGTATCCTTTAAGTCGATCCAAAGAGATGTTCAGTCTCACAAAGATGTCCTTTAAACACATGAACAGTGTTTCTGCAGTTGTGTCAGGGCTTGTATAAAATCCTGAAAACTCGCACTGAGACTCAAGATTGCTGTTCACAAATTGCAGGTTGCATGAAAATTGCTCCCTGCCACCGATGTACATTGTACCATCAGCTGTCAGTCCATAGAAGGGGCAGTCTGATGCACGAGAAACGATATCCCTTTGTACAGCATGAGCAAACTGTTGTATTTTCTCATTCTGTACCGTGTCAGACATCCAGTTATCCCTCCTCGTTACCCACTCTCTTTCTCTGGGTAAATTATACGTCCGTTCCAGCATCAGATCATAGAGTACACCATCACGAGTTGTGTCACCTCTAAAAGGGATTCCCTTTCGCCCCAGGAACGCTATGGTCCGAAACAAAATCTCAAGCCCATTCCTCGCTGTTTGCTGGTCTTTGGCTTTGAGCTGCAACTATCGAGTATTTTTGGAATCGAGTACTCTGTCGATCATTTCTTCGAGTACTCGAGTACTCTAACAAAATATACTTTTTTATTTTTTAACAAATCAATGCAATGTATACAATGCAACATGTTAGGGCTTTCAAATTGAGCAACAAAATGCGGTTTATTCCTCAGAAAAGGGTTTTTATTTTAACAACTTTCAAAGTTTCAACCAGTACTGGCTTAAAACAAAGCCAATACAGTACTGATTTACAAAGCAGTAATATAATTCTGCAATTATATTTGTGAAGTGTGTTCTGGAGGGCATTGTGTAGTTTGGATTGAAATCCTTATCATGTTCTTAAATCCTGTGTCCTCCACCATAGAAAGAGGACGCATGTCTGTGATGAGCATATTTAAAATGCTGTAATAGTTGCAGCCCTAACTATATGCTATCATGCTAAGCTACGTGCTAGGCTAACTCTGTTTGACATCACACACACTGCACTGTGTTTTCTTTTCATCCCTTCTTGTAGTGACCACACACTTGGGGCACTCTCTGCCATTTCTTCTGCGGATTCTCTCCTTTCTGTTCCTCTCTTTTCTCTTCCTTCATGATTGTGCAAGCCGTGCAGCAGCGGAGGTAGCAGGCGCGTTGTGCCACAGAAATGACCGTCCGTGTCAAACATCGTGCACTGTACAGTAGTCCAGATGTATATTTATATGTATAATTATATATTAAACGAGGCTTCGAGGCACAAAATTTAATTCGAGGATATTTTGTAATCGAGTACTCGCAAATATTCGAGGAATCGTTTCAGCTCTACTTTGGCTGCAATGTCCGAGAGCAGGGTGCTTATCGGTGTTTTCTCTAACCTAGCAAGCGTGCGAATAGTGTCTTTATGAATGGCTGATTTCTCGTGCAAACTGAATTTTGCATAGGCTTTTCGCCAGTTGATGAATCCCTTCTCAACGAAAAGTCTGTCATTACTCACATGCTGACGGGAAGGCACCAGTTTTTTCTCGATAGCCTGGATACAGGCGAAACAGAAAGTGCAATCTTTCTCAATGTCGTAGTGAAGCCACCTCCTTCTGTCAAACCACTGAGGCTGAAAAGAACGGGAATAATCCTCATCCCCGAAACGTCTGGCAGGAAAAGTATAGTCCCGTGGCTGGCAGCACTGGACCGTCAGCATCACTCCCTCAGCCGCCCCCGCTCATCTGGGATGCTGAGCTGTGCAGGTAGGGGCAGTGCTGGTGTGGCTAGCTTGACTGACATTAGCTTCCTCGCCGATGGCTGTTGCTAGCAGGTTCGCGGTGGGACTCTGAGATGCGCTTGTAGAGCTGCTGGTGTTTCCTTTGTTTCCTGTAGCTTTGTTTTTTTCCTCAGATGTTTTTTTTTTTAAGTAGACGCGGGTATTTCCCACTACTAATGTGTCATGCTCAAAATAAACGACTCTCAGATCCGATTCTTTGTAGTGAATCAGAAATAGGCAATAAGATTGATTTTATGACAGAATGAATGCACAAAAATGGGCAATTATTATGATTTTCATAAGTACACTAAACATAAACTATCAGTTTTTACTACCTTAAGGTAACAATGAAGAATTGTCCGGGAGTTGAAAGAGTCGGCTCTTCTCTGGGAGTTGAGCTAAAAAAGCCGACTCTCTGAAAAGAGCCTAGCTTCCCTTCACTGCAAGAGCCGCTACTGTGAGCGCACAACATCACCCTTTGCGAAAATGCAGAATGCAGATTAACTTTATTAAATTGAATTTCTTTTCAAACTGTCATCAAATTGCATTTAATGGGGAAACATAGCTAAAATAATTGTTATTTATAAAAAAAGTAGGCAATGTAGTTTTCAATTATGGGAGTTTTTGCTACATTCGCTAGGGGGTGCTGCAGCACCCTCCGCACCCCTAGTTCCCGCGGCCTTGGTGACAACAAGCAAGTTTTGGAAAACTTTGTATCATAGTTTTGTTGCCGGCTATATGTCACTACTTACAGCCCGCTGCTCTAAGACGTGTCCGAATAATATAAATTTGCTCTAGTTTTAATTGTCTTGTTCCTGAAGTTGAGTATCCAGGCCAGTCTAGCCCTGTCCGACCCGACCACCAAGCTAAGGAATAGCATTTATAGATAACCTACTTTGATGCTATAAAACTCATCTTAAAGTGTGTATTTCGATCAGGCATATATCTAAAAGTGAGACTTTTTTGTAATTACTTAGAAACTCCTCATGGCATCTTTAAATGGTAAATTCTCATTTTCCAGGGTCACAGCCAATGAATGACAAATATGTAGCCAATTTGTGCAGCCATAATGTTGGCTGTAAATTTTGACCGAAACATGTATATCTGCCAATACCAACATTATTCCAGCAGCATTGTGCATCCCTAGTTAGGATCTCATTTTAAGCTTTGAGAAAAAGTTTAAAAACATGTCTGTATATTATTGACTCAAAAATTAAATGAGTTATGGATAAATCACTTTTTTGGGCCTCATATTTAAATGACCTTTTCAGTTTTTCATAAATAGTGTTTTTATTTGCTTTTGATAATGAACATGAAATAGGATAGCACAACTCCTACCCCTGACTAGCAAGTGAAAGACCCCAAATCATGCTTTTTTCTGGTTTAATAAATTTTTAAGTGTGTTTAGTATGTCTCCTCCACATGATGGAGCCTCTCTATGAACCGGACGAAAAGTCTGTGGCGTGAAGACGTCTCCTTCTCCTCTGTGTGGCACAATAAGCTGCTGAAAACATTCCCTTAGATAGACCTACCTGTTGCTGACAACATGGAGCCAAGCTGTTTTCATAGAGTTGGGCTGTCAACCAATCAGAGCCATCAACCAACCAGCCCACAAGGGGAGGAAAGTCTTAAAGAGAGAGAAGCTTGAGCAGACAGGCTCAGACAGAAAAATAGAGCTGTAACAGGGGTACTTTGTATATGTGAAGCAGGCAGAGAGTCAGAATTGAATTGAATTGAAAGCCTTTATTGTCATTGTACTTTGCAGTACATCGAAATTCAGAGTGCTACTCCATTTGGTACACATACAATAAAAATAAGTTAAAAATACACATTAGTTTGACAGAAAGTTTGTCAAAGCAGTGGTAATAATTCAAAGTGAGAAATGACGTGTGCGTCGGACATGTTTTCAGTGGTGTGATAAAAGATCTGCTAAGAGAGGTGAATATTATGGATCAAAGTATATTTATAAAGATCAGTCAGATAACCTGTGTGTTTTTCTAAAAACAGGTTAAATAAAAATATATACATTTAAATATTTTCTTTTTCTCAGTTCTATGGAAAAATGATCTAAATTTTAGATACTTTTTCTTTTTGTGCTGTGGCGTCAAACAAACCATTCAGTCCTTTCTTTAATTAAATAGCAGTGCACTTTTCTTCTGATTGGATCGTGTGTAAGTGTTTTTTGAAGCAGGTGTTAAGACACACTTAGCCATAATGTTGTATTTTAAAACTAGAGGTGTGCCTTTCTTTAAGCAGAAACACACATCACACCCTAGGAAATAAGAAAATGAAATGATAATTCCATTCTGAAGGTATGAAGGGAACAAACTCAAACTGAAACATTTCTTTCTTTTGCAAATAGAATATAAGGGAGAAAATAAGTACAACTTTTTTTCCCTTTGTCCAGAAAATGAGCAAACTTACCAACTGTTTTTATGATTTCTGTCGGTGTCAGTTTTTCCGACCACATAGAGACCACAAGAGATGTTTTGAATGTCAGTATTTTGACTTTGTGTGTGAACTTAGAGACTGTTGTAGTTACTACTGTGCTGTCATTCACATGTAGTTTGTAATATAAAAATTATCAATAACTACAAAAGCACTCGGAGAGCGCAGACCTCCGCCAGCGCCACAGTCCTTACCCATATTGTGATTTTCACCATAAATATTAGTCCTACCTTTATTTCATGTAAATATTTAGATTTCTTGACCATGAAAACATACCATTAGCAACTGGATTCATAATGATATCTATTTTAGTTCAGTGGTTATTCACAGAAATCACATTTTTCACCATGGCGGCCAGACGCTGATCCGGATCAACACCAAAATCGAATCAGTTCTTCCCTTTCCCATGCTGAACATTTCCTGAAAATTTCATCGAAATCCATCCATAACTTTTTGAGTTTTTTTGTTCACAGACAGACAGACAAACAAACAAACTCTCCCGAAAACATAACCTCCTTGGCGGAGGTAATAATTGTATTAAAAAAATAAGAATCATCAGGGCTCCAGAGTGTGACCAGAGCTTGTCACTCATTTATTTCAGTTGTAACACTTGTGTTAGCCAGCCCTAAGTTTTTCAGGACTATTTTCAACCTGCTTCACATTATGTCATAGTTGTTTCACCAAGATCTCCTCTGTGAACATTTTACCTGTTTCCTCCCATAAATCTTGCTGCTTGAGCTCTTCAGCAGGACTGGATCTCCATGTGAGGTCTCGGTAAAGTCTGAAGAGGGCAAACCAATAACAAAACTCTGCTGTGGTCTTCATGGCACTTCCTCCCTGCAGCACTGAAGAGGTGACATCATCAACCAGCTCAGAGAAAGAGACCGTTTACCGCTCCCAAAGTGCAGCGGTAACACAAGAAGAGGTCTGGAGAACACATCAGGAACAACTGTAAGGCCACTTTCAGGATTTTGTTTAACAGTCTCACATGAAGAGTGCACTTGTTTGTCCTCTTCAGTTGAAGCTCTTATTTGTATCAACACACAGAAGGATGTTTGGACTGATCGCAAAAATATGAGAGCAGCAGTTATGATGAACAAAATCGCCTTTGGGACAGACTGTGAGGAAAGATCCTGATGCCAAAGACTAAATTCCTGTTCTCTACTATTGGATGGGCTCAAAGAGTCTATTTGCCATGTAGGAAAGTTTATCCTATGTAATTATGAACTACATATAGACAAAGAAGACACAAGAGGGGGTGCTGGTTTGGCAGAGTGGTTAGTAATCAGGCACCCCATGTACTTGCTTCTGCCAGTCCAGGTTCGAATCCCGCCTGTGACCAGTTTGTGGGGTGTCTTCCCCTGCTCTCTCGCCCCCTTTCATAGGCCTGTCCACTGTCTCTCTCCTATCAATAAAGGCACAAAATGCCACCCCAAAAAAAAAAAAAAAAAAAAAAAAGAAGACACAAGAGTTCAACAAACCCTAATCTACATGATTAAGTTTCAGGAATACATCAGCTTTGAGATAAGACAGGTCATTAACACGGAAAGAAACAGAAAGAAAAGCAGGATTTAGTTAAAAAATACAACTCTGAGTTTAATTTAAGCAAATTTTCCCTTATATTGTACATAACCCAAAACCAGTGAAGTTGGCACGTTGTGTAATGCCCGTGACCTTCGATCCCTCAGGCGGTACTGCATTAAAAACCGGCATCACTGTGTAAAGGATATCACCAAACTCGCTGGGCCCAAGCTCATCTAAGATGGGCTGATGCAAAGTGGAAAAGTGTTCTGTGGTCTGACCAGTCCACATTTCAAATTGTTTTTGGAACCTGTGCTCCTCGTGTCCTCCGGACCAACGAGGAAAAGAACCATCCGGACTGTTATAGGAGCAAAGTTCAAAAGCCAGCATCTGTGATGGTATGGGGGTGTATTAGTGCCCAAGGCATGGGTAACTTACACATCTGTGAAGGCACCATTAATGCTGAAAGGTACATACAGGTTTTGGAGCAACATATGTTGCCATCCAAGCAACGTCTTTTTCATGGACGCCCTTGCTTATTTCAGCAAGACAATGCCAAGCCACATTCTGCACGTGTTACAACAGCGTGGCTTCGTAGTAAAAGAGTGCGGGTACTAGACTGGCCTGCCTGTAGTCCAGACCTGTCCCCCATTGAAAATGTGGGGCGCATTATGAAGCGTAAGATACAACAACGGAGACCCCGGACTGTTGAACAACTTAAGCTGCACATCAAGCAAGAATGGGAAAAAATTACACCTGAAAAGCTTCAAAAATTGGCCTCCTCAGTTCTCAAATGTTTACTGAGTGTTGTTAAAAGGAAAGGCGATGTAACACAGTGGTAAAAATGACCCTGTGCCAACTTTTTTGCAACGTGTTGCTGCCATTAAATTCTAAGTTGATTATTTGCAAAACAAATAAAGTTTCTCAGTTCGAACATTAAGTATCTTTTCTTTGCTGTGTATTCAATTGAATATAGGTTGAAAGGGATTTGCAAATCGTTGTATTCTGTTTTTATTTACAATTTACACAACGTGCCAACTTCACTGGTTTTGGGTTTTGTACTTTTGAAGGCAAGGCAACTTTGTTTAGAGAGCACTTTTCATATATACAATAATTTCACGTAGCCTACTTCACAGTTAAAAACAGAGATATTATGACATTAAGAGCATTAAAGACTCAAAAGTAGCAAAATTAGGACAGTAAAACATTAAACCCAGGAAGAAATCAGGGTTAAAAGATGCAAGAAGAGATCTTAAAATAGAGCCAGTTTCACTTGATGGTCACCTGTCAACAATTTTAAATATCTTGGCACAGTCCCGGACAGCCAGTTTAGCTTGTAACTAAAGTGGAGCACAGGGTTAGTTCTTGCAAGACAAGATTGAGTCAAGATTGCTAACATGCCGCTAATCCAAAGCCAGCCCACCACTTCTGACAGCCAGCTGACTGCCTCTAACTCAGACCACCATACTTAAGCTGCTCTAGCCTGCCTACTCTTCACTGCTCCCATTGCAAGCTGCTTAACAACCATCCTCTACCCCAGCTAATGCTTATGCCTTTCCCTAACTTACTCAGTGTCAGCTAGGGCTTTCACTTTTTCTGAATAAAAGGGCAAAGAGAACTGCAACTGTAAAAACTGAACCTCCAAATGAAAAATATGCAAATGAAGCTTCTGCAAAAACCACTCCTGGTTTTTTTCTTGACACAGTGGTGCTGACAAAACTCAATTTTGAGAAATACTCAGTAACTTTATCTCATCAGTAAACTCAGTGGCCATTAGTCAGCAAATATTAGAGCTTAAGTATAAATCTGTTGTTAAGATTATTGTAATAGCTTGAAAAATACTTGGCAAACCACGATAATCCCTGACTCAACATTTTACTGAAAGGTTGAGGAAGAAATTGAGGAGTATCCTAGCCCACTGTCCTCATCCCTTTTTGATCAGGTTGAACTATATTTGTTTGTTTTTAGTGTGTATTAAGATTAATTTATTATTTTGTCTTTTTTATTGGCTGCATGAATGTGTCACGTGCAGATATTTGTATTTTGAGAGCCTAAGATAAGTTTTTGCCTAAGGTGGACAATAACGCCTTTTTCTGTTTTAACAGGAGAATTATAGGATATAGACATACACTACAGTGCCAAAAGTATTCGCTCACCCATCCAAATAATCAGAATCAGGTGTTCCAGTCACTTCCATGGCCACAGGTGTATAAAATCATCACCTCGGCATGCAGACTGCTTTAACAAACATTAGTGAAAGAATGGGTCGCTCTCAGGAGCTCAGTGAATTCCAGCGTGGAACTGTGATAGGATGCCACCTGAGCAACAAATCCAGTGGTGACATTTCTTTGCTCCTAAATATTCCACAGTCAATTGTCAGCTGGATTATAAGAATGTGGAAGTGTTTGGGAACCACAGCAACTCAGCCACCAAGTGGTAGGCCACGTAAACTGATGGAGCGGGGTCAGCAGATGCTGAGGCGCATTGTGAGAAGAGGTCGCCAACTTTCTGCAGAGTCAATCGCTACAGACCTCCAAACTTCATGTGGCCTTCAGATTAGCTCAAGAACAGTGCAGAGAGCTTCATGGATGGGTTTCCATGGCCGAGCAGCTGCATCCAAGCCTCACATCACCAAGTACAATGCAAAGCGTAGATGCAGTGGTGTAAAGCATGCCACCACTGGACTCTAGAGCAGTGGAGACGCGTTCTCTGGAGTGACCAATCACGCTTCTCCATCTGACAATCTGATGGACCAGTCTGGGTTTGGAGGTTGCCAGGAGAACCATACTTGTGGGACTGCATTGTGCCAAGTGTAAAGTTTGGTGGAGGGGGGATTATGGTGTGGGGGTGTTTTTCAGGAGCTGGGCCTGGCCCCTTAGTTCCAGTCAAAGGAACTCTGAATGCTTCAGCACACCAAGACATTTTGGACAATTCCATGCTCCAACTTTGTGGGAACAGTTTGGAGCTGGCCCCTTCCTCTTCCAACATGACTGTGCACCAGAGCACAAAGCAGGTCCATAAAGACATGAAGGACAGAGTCTGGTGTGAATCAACTTGACTGGCCTGCACAGAGTCCTGACCTCAACCCGATAGAACAACTTTGGGATGAATTAGAGCAGCGACTGAGAGCCAGACCTTCTCGTCCAACATCAGTGTGTGACCTCACCAATGCTTTTCTGGAAGAATGGTCAAAAATTCCCATAAACACTCCTAAACCTTGTGGACAGCCTTCCCAGAAGAGTTGAAGCTGTTATAACTGCAAAGGGTGGACCAACGTCATGTTGAACCCTATGGATTAGGAATGGGATGTCACTTAAGTTCATATGTGAGTCAAGGCAGGTGAGCAAATACTTTGGGCAATACAGTGTATGTCTGTTTAACAGAACTGAGGGGTTAAAATGAAAGGAAAAAGAAGAAGCTGAACTTATAAGAAGGCAGTAGAAGGCTAAAATGTTTTAAGACCTGTTTTATAGAGCTCAAAAGGGTCTCAGGTTCTCTTGTAGTTTGTTCTACACGTGAGTCTAGAAACTAAAAGCTGCCTCACCCTGCTTAGTGAAGTAAAAAAACATCAATATTAAAGTTTAAAAGGAGAAACTTCCATTGATTAGCAGCCAGTGCCTGTGGGGCACTCGGTAAAGAGCATAAACATGTTCAGATTATTTAGATTCATTTCACAACAACTGACAACAACAACACCAAACATCACATGCCATACCTAACGGAAAAAGACTGCTCGGTGGAATCACAACATCAGTCTAAGTCAGGGGTGGGCAACTGGTGGACTGGGGGCCACGTGTTGCCCCTTGACTACCTCAGTGTGGCCCGCCCTTCAATTTCAAATGTGTGTTATGAGAGATGAACAGCAGGTGGTGCCATAGTTCAACACAAACAGGTTCAAACAGGGACTGAACCACCACCAGACCTCCTCAGTCAGACTCACACTGATGATCTAAAACTGTCCTTTCTTCTTTGTTTTCTTCTGTGAATAATCTAAAATATTCTCCAACATCTCCTCCATGTTCCTCAGCTGATTCTCCATCAGCAGCATGTTTCCCAGGCCTCCTCTGGTCCAGCCCGAGCTCCAGAGGGAGAGAGACGAGGGTTTCGTCTCCTCACGTCGCCCCTCTCTCAGTGCCAGCACTACTGCCTCTAATCCTCCATGGCGTACCTGGCAGATCTCTCTGGCGACACCGGCTCTGAGCGCTGCTGGCGTTGTAGCAGCCTGGCCCGGCCCTGCACACCGGCATCCCCTCTAATCCTCCCCGCCTGCACCGCCCCAGGGCCCAGCAGCCTGCAGGGAAGTAGGGCAACAGAGGTGAAGCAGAAAGAGTCAGTCTATCACAGGCCAAATCTCCTCAGTTCATCTCTGCACACGAACAACAAACCAGCGTTTATGCAGACAACTGTGGCTGTTACAGAGCTTTAAATCAGGGATGGGAAACTTTGATCACTAAGAGTAACACAGAAAACCTTTTATCGCTGCCTGAAGGCCACTGAGTTACAGACTGTCTCGTACTCTCAATGAGAAAAAAATACATCAAAAAATAAAAGTAGTAAATGTAAGCCTTTATTGGAAAAATTAGATGACTGTAAAGACGGAAGATTCAAAGGCTCCTTGACGGAAAGGGTCCCTAAAAAATATCATATTATCAGCAGCAATTGTCTCAGGTGTTTAAAGTATTCTTCACTCTTCAAAAAAAGTCTGTTCTTGTAATCTTGTTACAAAAGAAATATTTTGGCATATTTTGCATTGATTAACTCAAGTTTAATAAAATGTGATTACACACATCAACTTAAAAAATCAATTAAACACTTAACATGTACCTTTTTTCAGGGTTTTTACACAATAACATGTTTGTTGGCCAATTTGGTCAGGATTTTATTGGTAAAAAAAAAAGTAAAATTGACACTACTTTGCAAAACGACACTTCAAAACTAATTTTGTTGCTCCAGGGGAGGCTTAACTCTTGTTGGTTGCTAAGGGGGGCTCTGATAAAAAAGGCCAGACCCTTGACCGAGGGGGTTTCTAAAAATATCATAGTATCAGCAACACTTTGCCTAAGGTGTTTAAGTTTTGTTCACTCTTCAAAATAGTCTGTTCTTGTTTTCTTTTTACAAAAGAAATATTTAGGCATGTTTTGTGTCAGTAAACTCCAGATAACCCCTTAAAGGTGTAGTCAGCGATGCGGGAGAAAATGAGTGGAGAGGTTGTTGATAAACGAATTTAGACCCGCCTCCCGATGGACGTGCATTGTCAATGGAAATTTTCAGCCATTGCTACTGCACATATTGTATCTCTTTCTGACGCTAACTGCACACACTACGCATCCTACTACTCCCCCTCCCCCCTCTGTCTGATCTGCGCATGAGTATGATTGCCCCCTGGATGTGGGGGGGTGAACCCTGTTTGGGTAACTCGGCCCGAGCCACAGTATTTACCTGCTGAAATTCAGAGCCAAGGCTGGGTATTGAAACCGGACTTTTTTTCAACATGCTGTCAGTGGTGACATCTTGTGGATGGAGAGGAGAAATACGGTGAATTTGACAAATCGTGCATTAAATTAGGAGATCAGAAGATCGCTGACTACACCTTTAAAGCCTGAAAACACAAATTATAGACAAAAAAATTATGATTTTTGTGGAGCTGAAATGTTTCATTCTCTTTCTACTGAATAGTGTTGTGCTCAAGACCACACTATCCGAGACCAAGACTTGCCCGAGACCAAGACAAGAACAAGACTTTTGGGAGTCGAGACTGAGGGCGTTTTCACACCAACCACATTTAGTGCGCACCAAAGAAGTTTTGGCCCAGGGTTTGGTACATTAGTGTCAATGTGAATGCAACCACCGCCCTTTGGTGCGCACCAAATCAGCCGGTCTGAGACCTTCATGAAGGGGTGGTCTCGATCCACTCCATCTCCTGACATTTGGTGCGGTTTCACTGGTGTGAAACGAAGTGGTCCGAACCGATTTGCTTTTGATGCATTACTTCCTGTTAATCCCGCGGTTGAATCTTTTGCTTACTCAATTTGTTGATTTGTTTATTCTGGTTGAGGATTACGATGATTTACGAGGGTCCAGAAGGTCGCTGATGCCGTCTCAAACACGATACAACAAACACACTTGAAGGAAAATGTAGAAGAGAGTGAAATGTAAACCGTGGTTGTCTGGTGTAGGAAATGGTCGCCATTGTAGCCTCTTCCTCGTTCTCCAGCCTCCGTAGCAGGTTTGACAACCAGTTACGTGCATGTCGCCCCCTGCTGTTTCAAACTGAGTAAATACACAAGCGGGTCCGGGCACAGTTCGATATTGCCAGTGTGAATGCAAGCCAGGGGGGGAGAGGGAGGGGGGCAAACCCATGGCGAACCGCGCCGTGGCACGGTTCGAAACAAGTGGACCTAATGTGAAAACGCCCTGAGTTGAGACCAAGACCACACTATCCGAGACCAAGACTTGCCCGAGACCAGAATGCACCGAGACCAAGGCAGGACCAAGACTTTTGGAAGTGGAGACTGAGACAAGACCAAGACCATCAAAATCTATTTTCAAAACCATGACAAGGTTGAACAGTTATGGGGGGCGTACCTCAGTCATAACGCAGGGAAGGTTGCAGTCGTCACAGGGAGAAATAAAACATGAACTGAATCTTTTTGTTATTTTACCAAGTGTTCTCCTTAATCACATTAAAGATGCTGAAGATCAGCAGATCAGTGCTGGTCTTGATCGGTCTTGAGGGAAAATCCTGAGTCCGGCCAGTCCTAGACGAAGACAAGACTGAGTAAAAATGCTCTCGAGTCCGAGACAAGACCGAGACCTGTAAAATGGGGTCTCAAGACTGGTCTCGAGACCGGTCTCAAGACCAAGACCGATCTTGAGTAACACAACACTACTACTGAAATCCAAACAATCAAAATTTTCATAAATTGAATGCACATATATTTTGTATCTTGTGATAGATCAGGTGTTTTTGGCAAGTGATAATCCACTTGAGGACATTTTTATTTTTCATTTAAATGAATTTAGATGGTTTTTTAGTAATTTGTTGATCCTACTGATTAGATAGAGGTATCAGAAAAGTAAGTATCAAATATAATACAACAGGCTTTAAGGAATTAAATAACATTTAAATGAAAAAGATGCTCTTAAAAAGAGATGGTATTCATTTCTTTGGGCTTTTTGATGCACAGTATATCCAAACATTCATCCATCATATATCCCTTCCAGGATTCTGTGGGACTTAATTAGCCTAGGGGTTCACGTACTTTTTCCACCCTGCACCGTGACTTTTTCCATATCGTATCGAATAAAACTGTGAAAACTTATAATTTTTTGTGCGGAATTAGTTTAAGTAGACTGTTTGTCTAGTGATGTGACTTAGATGAAGATCAAAACATGTTTTATGACCAATTTAAGCAGAAATCCAAGTGATCCCAAAGGGTTCACATACTTTTTCATGCAACTGTATAATGTAACAGGCTTTAAGGAGTTAAATAACATTTAAATGAAAATATGCTCTTAAAGATGCTATGAAGAGTTTCTAAGTAATTACAAAAAAGTCTCACTTTTAGATATATGCCTGATCCAAATACACACTTTAAGATGAGTTTTATAGCATCAAAACAGGTTATCTATAAATGCTATTCCTTAGCTTTGCGGTCGGGTTGAACAGGGCTGGACTGGCCTGGATACTCAACTTCGGGAACAAGACAATTAAAACTAGAGCACATTGATATTATTCGGACACGTCTTAGAGCACCGGGCTGTTAGTAGCGCTATATAGCCGGCTACAAAACTACGATACTGAGTTTTCCAAAAACTGCTTGTTGACACACATCAAAAACTACCGCTAGGTCACTAGACAGAGATACATTACCTCGCCGCTTTGCATCCTGTAAGTTGTTGAAAAAAGAAGTTGTAAAGCAATGCAGAGTTCTGAGGAAGGTCCGAGCTGCATTCATTAGCATCACAACAAACACACGCTTTGGCTTGGGTCACGTCTTTTGGTGCCTTCCAATTGTAGTCAGAAGTAGGAATTTCCTAGTTCCAAGTAGGAAACTAAAACTGGAACGTCCCCCGAAGTCAGAATTTCCTACTGGGAACTCGATGAAACCTCGCCACCCCCGAGTTGACAATCGAAGATGGATGCCCCAAGTGTGAACAGTTATTTAGCTCCTGTAATAATCAATTTATTTGCACTTCTGACTGGGGTGTGTCGCTCTAGATCAGCTGTATACATAGTATTGTTAGACTTATATTTACAAAAATGCTGCCATAGTGACAATCACATTCTTCATGTGATATTTGTGGACAACAACGCAGGGCATGCTAACAACAGCTAATAATAGCCTGGTAGATCAGCATGTTTTTTTCAGACTTCAACTGGAACGCTAATAAGTTGGAGATGATGTCACTCCCAGTTCTGAGGTTACTGGAACGCAGCATTACAACAGTCGCTGTACGTGCTCATGGGTAGCAGAGTCTTAGTGTTGCCGGAAATCGATTCCCCTCATAGCACCTTTAAAAACAGATGGTATCAATCTGTTTATGCTTTTTGATGCACAGTATATCCAAACATTCATCCATAATCTTTACATTATATCCCTTCCAGGATTCTGGGGGACTGGAGCCTATCCCAGCTGACATTTGGTGAAATGCAGGGTACATCCCAAACCAATCACAGGGAGAACATGCAAACTCCCCACAGAAGGGCCCAGACAGACTCGGGGTTATGACCAGCAACCTTCTTGCTGTTGCTGTAAAGCACTCCCTGCTGCTCCACCGTGCTGCCCCTGAATATCCAAACAGCTCCCCTGTAAGTGAGTCAGCCCGTAGAATCTTCCAATTTTTTCTCTCTTCCTGCAGCACATTATAAAGTGGGCATCTTAACAACAAAGCTAAAAAAGAGCAACTGATTAGAATTCAAATTTTGGTCTAAAACAACATTTGCATTTCAGTAAATTACAAGAAAAAACAAATAAATCCAAAGCTGAGCAAAGTAACCACCAGTTCAACTGTTTTCATGGATAAAATCAAGATTAAGAGCACATACACAGATTTAAAGAAAGTTTCCCCTGTGTGGGTGTTACTGTTATTTTAGATAATGTATCATTGGAATTTGGGGGTTTAGTTTTGCACATTCATTTGTGCCTTACTGTTTTATCCTCTGCCTCATCTTCCTTTTTATTTCAGTGGCAGCAAACACAGAGTTCCTGGGAAGTCCCTCCTGCTTCCTCCATTGTCAGTTTCCTGGCATGTCAAAGGTCAGGCGCTGTAGAGGGGACTGGGGTGAGCGGTGTGAATGGAGAGGCTGGGGTCTGTCTCCGTTAGTGAAAGGATTAAGTTACTGCTGTGTGGAGAAAGGTGGAGGCATCGCAGAGTCACACAGACACTCATCAATGAGGAAATTTTTGTAAGAGAAAGAAAAACTCTCATGGAGTAACGATAAGCTCCTGGAAACAACAAGTGACGACACGTGAACCTGACTGGCATTTTATCTTTGCTAAGAACATTTTCATGACACTTATCACTTCAATACATCTCACTTTAACACTGGAACATTCTTCTTCAATGAAATCATCTAAAGAGTCAACACTTGGTGACAAAACATTCTGAGCGATTGATGATCAACCTTCAAGAAATAACACTGAAAAGACCACAGATGCAATCTTGGTGAGGACCATAAGTTTTTGCTGGAAACTCACTTTTGCTTTACAAGAAAAATAATACTAAATATGACAATTTCCTTCATGTAAACTGGTTAAATTTGAAGCTGTCTCTGATGCTGGACCTGCTGAACGTGTCGATGGCCCTGCTGCTGCCACGGCATCATCTGTCAGCTGCACGTTCAGTAGGGAGTTCTCTGCAGACCCATCCCCATGTAGCTGCTAGTCTCCCTCAGGCTTATAAATGGTTGGAGGAAGAACAGGACTGCCACTTCTTTATTGGCCTTCCTGCCAACCTGCTTCTTCTTACCTCCTTCTTTTGTTTCCCCGCAAACCCTTCCATCTTTTTCTGGCATACATCCACTGCAAAATGGACACATGCACCCAAACAAACACACACAAAAACGTTTTCTGCAATAGCTAGACTAGCAAGCGGGGCCTGGCTACAACGCTGATTGGCTGTGACGGCACACGCCTGAAAAGTGTAAAGCTAGGGTCAGTTATTTTGAAAAACTAGCATGAATTTGAATGTAGCATCTCCTCAGGCCTCCGCCTAGCCCCTCCCACCCCTCCTCCAAAATGGCGCCCACCGCTCACATGCACGAGCATCACTGATTCACAACCAGAAGACTGATTCAACTCCAAACCCTCAGCACAACGTTTTTGTTTTACACTACACCAAGTCATGTCTCAGTCAGCGGTAAGAAAACACCAAAACATTATCATAGTAAAGTTAAAAACGAACAAGTTAGTTAGTACTCACAGCCCAATGTTGATCGGGGTATAGGTAGTTTCTCTGCCATTCTCCACATAGCTGTCAAGTCTCCCGTTTTGGCCATTAAACTACCATATTTTACGTATTTTATCCTCTTTCCTGACGTCCTCCTGTATTAGTATTCTCCCGTAAATCTCCCATATGACGATATAATAATAAAAACATTCCTCTGCTTCTCCAAACTGAACTCTGTCTCTAGCCTGAAGGGGGCGGTAATGCTCCAAATTGATGGATGCCAACTGCCGTAAAACCAAAGAAGAAGAAAAAGCCTGGTGAGAACGTCCACCTGCAGTAGCCTGGGTGGCAGCTGTCGTGAGATTAGAGCAGCAGAACAAACTTAGAAGAACAAAGAGTTTATTTTAGATTTCTTGTACACCTGTCTTAAAATGTGAGGGATACTGGAGCTTGGTTGGGGTTGTGGGACGGCTCGCAGCGGGCTTCCCTTATTTTCAAAGCCTAAACTTGACAAGTAAGCATTCTCCAGCGGACTTGGATCCCTCTCAGCTCAGCTACAAGCACTACGCGCAGGAGGCAGGCAGAACAGCGATGGGACTTGATTGGTTTAAAATGTGTGCCACAAAGATTTTATTGGTTGGTATTTTCCCCGTTTTACTCCTGCTGTAGATAGTGGATATTTTCCCCTCTATTGTAAGAACACATTATGAATTGATTGCCATCGGGTCATAAAGACCATTTTAACCAGTATTACAAAAAGTGTATCTAAATCGGATAATCAACCCCAGCTTTAAGATTTATAACTTTGGTTGTGCACCCAAAGCAACCTGGTTGCCACGTCTGTTGCATCATGTGAGGGCTGGCCCTGCTCCACCCTGACTGTACACTGACTTGGAAAGTGGTTAGTGGCATCAGTAGCGTCCAGTGTGAACACACCTTTAAAACACGTGTTTGTGGATACACCTAAACTCATCTCTGAGGGTACAGCCCCTTAGATATCATATCTGATGTGCTTACAAACATATTTGAATCATTTACTCGTCCATAAACAAATGGGCGACATCACTTTGATGAAGTCCATGTTTTATAAAGTAGAAGTCTTTACCAGCCAATATTTAACAAGTTTTACCTTCCTATTGTAGTTTGTTAGTGTGCTACATTTGCTAATTAGCTTAAATAACATTCTCTAGTTCAGGCAGCTAAAATATAAGTCATCTGAAAGTTGTCTGTGTGATGTTAAATCATTGACCTGCTGATACTTCTTATAGATAAATTGGAAAACCTTTAAGTTCTTTAAATGTTTCCTGTTTCATCCAAGAAAAGATGGGAAAATCATTGGGGTTATCTCTGGGAGTGCCAGCTGTGGCTAGCAGGGTCACCTCAAATCAATAAAGCTCCTGAGCTTAAAGGGATAGTTCAGTATTTTTGATGTATGGTTGTATGAGCTCCATATGGCCACACGAAGCTACCACTGGCGTCTGAAGCTGCTAGCGTGCTTTGTTTACAACAGCTGAGAGTGAGGCGGAGTGATTAAGCGGAGGGATACATGACGTGAGTTGGCTTAGGTCTAGATCAGTTTTATAATTCCAAAATGTAATTGCACTTAAAAACACTCATATGTAGCGTACTCTTAAACTGTGGTATTACTTTTTGATTTGAGTTCTTGTAGGCGGAGAAAATACCCTTTGTTCTTGGTACGGTACTTTCCTGTTAGTAGCTATTTCTTCATCACAGACTCTAACAGTCTGTGGTTGAGGGAGAGGAGAGAACTTTCTACTGCATCTAATGGCCCTTTTCCACTAGCACGCCTCAGCCCTACTCAATTTGCAGCGTGTTTCCACTGGCCTGGTACCTCCTAAAACAAGCTAGTTTTAGTACCTACTCCACTCTGGTTCCAAGCGAGCTGAGTCGATACCAAAAGATGACGTCACCGACTGCCGGCTACTGATTGGTCAGACAATGTCGTCATCGATGAGTCATGAGCTCGATGACCTAGCATGCTAGCGGTAGCTACCATTAGCTTACCCTCATAGGTCTTTTCTTTGCAGCTCGATTGCTCTCGTCCTCGTCTTCATTCTTCATTAGTTGTATAGCTTCCAAAACTCTCCTGTGCTTCTCAAGGTGCAGCCTTCTTCTGCTTTCCTTTTTTACTCGGTTTGTGACAAAAAGCCACAGGTTGTTGTGTCGCGCTCAAAATGACGTTACCGCAGCTGGGGCTAATGGAAAAGCAGCACAAGTAGAGCCGAGTAGAGTCGAGTGGGTAGAGTCGAGTAGGGCTAATGGAAAAGGGCCATAATGTACTTAGTGGCCATATGGAGCTCATTCAACCCCACTTCAAAAATACTGAACTATCCCTTTAAGCTCAGGTGGACATGGCCTGAACTGAGAGAAGTTGACAAATACTCGTGCATGTGAGGGTTCTTTTGAAGGTTTCAGCGTGAGTATGAATGCCTGTTTGTCTCTATGTCAGCCCTGTGATTGACTACAATTAGTTGAAGCTGCTTCATCTCCTGCTGCTTGACAGCTGGGGGAATAGAAAATGACAAATGGCATCACCCCTGCAGGATCCATGAATTCAACACTTTTATGTCTGTTAGTTCTCTGGTTTGGTAAAGACATGATAAATACATTTTAGTTTGTTTTTCAGCTTTCATTACTTCCAAAGACTTGACCTGGACCACAAAGTTCGGATCAGTCATGAACTCGACAGTCTTGGCTCTGTTGTGGCACAGCGTGTTCGCCCTGCCAGGTCTCCAGTTCAGCGTGACCTGGCTGTAATCTAGTGGCATCTGACCAAACAAACTGTGGAGTGAACTGGCAGCTCAAGAAGGCACAGAGTGACTGTGGTGTTAATATTAGCATGTTGTAATGTACGACCAAATGACCTGCACTGACAGGAGGGGAACTGTTTTGTTGTTGGTACGTCCTATTGGTTCCAAACCTCCTAAGCAGGTTTTAGTCATTTAAAGGCCCCGCACAAAGGCCCTTCCCTTCTGGCCTGAACCTTTATAGCAAATGAACAAAATATCTTGAAGCTTTTAGTGAGCTGTGAAGTGCAAATGCTGAATAATTTCTGGTCATATTCTCAACTGAAACAAAGGGACAGCAGTTTAACCCTTTAACTACCAGCTCAACTGTTTGGCAGAGGTCAGTAAATCAATAAATTCAGGGATAATTAATGTTTTAAAATAGAACAGAACAAATCAAATCATTGTTTGATCCCGTTAAGACCTGAGGGAACAGAGAAAACTAAAACACAAAACAAAAGCCAGACATTTCCTTGGTGTGTGGTTTAAAGGTTTAAAAGCTAACAGTTGATTATGATAACAAAAATGCAAAAACATTTGGGGTAAAAATCAATCAGAAATTGCAGGAATGTTTGTAAAAAAAAAAGTAGCAACTAAAAATGACTTAAAATAGATGATACTGTACTGAGTTTGACAAAGGCACAAAAATGTTTTGATGAATATTAGATTATATATATATATATTTTTTTTTATTTTGGATCCCCAGTAGCTACTGCAGAAGCAACAGTTACTCTTCCTGCGGTCCACACATTAAGAAAAAAAACAAAACAAAACAAAATACATCAATAACATACAATATAAAATTTGAAACAGGAAATACAAGACAAATAAAACAGCAACCATCTGACAGTCATGGTGATAGGCTCTTAGATGCCCAAGGATCAGGGTGAATAAATAATTCTAGACAATAAATGATTCCACTTTAAACAATACTTTTAAACAGAATTATGGTTTAAATGTTTCTAAAAGATAATTACATAATAAATTATATTATCGGTAAATGTTAAATTAAGTATCAAAAATAAAAATGATGCAATAATATCAATAGCTTTTAGCTTTTTAAACCTTAAAATCCTACACAAAGAAAATATCACTTATTTTGGTTTGTTTGCCGTTTTTTCTGTATCCTAAGAAAATGACAGAAACAAACAGCATGTCATGTGTTTTTAAGACATTAAATGGGCAAGCTTGCCCACCACTAATTAGCTTAGCTCAAACACAGGGAGTCAATGGGTAGTGTTAGCCTGCCTCTGCCTGCAGTCATCAGATAAACCCTTCAGCAACTCTAAAAGGTCCTGTGTGCTTGTTGTGACTTGTTTTTTTTACAGCATTATGTTATGCTATCTATGCATGCACAAACCACCACAGAGTAGGCTAATGACACAAAGCATGTCTGCGGTGGTTGGTGCATGTACCCTGCAGTTTATTTTCTGATGTATTTCTTTTGAAAATTACATGCAGTGCTAATCTTAGTCTTAAGATAGATGACATAACGCAATAAAAAAAAGTCACAACAAGCACACAGGACCGTTTCGAGTTGCTGATGAGTTTGTCTAATGCCTGAAGGCAGAGGCAGGCTAACACTACCCACTGACTCCCTGTGTTTGAGCTAAGCTACTAGCGGTGGGCGGGCTTTGCCTGTCTCTTTCTTGTTGATGCACACAGCTATAAGAATTGTGTCAACTTGCTTGTCATGGACTCCGGGGTGAGGCAAGGCACAAAAAGGAAAGAAAAGTTGGCATATCCCTTTACGTTGTGGATATTATTTACGCCCTATGGTGTTTGCTTTATTGTGCACATCCTGGGGAAGAAAGAGGGATGCATATCACCTCTATGAGAGGCAGTATCAGAGGCAGCATTGAGACGAGAGTACAAAGAGCCAGCTCAGGGTTCATGGGTGCAGTGTGTCTGTAACACCTGTTCTGTGTTGTGCTTTGTGAGGTTCCTTCAAAGACATTTTTCATTGGAAAAAGGCACAAATATAACATCTTTGTAGAATCAATGTGTATGTCTTGAGGCTTAGAAAGCCCATATTATGTTTTTTTTGTTTTGTTTAATACTCCTGTTAAGTGTGTTTAACATGTGAGCTTTACAAGATAAAGCAGTTTACACACAAGACAAAAGAATTAGGACTTCTCCCCTCTCCTCTTTAAAGAGCCAGTAGCTGCATGACACGCCCTGTTTCAAACAGCTACTGGAACCGTGCTCGGAGCATCCATCGTCTACCACTTATCTGGGACTTCCCTCTTCTCTGCCACAAATTCCATCTGGTGTGTTTCAAGGCTTTCCCCGACCAAATGCGATGTACAATCCCTCCAGCAGGGTCTGGGTCTGTACCAGGGTCTCCTTCCAATTGGTCATGCCCAGAAAACCTCCACATGGATAGATAGATAGATAGATAGATAGATAGATAGATAGATAGATAGATAGATAGATAGATAGATAGATAGATAGATAGATAGATAGATAGATAGATAGATAGATAGATAGTAGGGGTGGGAGAAAAAATCGATTCACGTAAGTATCAGGATTTTTTGTATGATGATTTTTAAATTGATATTTTTGTTCAAAAATCGATTTTTTTCCCAAATTTGAATGCTTCATTTTAGTCTGTGTTAATAAGCCACTTTTAAATGCAATCCAGGCTTTTGAAGAGAGAGCATAAACAGCTGGTTAAAATATATTGCTGAATAAATCCTAAAAACAGACTCACATGTGATGTGTATTTTTCCTGATATAGTCTGTAGTCATCATCATTGTTCATCTCTTTCACTGGTGTTAAAAAAGCTAACTAAAGATTGCAAAAATCGGCAATATCGATATAGAATCGCAATTTAAATCAAATTGGCACCTAACAAAAAAGTAAAAAAACGCATCTGGAGAAAAGCGTATCCTCCCAGCCCTAATAGATAGATAGATAGCAGTTGGTTATGGTTGGGACAATTTTTTTAGACTTGCAAAGCTGATTGGTTTCTGTACAACTCACTTGTTAAAATTGCCAACCTTTGGGTGCCTTTTAGAAAACGTGAAGCATATTGAAAGAAGACTTCTTAAACACTGGAACCTCACATGTGATTCCTCAGAGCTTGAAATCCCCGGTAATTGTCCATCTTTTGGCTGAAGTGAAACCGCCAGTGCCTCTGAGTGTTTTCTCCACACTGCAGTGACAGTCTGTCACTGTTGAGTAACTTTGTCCTTCACTCAGAGCCTCTCAGCAGCGGCCACTCTCTTTGAGCTCTCAAACAGACAGAACAATCTATTATTTCTGACTCTGAAATATTTACTTCAAACACACCGTTCCTTCAAAGGCCCCTCAGCCGCCACACAAGAGATGAAAGCTGCTGTTTATGGTGGCATCTCTTCAAATGGATTGTCTTTGGTCAGCTACCGTGACATCTCATCCATCTCCTCCATCCCGGGCCTTAAAAATCCAAATTCCTTTAGAAGAATGTGGCGAGTGCGTTTAATGAAGCCAAGCCACGGCTCCGCTAATGAGTCAAAAGTCCAGTAATGACCGGAATCCGCCATGAGACAAAGCAGCCAAATACTTGATGGCTACCGATCATCCAATCATTTTCTCTTCTTCATGGGAAAAAATGTTGCAGTTTACTTTCCTGTCTTTCATGTCCCCAATTAAGAGGGACCACAGAGGGGAGATTGCTACAATCGGATGTAAATTGATTCTAGGTGAAATAAAGGGCATACTATCATTAAGCGTTTTTAATTTCATTCACAGAGTGTTGATTTTTATTTTGGATAAGCTGTCAATAAACAGTGCAGAGATAATGCAATGTTAAGGCTCATGCAGAAAGGATTTTTTGTTTTTTAGTTATACATTTTTAAGTAGAAAGCATTACAACAAAAATTAAAAGGAAACTGACACAATCGGGCCTAAATTTACATTTATATACATATACATACATAGCCTCTCTCAGCTGGATCAGCTTGTCGATAGTTCTGCTAATCTACTAAGATCCACTTGGGACTCCACTGAGACAAAAAAATATTAAACGTCAAAGGAAAGTTACTTGGTTTAGTTCTTAAACTCAGGCACTTAAACAGGCAACCCATAAATTAGAGAGAATGTGGTGCTCCAATAAAAAGGAGGAGTCGTGTATACTTTGGCAGGAAAGTCTTGATAAATACATAACAGCCTTACGACAAGCTCAAACTGCCTACTACTCCTCACTAACTGAGGAAAATAAAAACAATCTGTGAGGAGTTTGAGCTTCTTCAAAGAAACGATTTCTTAAACTAGAGATAAAATTAGCAACCCCCTGCCTGCACCTGGACCTGCCATACCATTTGAATGTGGTTGAAGCTGTAATCAAACCTCTCCTTAAAAAAAAACATGCTCGTGGGGTGCTGGTTTGGCGGAGTGGTTGGCAACCAGGCGCCCCATGTGCTTGCTTCTGCCGGTCCTGGTTCGGATCCCACCTGTGACCAGTTTGCAGAGTGTCTTCCCCTACTCTCTCACCCCCTTTCATGGGCCTATCCACTGACTCTCTCCTATCAATAAAGGCACAAAATGCCCAAAAAATACATTAAAAAAACAAAAAAAAACATGCTCGATTCAGGCCCATTAGCTAACTATCGGCCTATATCAAATCTTTAATTTACTTCAAAAATCCTCAAGAAAGTAGTGCCTAATCAACTATGTGACTTCCTTCAAAACAACAGCCTGTTTGAGGACTTTCTGTCAGGATTTAGAGTTCATCATAGCACAGAGACTGCTCTAGTTAAAGTAATCAACGATCTACTCTCAGTTTCAGATGAGGGACTTCTCTCTGTACTTGTTTTGTTAGATCTCAGTGCTGCTTTTGACACCATAGATCAGGGGTCGGCATGTAAGTTTGGCCTTCTGCCTAATTTTTCAGAGCAACTGAATGGTGGGCCAAAACATCACATCAATCAGAAACATGTTTTCTTTCTCTCTCTCTCTCTTAAAAAAAAAACAAAAAAACAAAAACGTTTTCCCCTTATCTATAGGCTACTATCATATCGTGTGAATACAAAATGTAGGCTAAGAAAGTAATTTGTTTTAAATAAAGTTACTTTATTTTTCAGACTATTAGTGTGTTATTACTGCTTTAGCTCCACTGTGGCTGTGATATAAAACTGCTTATAATAGTAACTTGATGATAATAAAGCTGCTGTCTTAATCAGCGACTTGTTACACAGACTGTTTTTTAAGTCATCATAAATGTGTCTGGCCACCTATGTTTTACCCTCACATGTTTAATAAAAATGTGAGTAATTTCCATCTTGAAAATAACTACTAGTATGGGAATAACTTCCCATACTACTAGTATGGGAGGCGGGCCAATTTTGGCCCACGGACCGTTAGTTGCCGACCGCTGCCATAGATCATAATGTTCTTCTACAGAGATTAGAGGAAATACTTCAAATTACTGGGACTGCTTTAAAATGTTTTAAGTCCTACTTATATGATAGATATCAGTTTGTACACGTGAACAATAAGTCATCTGTGTACACTGAAGTAAGTTGCAGAGTTTCTCAAGACTCAAGACTGCACGGTCAAATTCTCTTCTCCATATATTTGCTTCCCCTCAGTGATATCATGAGGAAATACTCCAGTAATTGTCATTACTACGCTGATGATACTCAACTCTACACATCAGTGAAACCAGTTGACACAAATCAGTTATCTAAACTAGAAGTGTATTAAGGATATTAGGACCTGGAAAGCCAGAAAAATGTAACTGCTCTAAATGACATTAGCTTGGAACTGAGCACAACTGTTACACACTTTGGGATCCTATTTGATCAGGATTTATCCTTCAACTCTCATGTAGAGAAAATTTCAGGAACAGCCTTTTTTCATCTTCCTAACATGACTAAAATCAGGCCTATGCTGTATCAGAGCGATGCTGAAAAGCTAGTCTATGCTTTTGTCAGAGAAAAGACCATGTTACTCCTGTATTAGCTTCTCTGCATTGGCTTCCCAGAAAATATAGAACAGAATTCAAGATTCTTCTTCTCACATATAAAGCTCTCAGCAGGCAGGCACCAGTTTATCTTAAAGAGCTTGTAGTGCCATACAACCCCTCTAGAATATTACTTGCCCAAAATGCTGACCAGCTCGTGGTGCCATCAGTCTGTAGAAGTAGTATGGGAGGTAGAGCCTTCAGTTGTCAGGCTCCTCGTCTCTGGAACCATTTACCAGACCACAGTTCAGGAGGCAGACTCCCTCTCTACCTTTAAGGTTGGACTTAAAACATTTCTCTTTGATAAAGCTTTCAGTTAGGGACCAGCTTATATTCCATAAATTAGACACATAGTTAAGATGCAACAGGCTTAGACTGACGGGGGGATCTGGCACACTGAGCTCTATCCTTCTGTCTCTTCTGCCTTTGCCCCTTTTGTTTGCTCCTGTACTCGTCTCTGGCTCTAGTCTTGTAGGTGGTCTGGGATCCTTGGCGTAGACTGCCTGCTGCTGTGGAGTCATGAAGCCTCGATAACTACAATTATAGACATGACACATATTTGTTATTTAGCCCTATTCCAGTTTATAATCATTATAGTTGTTAATGTAGACGTTAGCATGACCTTTCCATCCATAGTTGACTATACATCCATGGTAGCAATCTTTAGCCCTATGTAGACATGAGGTCCCTCTTGAAAATGCGATGCCACATCTCAAGAGGCTTACCTTTAATGAATTTATACTCAGCAGAGACAGATGTGGTGGGGACAGAATTAAATTATCATTTTGGTGCTGTTGTATTGTCTCTGCCCAGCTCCCTTCCTTCGATCACATACCCAACATAGCATGGATGGCTGGGATCCACATTTAAGATTTTGTGATGATGGATTCATGTTGGCTTTTGGATGTATATGTGTATTTTATATCTGTATATGTATCGATGCATATATGTGTATCCATAAACTGAAGAGTTTGTCTTCAGTCCTTTCTATTGTAAAGTGTCTTTAGATAACACTTGTTATGAATTGGCGCTATACAAGTAAAGATTGATTGATTGATTGATTGATTGATTGATTTAACCCTCAAGCCTATATCAACTTTTAGCTCTGGATCCATATAAAGGATCTTTATGGGGACAACAGTTTTTGGAAGATAAAACTTTTGTCAATTCAAAAACAGCTTCAGGTCAAACACATCCCCACCAAAAAGGTTTTAATTCACCTTTGAAGTGCAGTTTTTCTTTTCAGAAATGTATTTCTGGATTCATAGGAAAAATATTTTTAACAAAGTGGTTATTTATCATATATCCTGGATATAAAAGATGTAGCAGTGTTAGTATGAGACCTGTGTGACAACTTCCTGTCAATCTCATGGACCAATCAGATGTGCCCATTTTCTTCTTCTCTTGTTTTCTTTTTTTGACTCAGGAAAATAGATAGATACCTGTCCCTTTTCAAAGTTATAAAATAAGAAATATGAATGTTGTGATGTGGCCTGATGTAACAATTGAGACAAATATTGGACACAAGTGATGCTATGACCACTGATACTATGAAGCAAAAATATCTGGAGGAATAATTTCAAATAATTAAAGAGTAGCAGATTGTCTTAGTATACTTAATTTCTTTTTCCCCCATAAATGAGTGGTGAAGCAACGAGCCTCAAAACACAGCAGTGAGTTAGCTTTTAGCATTTCCTGGTTTCCAACCCCCAAATTTTCTAACATCTGATCCATTTAGAAGAATGAACAATTGCCAGCGATGATGATACAGTGTTATTTATATTAGAAATACAGTTTCTTTTGTATTTTCGTGAAAATCAGAGGTTTCATGGATTTAAAGCCAAGATAAGAATTTTTGATGCTGACATTAAAATTTTGAGCTCAAAAGCAAAAACTTCAAGACTTATCTGTTGAGTGAAACATGAAATTAAAACATATTTAAGTGTGCTGTTTCTAATTGAATGAACAATGGTTATGACATTTATTTGACCTTTTTTTCCAAGTAATTTATTAATGCTTCATGAAAGACTATCACATAATTATCTCAACAAATCATATCTAGTAATGTCATAAATCATAAGATATTCTCTCATTACAGGATTATCATTGGTATGTTGTGAATCATGTTTGTAATGCATTTTTCCTTTACACATATAATTAAGGGGCACATTAGACTCAAATCTTTGGCAGATTTCCATCCTAATAATTGCAATATTTTGAAGTTTCAAACCAGTTTGCGGGCCAGATTTGGAGAGGTGGGGGACCTCATGTGGCCCCTGGTTTATCCTGCTGTAATGGGACCACAGATAGAAATCAGCAGCAAACCCACTCTGGAAATTTTCATTAAATGACAAACATAAATTTGGTTTTGTGTAAGAAATGTTATAAAGGAAGATGGAGACAGGTTAAAGTCAAATTGCTGAGTCAGCTTCTGACTTTTTTATGCGGACGAGAAAAAACAAATATGCTCAAACATGACTTTTTGGGTAGAAAACATTCCAAAAAACACATGCCGGTGCAAACGATTTCGTCATGTTTGGCTTAAAATTGACTTATAAGCTCTTTCTCTCTAAGCTCACAATTTAAAAAAATCCTAATGCTAACATCTGACTTTTTTACATTTCAGACTAAGAAAACAAATATACTTGAGCAGGACTTTTTGGGCGTAAAACAGGCCGAAAACCCCCAAAATGTGCTCAAACATGACTTACTGGAAGTAAAACAGGCAGAAAAAGATGATAGGTTTGGCATATTTGGCTTAAAATTTGACTTACAAGTTTTTTTTTCAGCTCAGAGTAAACAAAAACACTAATGCTGGCAAATGTACATTTTTTACTTCTACCTTAATTTTTTTTATAATCCTTCCAAATGCTGGATAAACAAATTTGAAAATATAGCAAATATAGTTTTCCTGTTTGTCATCAAGGTTCCCATCACTTTAAAAAATATAGCCTATATATATTGTATTCAAGAAAAATACAATTTTCAAATTTAACAGTAGAAAATACATTTTATTTACATAAAACATTTGCATACATTTCAGATGCACTATTAGTTGAATAAAAAAAAAAATTAACCAAATGCAGTGCAAGCATATAACATAAAATGTTTGGGGGGATGATGGTTTATATAAAAATACAAAAATCATCACAAGCTAAACAGTCTTAATTGCTTTTTATTTTTCTGAGTATTTGATTGGAATTTATATTTTTTATTTTATTTAGAAGGATAGCCTCTTGAGATGGACCATCTCATTTTCAAGGGGGTCCTTAAAGGACATAAATACAGTACAAATAATACAATACACTACAAACAGCATAATACACACACTCAAACACACTCATGCACACACACTATGCTCTCAGATGCTCAGTCAGTCCCCATCAAACAGTTTTGGTCCTACAAAGAATGAGATACAGCCTGTGGTCACATACATTAGAACAAAGATATAACATAAAGGGCAGAGTCAAAGACAAGAGCAAGGATTTTGTAGATAAGTAAATAAGACTTAAACATAAGATGTGATAGATATTATGAATCGGGAAGCTTATTCCATTTAGATGGAGCTTTATATTTAAATGCAAGACGACCAATTTCTTTGGTTATTCTGGGGGTAAGGAAAACAGATTATTCATTGTTATTATATATTATCATATATTGTTTGAACTCACTTAGAAAGGTATTAAAATGTGCACTTTTGCCTAAAAAGTGCATGCATGGATACGGAATTTAGCTTTTAAAATTACATGATTTATTAGGAACACACCTTTATAATTTTTATCATTATCTTGAGACCTAACTTTACATTCCTCCACAGTAAAGTCGAGGTTCCCATCACTTGGGTGAACGTGCATGATGAGTGACGTGTCCTGCGCGCGTGTGGCTGTTGTTTATTCCCTCCCTCTGCCCGGTTTGGGATTTGCTGCTCGGAGACATGCCTCCCTCTGCCTGGCTCCTTATAGCCCCGGGGAGGCAGGAATCCCGGACGAGTGGTACGGACATCGCCGACGGAGACCGCAAACACGGCGCGGAGCCTTTCTTTCCCCTTTAAACACCAACACGGTCTTATGACTACAGACTGCTTCAGGTCAGACAGCCGAGGACCCGAGAGCGCGCAGGAGACTGGCCGAGACGACCCGGGACAGAGAGGAGGGAAGCCGGGACAGAGCCAGGAGGACACCCGGAGGAGACAGCGACAGTCTGCGGAGGCTGAATGTTTGGAGATACACCGAGAAAACAGCTGGACATTCACGGACACTACCTCACCTGGCTGCAGGTAAGACCCACAGCTGCATCCAGAGCCAGTTCATCAGTGTTCAGGTGTGCAGGAGGGCCTGAAGTAAGGCTGGGCAGCATGGACCGAAAATTATACCATGGTGTATTTCAACTGCTATGGCAAGACCTGTGAAGAAATGACAGATGGTAAACATAAACAGAGATATAAAAGTAAGAGATTCTTAAAAAAATAAGACTATTGAATAACCCTTTAACTACCAGCTCAACTGTTTCATGGCCACCAATAACTTCAGGGGTATTTAATGTTTTAAGAAAGGGATAAATCAAATCCTTGTTTGATTCTGTTAACACTTCAGGGAGCAAAGAAAACTACAAACAAACCAAAACCCAGATATGTTCTTGGTGTGGGATTTAAAGGTTTTAAAAGCTAACAGTTGATAAGCTGATGACATAAAAATATACAAAAAATGGTACAAAATAAATTAGAAAAGGCAGAAATGTTTGAAAGTAAAATAGCAAAAAATAACTGAAAATTCATGATATTGAGTTTGACAAACACACACAAAAATGTATACATATTAATCATCATATTAGTAAATGGAGAAGATATGTGTTTAAAATAATATTGATGGTAATAATAACAACTTTTAGCTTTTAAAATCCTACACAAAGAGAAACACAAGTTCTTTTGGTTTTGACCTGTTATGTTTTTTTTTAACTAATTAAATATTACTGCATTTATTGACCTCTGCCAAACAGTTGATCTTGGAGTTAAAGGGTTAAAGATGCACAATATTGGATTTTTGCTGATGTTCAATACACTGATATTTCAGAGCTCACTGTCCATGACAACAATTTATCTTTTATTGTCAGTAGCTCAGAGCTCCCACTTCATTTAACCTGCCTGTCCCTGTCATGGTGTGTTAGGAACAGACGTGAAGCAAGAGAAACAACATTTTACTCTTAAATAAATTATGATTTTGATTTACAAAAGTGGACATTTAGTAATGATGATTTAAAAAGCTATATGATACCAGTAATCGTTAAATTATAGAGGTTGACATTTTGAGTATCACAGACTTCATGACCTAGTGGCTGAAGGTTGATGTACAACACAAAACAAATGCCTCAAATTCAAGAAGATGAAGAAGAAGATGACATGCTTTATTAATCTCTCTTGGGGAATTTCAGTTATTTACACTCTGTTGTTTTTTGAACTAATGAAGGAGAGTGATAGCTTAGCAGTTTTTGGGTTGTGTGCCTTACTCAAGGACATTTTGACAGTACCCAGGAAGTTAATTGGCACATATAAAGCAAACAAACCAACTTCCAAAACGTTCTGAAACCAAGTCCTTCCAGGCTGAATTTGAATACACTGTCATCTATGAAAATGTTGGTATTGTACTACAAAATGTCAATTCAGTCTTACACAACAAACTAGAAAAGCACTCGGAGAGCGCAGACCTCCGCCAGCGCCACAGTCCTCTCCCATATTGTGATTTTCACCATAAATATTAGTCCTACCTTTATTTTATCTAAATATTTAGATTCCTTGACCATGAAAACATACCATAAGCAATTGGATTCATAATGATATCTATTTTAGTTCAGTAGTTATTCACGAAAATCACATTTTTCGTCAAGGCGGATCCAGACGGTGATCTGGATCAACACCAAAATCGAATCAGTTCTTCCTTTTCCCATGCTGATTATTTCCTGAAAATTTCATCAAAATCCATCCATAACCTTTAAAGTTATTTTGTTCACAGACAGACAAACTCTCCCGAAAACATAACCTCCTTGGCGGAGGTAAATATTGGAAATTCTTGGTTAATTTTCTTACACCGAGCTAGAATCATAGCAAATTTTATAATTCTGGTATTTCTATGGAGATCAATATATCATCATAAATGTGGTATCACTTCTCAACTAAAATAAATACAGGAGATTTAGCCTGTAACACTAAAGCAGCATTATTCATGTCAGGAAGATAGTTAATCTAGAAATGACCAAATCTTAAGCAAGACATTTTAAAGATTGTTGGGAGACTTTTTAAAAAAAAAATGTGCAGAACAGACTGTAAACAAATTCTTTAAAAACTTCCAGGATCTGGCTTCAGATCACTACCAAAGTCTTATCACTCCTACTTATACCAGGACGAACATTCTTTGAAAATGTCACAAAAATTCATTGAGATCTTTTTGAGTTATCAGCCGAAATCTGGCAGAGCAGCTGGATTTGCTGATTCAAAATCTGTCACTTCAGACTGAGACAGAAAATGTCAGAGCTTATCGGCATCCTCTTGACAAACAGGGAGCAGCCAGAAGTGGTAGATGTGCTGAAGGAGTTGTTACCAAACAACTGATGCCCAAATGATCACGAAACATGTCCCATAGATACATGACAGAGTTCATGTGGCGTGTCAGGTTATTGTTACTGCACCATTAGGTTTGAATTTGTTACAGAAACAGTCCTGTATTGACACTGATGCCTTATATAAGATACAAAGTCAATTAAATCATAAAACAGTAAACTGATTATTTCTTTATTACTATTGCATGAGTAAGGACCACACCATCAACGGGATGAATTTGACAATTATTTATTGCGTACAGTGGAAAGCTGATAACAGTTTGGGGAAACTTCATGGGGGATTCGCCGTAGCTCCGATGAACCCCCTCTGTAAGGCCCTGAGAAAAGAGGGAAGAAAGAAGTTTTAAGAAAGGGGAGGGGTTGTGTCGAGTGTGCAAGCAAAAGAGGGAAATGGTCGGTTAGGAACACAGGAAGAGGCGTGGTTGAGGTGTGGCCCTGCTCCTGAAATTCTGCTTAAGGTCCACTTCTATAAGTGTCTGCAGTGGGCTCGGTGTCCGAACAGGCAGTTGGCAGAAAGCAATCAAATCAGACTTTGATGATTTTTTTTTTTGTATGTCACAGAGTTTTCCTGTAAAACATGTACAGGACAAGATCAAGAAGTTTATTAGGTGCTCTGGTTTGTGCTAAAAGGGAACCAAAATGGTGCAAACAAATGTGTTCTCCCAAGACTTAATTGATAGTTGCTTTATTGGCAGCGTTGTCCCACAGTGAGTTTACATATTAAATAAAATAAATAAAAGGTCAATGCATTTATGCCCAAATTGTAAATACTGTTACTAATAAATCACCTCATATGATAGTTGACAATATGTTATACATTTGTTTTCATGCATATCAAGATGGTCATAGTATGAACTTTAGTCAAAAACATTCACTACTTGTATAGTTTGTGATGCCACAAGTTTGAAAATGACATAACTTAAGTCATTACTGTAATATATATGATCCAAAAATTAGAGCTCTAAATAAATTATGTATCATTAACAGGACTGGTGATTAACAGAGGAATGAATTCATCAAATTAAGCAGGCAAACTACTGTATATACAAATGTAACCAATGTAAAGGATTGCTTGCAGGCTTTGGTAACTGTAAGCAAAAACTTATGTCCTATTATGAACCGAGAACCTCATTTGATTGTGCTTTGTTCTGAAAACTGTTATCAATGTTGTTTGATTATTCCTTTAATTGTAGGTAAAGTATTCTTTGCATTGTGACTACACAACCTTTATGAAAAATAGACCTGAAAAATAGTCCTGCTGAGAGGGAAACAGAGAGAGCTTCAGCTATTTTAGAATTTGAATCCTTTTATTCTAACAAGTATATTTTATTTTAAGGGATGATTCTTTTTCAGAAATTAAGTTTCAGTACAAAACTCAAAACTGATTTTTTGCTGAGTGTTTGCTTGTCCCCTAGTTGAACATTTGAGGGAAGTCATTGTTTCAAGTACGTATCATTAAATTCAGTATAACAACTTATTGTGAACAATTCAGATCTTTTATTTATATTTTACATGTTGAAACAAAGAGTCTGACTAGACAACCACAACTTGTCTCATACTTTGACCTAGGGCTGGGCAGTATATCGATTAAATAGATTAATTAAAATTATTTCTGCAGAAGATTTAAAATTTAAAAAATCAAGATTTTTTTCATTCACTTACTTAAATTGTAAGTTGTTGCAAGTTTGAAAAAACATAAATACTGAAACTTTACAGTTTTCATGATGGTGGCCCTGTCTGGTTTTGGACAAGCACTTTTATAGGCTTACATTTATTATTTTTAAATTAGATTTAATATTGATCAGAGAGAAACATGTTAACAAGCTGTGAAAATCCCTCAGCTTTCAGTGTTTATGTAAGCAAACCTGCCTGCCATATCACACAGCCCTACTTTGACCTGAAAACAGACAGGACAGATTCCCTGAGGTTATGGTATGGAAAATGTGCATAAAAGCCAAATATGATACAATTATGGCATCCCCTTTATATTTATCTGTTTGTACAATTGCGCAAGGCGTGATTACAACCATAAATTTCTCCCATTTTTATTCAAATGTCAACTCACACAGAGTCTTTAACATAGAAATGAAGGCAGAATGCTAATTTCTTTGGATGCAGCAGTAATAATGGACATTGAAAATGTAAACATGGACATATTAAATCTTGTTGTTGAACTTGAATTAGTTTTTTAGGTCAAAAAGTGTCTTTATCAGCTCCCCACTGGCCCCTTAAGAACAAAACTGCTGAAATGATCCGTGATAAGAACCTTCCCTGCCTTATTTCTTGTATTCTTTAACAAAATGCTCACACTTTCTCCTCAGTGCTGTGAAATCCACTGAAAATGAGTACTTCCCTGTTAGCTGACCTCAGTGACCCTTTCTTTTGGGCTTACAGGATTTAGTTTTTTGGGCCACCCGTTGCTCCCAGAGGAAACGTTTCCTTCCCCTGCTGCAGCTCTGAGGTCATGTGTCGCCTGCCCGTGGCTTCACTCCTCGTTTGCTTCTGGTTGGTGAAGAGGAGCCAGTGTGACGGCAGCTTTCAGGACAGCATGGGCGAGCTGCACACCCGCTTCGCCGTCAGCCTCTACCACACGCTCATGGAGACCGAGAACAACTCCAACCTGATCGTGTCGCCGGTCAGCGTCTCGTTGTCACTGGGCTTGCTGCAGCTCGGGGCCCGGGGCAACACGCTGGCTCAGCTGGAGAGGACGCTGGGATACAGTGTGAACGGTAGGAGTCATCCCCAGTCCCGAATAGGTGTTTTGATTTGTTTAGATTGAGCTGCTCGTCGGGGGGTTTGCTGGTGGCTCTCAGAGCGGTTGGTACCAGGTGGCGTGGAGCGGTGCTGCAGCTGCTTCGGGCCCTGCAGAGCACAGTGGTGTCTGGAGCCATAATACCTGCCTCCACACCAACAATAATCTCATTAACCACTCCTGCAGCTCGGCCTCAGGGTCGGCGGGTCACCGTGTTTTATTACAAACAAAAAGAGAGACGGAGCTGCTGTTTGTTTCATAATGTTACCTTAAATGTCAGGCGGACGGGATTGGCTGAAAGTTCGTATTTGAGCTGAAAGGCAATACACGATAAACCTCTGAATTTTTAGTCTGTAAAGACATCTTAATGACAGAACTAAAAACTTCACTTACCTCAAAAAGAGTCCCAGCTGGCATGGACAGCTGTGGGGAGCTGCGGCACAGGCTTATTAATAATAATCTCCACAAAACGTCATGTATCTACATCCCTTGAAAAATGCATTGTACTAATACTGTAAGTCTTAGGACCGTTAAGCAGCAACATGAAATGGAGAAGGGCTCGCTTTAACAAGAGCTTTATACCATCTGCCATCTCCATCCTGAACAAGACAACCCACTGACCAATGGGTTGTAATGGAAAATGCGTGCTTTATCTATCTATCTATCTATCTATCTATCTATCTATCTATCTATCTATCTATCTATCTATCTATCTATCTATCTATCTATCTATCTATCTATCTATCTATTTTAGTCTCTTTAAACAGCACAGTATGAGCCGTAATGTCACTTCAGGTATGTTTATGTATAATCACTGTTGGACACAAACCTTCTATCTCTGTTTCTTATGACTTTCTTCTTCTTCTTTTTGATAAAACATCGCTATTGGTAAATTTCAGTGGTCTGATTGGGTTTCACACATTTGTAATCAGGACAGCACAATAGCCATTTATTCAGTAGTTGAGTTTCTTTATTCATTTGCTGAAAAATAGCAATTTTGGAGATCCTGGGTTTGTACCCGACAGCGATGATACATCATATTGGAGAATCGTTCCCTTTGCACTGCTGCTAGAATGAAGATCTGCAAAACTAACATTTGGGAATCAGAGAACAAGAGTCAGATGAAGTGAAGAAGTGTCTGATAACCTTAATCCACTATTTGCTCCACTCTTGGTGTTATTTTTAAAGATTGGGCTGTTTCAAAAGTATATTTCAAGCTTGTCTTGTCACTGTTTTGATGGCATCAGCCATTGTTTATGTTAAGTATTGAACCTCTCAAACTGAGACACTTGACAAAAGATGTACAGAACATGTGTTTGTGATCATTTTAATCTTGAAATGGTCACATGGAGAAACTTAAAGGATAAGTTTGGTTTCTACAGCTTTCACGTTGTTTATAGAATGAAGTAGAACAATATACTCACCCAGAAGACTTTCCTGATCCAAACAGTGCTTCAGGAGATATTTAGATCCAAAATCGAGCAGCGGACATCCGTATAATGGTAGCACATAGAGCATACAGCGCCACTCCTAAAACTGCGTTAATCGTCCATAAACTCATTAGTTTCACCAATATTTCATAATGGTCCGCTCGGGCTACTCCTCCCCTACAGTCTGTGTCACTCCAGACATGTTTTTGTGACTGTGCTGACCTCTGAACTGAAGAAGAAGAATGTTTGCCTCCGCGCATGTGCAGTACAGCTCATTGTTTCAGGGGCGACCGCCGGCTACACAACGACTTTCTTCTTCCAGTTTTGTGCAAAATGGACGAATATCTATCGGATGAAGATGTTGTGGAGGAGAACTTTGAATATGATGGGTGTCCTTACAGTTTCGAGCCAGAGTTTACAGATGTGGAGCTCATTGAAAGGAGGACACGGAGGCAAAGAGAAGAACAGCTGGCCAGAGAGCAGCCTTCAGTTCAGAGGTCAGCACAGTCACGAAAACAAGTGTGGGGCAACACAGACTGTCTTGGAGGAGTAGCCTGAGTGGACCATGATGAAATATTGGTGAAACAAATGACTTTTTGGAAGATTAATGCAGTTTTAGGAGCGGCGCTATACATGCCCCGTGTGCTACCATTATACGGATGTCCGCTGCTCGATTTTGGATCTAAATATCTCCTGAAGCACTGTTTGGATCAGGAAAGCCTTCTGGGTGAGTATATTGTTCTACTTCATTCTATAAACAATGTGAAAGCTGTAGAAACCGAACTTATCCTTTAAGCAAACCACAATAAATAATGTATTTATAAAAAGGATAGCCTAAGTAGTCAGCAGATTTATTTTCAGTTACTGCACTCGGCAATTTATTGACTTCAGTCAGTAAACCATGTACTAATATTTCCAAGTTATTTAAATCAAAATTAGGACATTTGTCTGGGAAAGATGCCACCTTTTGTTGAAATCACATGTTGACCCTGGTTTTGCTACTAAGCTATCAACAGTGGCCACTTTTTAAAATTGATTCATGCTGAAAAATCGTATATGCTTTTGTTAACAAAAATAAAAGATATAAATGGCATAAGTGTGTAAGAAAATATTCAAATGCAGAGGCTGATATGTGCACTAAGCATGGATAGAGAGACGGTAGTAAACAAAATGGAGATGTTTTCTCGAGATACGTATCATTTAAAAAGAAAAATGTCAAGCATGAGAGAAACTTTTTAAAAATTACAGTTTACTTTCTGTTTATTTAAAAACTTAAGAGCAGTCAGGAGAGAATCGGTGTTGAAACTTAAGGTAATTTGGATTTCATTTGTGTGGAAACAAAAAATTCTCCTTGGGTCACAGCTCACAACAGACTGAAGAATCAGTTAAAGAAAGTTTAGTTTAATTAAACCAGTTTGTGCTGTTTTGATGTAATAGGCTGCACATTCAGCTGATTTTCTGAAGGCGGCTGCTGTGATGAATTAAATCAAGGCTTGTTTGTTGTATATACGCATGTCTTACAAATCAAAAAAGTGTTTCTTACTTTACTTCTTTGACTTTGACTGATGATGAGAAGTCAAAGCAGATGAGATGTACTGACACATTTTACCAGACAAGGTGCAGAAAAGTAAATATGTTGTTTCATTTGAGTGATTTGCAGCTATAACACAGCTCTCCCTCTACACCCTCCCTTCTTTTACAGGAAGTGTTATATCATGCATTTATTCAGTAGACTTTGTTTGACAAGCCCTGACCTCTGAGCTCTGTTCTGTGTTTTGCTCTCATCCAGATGCTCAGGTTCATGACTACCTGATGCACTCTCAGACTGATGAGACGTACTCCAGTCAGGGGATGTGGCTGCAGCAGACCTGCACGTTATTTGTCCAGAGCGGCGTCCAACTCCTTACGCAGTTCACACAGCACGCAGCAGCCTGGGCAAACGCCAGCGTGATCAGAGCCAACTTCAGCCAGCCAAACATCTCCACGCAGCGCAGTCAGCCCGAGAGAGCAGCACACAACCCCGGTGAGGAACTAGTCAGCAGTTTGTATTGAAGGGGGAAAGAAGTACATTTGATTGGAGAGAATTTGCTTGTATTGATGAAAGAGAAATGTCTGTCTGGGTTCATGTGATAACTCAGATAGCTGGTAAATCATGCACTCCAGATTTTGCTTATCTAATGGAGGACTAATGTGGACCTTTCTGCCAGTTGTTGGATGGATAGTGAGCAGCTCCTCATCAAAGTTAATCTCGCAACTGAAAGCTGTAACTCAGTCAACGAACTGAACTGGAAAAGCACTCGGAGAGCGCAGACCTCTGGCAGCACCACAGTTCTCACTCATATTGTGATTTTCATCATAAATATTAGTCCTACCTTCATTTCATGTAAATATTTAGATTCCTTTTTTTTTTTTTTAAATGTATTTTTATGTATATTTTTTGGCCATTTTGTGCCTTTATTGATAGGAGAGAGACAGTGGACAGGCTTGTGAAAGGGGGTGAGAGAGTAGGGGAAGACACTCTGCAAACTGGTCACAGGCTGGATTTGAACCTGGACCGGCAGAAGCATGTACATGGAGTACCTGGTTGCTAACCACTCCGCCAAACCAGCACCCCTTAGATTCCTTGACCATGAAAACATACCATTAGCAATTGGATTCATAGTAATATCTATTTTATTTCAGTAGTTATTCAAGAAAATCACATTTTTCGTCATGGCAGATCCAGACGCTGGATCAACACCAAAATTGAATCACTTCTTCCTTTTCCCATGCTGAACATTTCCTGAAAATTTCATCAAAATCCAATCATAACTTTTGAGTTATTTTGTTTACAGACAAACTCTCCTGAAAACATAACCTCCTTGGCGGAGGTAATTGCCAAACCAGAAGTGCTCGAAGAAAGCAAATATTGTGCCTAACCTTGAAGCTAGATTGACTGTTCAATATATTTCACTAATCCATCAGGAAAAGAGCCAACAGAAAGTGTTTGGAGAGGGCAGAACCTTACAGAAGCTATCCGGCAAGTGATTGGACCATTGTTCCATCAATCAACATTTATGTCCGGGCAAAACAGATAATGTTGTAGGCGGGAGCTACTGCACAACGGTAGACTTGCAAAGCAGACAGACCTGCCTGATTCTGAAATCCTGCAGGTCTGTGTTGCCAGCCTCCGTTGTCCAACAAATTCACTCGGCTGAATTCTTAACGGCCCAATCAGGGAAGAGAGGCGGGAGCTGCAGAATGTGTAAGTGAGGACAACCGGAAGTTAAGAACCAGAAGTTGAGAACGGACATGCTGATTAGCCTATTGTCCTCATGGCTACTCAGTGAAACTTGGTGAAATCTGCCCTCCTCAGAAGTTTACTTGTAGGGATTGTCTTTGACGAGGTTCATGTCACATATAAGGGTTAAATGAATCATCTGTGTGGTATAATTTAGTGTAAGACGATAGTATAAGGCCGTTAGCTGTTAGCAGTTAAGTTAGCGGCTAATGGCTAATGGTCATTAACTGCTGTTAGCTGTTAGCGGCTAAGTTAGCCGCTGTGGCTAACATCCATGAACTGTTTTTAACTGTTGTTAGCCATTAGCCGCTACATTAGCCGCCATGTATGCTACATTATAGGGGGCAACCCTGCTTGATGTGGATTGGTCTGTGATGAATGTGACGAGCCAAGCGATTGTCCAATAACAAGCTTGTGTTTTTTTTTAACATTCTGCCCCTGAAAACAAATTTAAAGGACTCCTATCCAGATGGACTAGTGAATTATTTCTGTGGCAGATATATGGAGCTGTCCATCTGGCTTGTCAGGTTAGCACAATGGAGCATGAGCCACAAACAGACTCTTGGAGTGAAACATCCTTTCTGTAGTGGAGTTTGTAGAGTTGATATTTGTCTTTCATTGAATAAAGAAATACCGTCACAGCCTTATAAAACTTCTACTCGGGGTGCTGGTTTGGCGTAGTGGTTAGCACCCCATGTACATGCTTCTGCCGGTCCAGGTTCGAATCCCGCCTGTGACCAGTTTGCAGAGTGTCTTCCCCTGCTCTCTCTCCCCCTTTCACAAGCCTATCCACTGTCTCTCTCCTATCAATAAAGGCACAAAATGGCCAAAAAATATACATAAAAAAAAATAAAAAATAAAACTTCTACTGAAGCTGCTGTCATCTGTGCTAATCTCTGTATATGCAGTCACTTCCTGCTGTCGTCTCTCTCAAAGCTCATTCCTGTTCCTTCTCTAAAGGACTCTGATTGGGCTGTGCTGCTTTGGGTTGCTCACAATCATTGTAGATTGGAGCTTGGCGAGATTACAGACACTGAATCAGGCAGGTCCAGCTGCTGCACAGCGGTAGGGAACGCCCCTTTGGTCAGAAGTTCTCTGAAGTCGTGTGCCTCTAGAGATCATCTTCAACAGCCAGTAACTGGAATGTGTCTAACTGGGATTTGACATAATTCCCGTTCCCCTCTTCCCAGTTATGTTGCACCATTATCAGCTGAGTTATTAATGAAAATGTTGAAGTCTGCTCCATCCCATAGCGTTATTGAATCCTCCAAATAAGTCCCAGATCTAGAACACCATCAAAATCTAATCAGTTCCTCCTTGTGCCACGACCAACATTTCCCGAAAATATCATCAAACTCTGTTCACTTTTTGAGTTCCTTTGCTCAGAGACAAACTGGTAAAAACCAGCAAAAACAACAAGTCGATGGCAGAGGTAATGATCCCATGCTTTAAAGTAGATCATAATACTGGGAAGTTACTCGTACCGTATCACGTGTAGTTAGACAGTTATTAGGCAAAAGCAATCGTTCGCTAATGGCGGTTTTCTGGATCACCACCAAAATCTAATCATTTTCACATTAGGCCCACTTGCTTTGAACCGTACTGCGGCGCGGTTCGCCCCCCTCCCCCGCTGACTTGCATTCACACTTGCGACATCGAACCATGCCCGGGCCCACTTGTGTATTTACTCAGTTTGAAACAGCAGTGCGATATGCACGTAACTGGTTACCAAACCTGCTACGGAGGACGGAGAACGAAGAAGAGGCCACTATGGTAATCATTACCTACACCAAACAACCAATGTTTACATTTTGCCCTCTTCTACATTTTCCTTCAAGTGTGTTTATTTATCGTGTTTGAAGCGGCATCAGCGACCTTCTGGACCCTCGTAAATCATCGTAATCCTCAACCAGAATAAACAAATCCACAAACTGAGTAAGCAAAAGATTCAACCGCGGAATTAACAGGAAGTAATGCATCAAAAGTAGATCGGTTCGGACCACTTTGTTTCACACCAGTGAAACCGCACCAAATGTAGGGAGATGGAGCAGATCGAGACCACCCCTTCATGAAGGTCTCAGACCGGCTGATTTGTTGCGCACCAAAGTGCGGTGGTTGCATTCACATTGATACTAACGTACCAAACCCTGGGCCAAAACTTCTTTGGTGCGCACTAAATATGGTTGGTGTGAAAACACCCTAAAATCATGACAAGGTTGAACAGTTAAGGGGGGTGTCTCTCAGTCACAACACAGAGAAAGGTTTCAGTCATCACAGGAGGAAATAAAACATGAACTGAAGCTTTTTGTTGTTTTACCAAGTGTTTCTCCTTATTCACATTAATGAAGTTAAAGCATAGCAGATCAGTGCTGGTCTTGATCGGTCTTGACGGAAAATCCCGAGTCCGGCCAGTCTGAGACCGAGACAAGACCAAGACCTTCAAAAATTGGTCTCAAGACTGGTCTCGAGACCAAGACCGGTCTTGAGTAACACAAAACTATCATTTTTAAGTTGTGCTATTGCCAACATCTCCTGAAAATTTTGTAGTTATTGCGTAAGCTTGCTAACAAACACAACAGACAGACAAACATATGCTGGCAAAAACAACACCTCCTTGGCCATGTCTGTGTTTGTAAAGTCTCACTGGACTTCATCTTGATTCTCTCGACTACATCTCTTTGTTTGCAGCTGCTCTTCTTCCTACTTCACAGCCAGAGTGAAACCCTTGTATCTACTTTATTTCCAAGATGTTCTTCATTTGTTCAGTGACCCAGAAAACTTAAAAGTCTCCAGGCTGCTGATTCATCACAGATAATAAGCAGACAACACGCCCTCACACTGACCTTCCTCCTCTCCTCCTTTCCTCACAGAGGAGTCAATCCTCCAGTCGGGCAGCAGCAGTGGGGAGCTGTCGGGGTCCGGTGAGCCCCAGGTGGAGGCTCTGTGGTGGGGTCACCGGCTGCAGATGGCGCTGGTGAACAAGGTGTCGTTCAGGGGTGTGTGGCAGAAACAGTTTCTGTTCACCAACACTCAGAATCTGCCCTTCATCCTGTCTGACGGGACCGCCATCAAGGTGCCCATGATGTACCAGGCCACGGAGGTCAGCTTTGGTAAGGAGCAGTTAACACTCTTCATCTAATGAAGAGGAGAACAATGAACGCTTTTGACTTTATGATTCCAGCACAACTCTCACTGGATAATATTATAAATGAAAATAAAATAAACATAGACCAAAATATTGCTTTACTATGAAGCAGACCTGGCAGAGTTGCTTCTGTATTAATAACTTTAGCTTGGACTAGAGGCAGGCTGGAAACCTTCTCAATGTAATCTTTATTTTTGTTTTAACATTTAAGAAAAAAAACTTACATAGAAAAATGTAAAGAGTTAATTTAAATCTCGTAGCCACGAACGCAGTCCCACGCTCACAAACGCTCAGCAGCCCATATGTATATTTAAAGGTGCAGTGTGTGGAAGTTGGCAGCATTTCGCCGTACAGAAATGATGAATTTAGGATATGATGTTCCTATTTGTATGTTAAGTCTCTCAAAATAGGAGTAAAATCATCCCAATAAAACGTTTGTTTTATTTTTATGTAATTAGAAAAAGCTTAAAAAATTTACATTACCACGGGCCTACATTACATGTAGGTCGACATAACCATCCACCATGTTGTCTACAGGTGGGTTTTAGACAAAAAGAGCGAAACGTGACTTTTGCATACAAGTTTGGCTGCCGGTCCTTAAATCTACCTGAATGGCATGTTGCATCTTAACTGACCGATAATCTATGAAAATAATACTTACAAATATGAATTAAAAAACCCTCAGGTGGTAACTGTTGTTCATGGTGCCCTATCAATGATCCTTTTTGGTCTTCACTGGCTCTCGTCACTTCGTGAAGTCACGGATGGGCTCATTCCAAAATCTGAACACTAGATGTTGCTAAATGGCAATTTCTACACATTGCACCTTTAGAGTTTCATTAATTTTCTACATCGTTTGGCTCTTTTGGGGTCAAAGGGGGCTGGAGCCTATCGCAGCTGTCATTGGGCAAGAGGCAGGGTACACCCTGAACATGTTGCCAGCCAATTACAGGGCTGCATAGAGAGACAGACAACCATCCACGCTCACACCCAAGAGCAATTTAGAGTCACCAATTAGCTTATTGAGCATATATTTAGTATGTTGGAGGAAGCCAGGGAGAACCCACACATGCACGTGAAGAACATGCAAACTTTACACAGAAAGGCTGTGTCAGACCCGGGAATCAAAGCGGCGACCTTCTTGCTATGAGGCACACACCGTACTGCCCTTATTTAAAGTTTGCATACCTTAGATAAAATAATGATAACGATAAGTAAAATCAATATGAAATAAATAACTGAATAGACAAGTAAATAAAAAAGTTAAAAGTGGGAAGAGTTCAGAGATAAACTCTTAAAAATATAATCAGAGTTAAAGGAACACTCCAACATTGTTGTTGTATTCCTGTTTTGCCTCACTCCCAAGTCCATGACAGACATGTAGACACCATTCTTTTGACTGTGCGTACAGGACCAACAAAGAGATGGACTTAGATCGGCAACCGCTAGCTTAGCTTAGCTCAGGCTAATATACACCACCAGCCCCAGGTTGTTTCACTGCCTTGGTTTCTCTTTGTGCACGCTCAGCCTCCAAAACATGTAGATCCTCCTCTGTATATTCTGGTTCAATTAGGTAAGTTTATAGGTTTTGAATCTATGTCAGTCCCAAGGAAATCATCCCTTCCTGTCGTAAAGTCAGTCATAACCCTTAGTAGGAATCTTATTCTACTTCCTCTACAAACTTTGGTTTGTTGACATGCTGAGAAGCACTTCCTGCAGATTAGTTTCCTAAGTATTTCTTTCAAAAAATCAAATCAAATACAAATCTTAGCCCCAAAATATAATATCACATAGTCAATGAAAAATACAGAAAGCACATTGGACCATCTAGAGTTTATCTGATGTCTGTAGTCTGAGACAAGCTAAAGCACTATCCTTATACTCCCAGTAGTTGAGCTAAGATAAGCTAGCAGCTGGTAATCTAAGTCCATCTCTTTCTTGTTACTTGTCGCACAGTCAAAAGAATGGTGTCTACCTGCTTGTCATGGACTCAGAAGTGAGGCAAGGCATGAAAACAACTAAAACGTTGGCGTGTTCCTCTAGGTAGATGTGTTTTTTCAAGTTTCCGTGATGTTCATGTGTGGTTTCCAGAGCTGGTCAAAGTCTCTATGTTTGTATTTAGCAGTGCAAGTTAGTCTTTCCAAGCTGATACAGTCTGAAAGTTTGTTAATCCACAGCCCTATAGGAGTATCTATATTCTTCCAGAACAGTACAATAGCTCTCCTGGCCTGAAAAAGTCCAAATACTAGTACATTTACTTGTCCCAACAAATTGTGGACTTATTTAATTAAAAGAAAGGGACATTTCTAAGCTCTGTCCCTAAGCTTTGTGTTGTCCTCCTCAGGTCAGTTCAGGACGGCGCTGGATCAACGTTACACCGTGTTGGAGCTGCCATACCTGGACCGCTCCCTGAGCCTGCAGGTGATTCTACCGAGCGAGAGGAAGACGCCGTTATCATCCATTGAGTCTCACCTCACCGCTCGACACCTCTCCTCCTGGTACACCGGTCTGCGCAGGACTAAGATGGACATTTTCCTCCCCAGGTGTGGACCATACCCACTGTCAGAACAGATAATCATTTATCATCTCTTACTGAAACATGCGCCAACAGTTTTCTTTCTGGTCTCAAAGGTTCAAAATGCAGAGTAAGTTCAACCTGAGGTCGGTACTGCCTGCCATGGGCATCAGCGACGCCTTCAACCCGTCAGCTGCTGATTTCACTGGAATATCTGGTATTGCACTCCTGCTTAAAATGCAGAATTTACCACACACTGCTTTTTGAAGCTCTGCTGGTGTCTGACGTTTAGTTTCTTCCTGCAGTGGAGGAGAGTCTTTATGTGTCTGATGCTTTCCATGAAGTGAGGATAGAGGTCACAGAAGATGGGACGAAGGCAGCTGCTGCTACAGGTGAGAAAATCTCTGCTGTCTCTGTATTTATGTCACTTTGGATGTTCTGTGTAGCCAGATATTGAAGTGATTACTAAAAGATTCTTCATTCTTACAGCTATGGTGCTACTCAAACGATCCCGTGCTCCAGTCTTTAAAGCGGACCGACCGTTTTTGTTTCTGCTACGACAAATCAACACAGGTATTTATTACACTGCTGATGTGTTTGCGTGGCTCCATTCTGTTCTACTTACAGTTTAGCTGTAAAATGCAGCTGTGGTTTGTTCTTTAAATCTACTGTAGGATGTTTAACCTTGGCAATCAGACAGTAATCATTTAGAACTTTTTAAAAATTTGTTAAATCAATCATTATTTCACTCAAATAGAAGTTTAAGTATGTGGTGGCCCTGAAGTGCAACAACAGCAAACAACTAAACACAACTGCAAATTAAACAACACTACAGCAAATAACTAAACACAATATCTGTCATGTTATACTGGTACCTTGGGATAACAATGCTGCTTACAGGGACATGCTGATTGAGATTGATCACAAAGTATTTTTTTGATCAAACTTATCTTGAGCAAAAAAAAGAGGAAATTCAGTGTTGCCATCCCTTGATACCATGATGAACAATTTAAGATTTTAAGGGACATGCCAACAGTTTTTCGTGTCTTGCGTCACTCCTGAGTCCAAGGCTGTGGTCGAATAGTCCCCTCTTAAACCCTTTCCTGACTACTTTTCCTACACCTCGATGGAAAATGTCATGAGGTTAAGGAAAGGAGAATTCCCAAGGACTTAGGAAACAGCTGTGCAGAGAGAATCCGACTACACTTTGACTACACTACGTCATCATGTGACGGTGGATGTTACTGCTGCGGTGAAACAATGTTGTTCCTTTCAAAACACATTGAACATCATAACCCGGTCAAAATTACGTCTGCATAACCGATGTTGAAGAGAGGATTAAAATAAATCTGTCCTCTCATTATCAACATGAACACCAATCAGTGCATGAAAATAAAACTGAATAAAAGAAAAGCAGAAACTGTTAAGCCCACAATCTAATAGTGTACAAATTATTAATATTGAACCATGTTTAAACATAATCAACATCAAATGTCTCATATCCTGCTCTCTTCAGAGAATCAGACTACTGGAAAGTTAAGGCAGGTTTTGGTAAACTTTAGAAAGGATGAACAGCAGTGGGAACTCACATGGTCTGAGGGATTTGTTCATTATTCAGCCGATTTCAGAAGCAATCAGAAAACGTGCTGTTCATAAATGCTGTTGCCACAGAGAACTGAGGGACAGAATAATTTCCTCTTCTTTTGTAAAGGATGGTCTGGTGTATCCTATGCTAAAGGAGCTAATAAAGGAAGCATTGAGCCTCCTTTCCTAAGCATTTAGACTATTCCAACAGCTCTTATCATTTCACTCAGTTAGGAATCTTCTTAAAGTGTGTGCAGTAACAAGAGACGGGAAGAGCTCACCCACTACTGATTAGCTTAGCTCAAACACTGGGAGTCAATGGGTAGTGTTAGCCTACGATCCTGTGTGCTTGTTGTGACTCATTTACTTTATATTGATACATCTATTTTTTGACCAGAATAAGCTATTGATGTAATTTTCAAAAGAAATATATACGAAACTAACCCGCAGGGCACATGCACAAACCGCAGCAGAAATGCTTGTGAGCAGGTCAACACTTATTAACAATGTTTGAGCTAAGCTATTTAGCGGTGGGCGAGCTTTGTCCATCTCTTCCTTGTTACTTCACGCACAGTCGAAAGAATGGTGACTTTCTGCTTGTCACGGACTCAGGAGTGAGGCAAAGACACATAAAGAAAAAGTTTGCACATCCCTTTAAGATAACCTACGGCCTGGACCGCACGGATATGGATATATTCCTAAACGCACATTTTTCTGTCCAGTTGGGCCTCTTAACCACAGAACGCGGCGATTTCACCCACATAAACAGAGATTTTTTAAAAATAAATTAAAAAGTGAAGAAATAAAAACAATATCCGGTTGAGTGGATCCGTGTAGCGGTGGTGAGCAACAGTGTTGGCCTTAATGGCAACAACAACAACAAGAATGATGGCTAACATTTACCGCGCTATCTCTGTGTTCTTTGCACTTTTTGCCCTCATTACAGCTCTACAAATGAATGTAATGTTGTTGTATCAAAGGCACTCCACTGCTGCGCAACGTTGGCGTCTACTGCGCATGCTCATAACTTTCTTCTTCTATGGTTTCACATTTTGCTAACCTGCCACTTATCGGCCAGGCATGACATTGCAGGCTTCAGAGGCGATCGTTTTCAGTTTTGCCTCTTCATATGGATAGAGATATTTCTGCGGTGTGGACAGAGAATTTTTTTTAAACGAGGACAAAGATATCTGATCAAGAAAACATCCATATACGTGTGGTCCAGGCCTAAATTTACTGATCCACAAGAGAAAACTGGGATTAGATTTATGGATTCATGTTTGTTTAGGTCTTGTAAACAGTTTTATTTGTATGTAGATATAGGCCTGTCACGATAACACATTTTGCTGGATGATAATTTCCCCAAAAATTATTGACGATAAACGATTCAATATTATTTTGATTTTTTCTTTTTTTTTCATTAATGTAATTATAATATATGTCATAATAAAGTGAGTACACCATATCAAAAGCAAGAAACTTTAATTTCTTAAGAGCATTTAACTTTAATTTGAAGGTCAAGATCTTTCAATAAAATAAACAATACAATCAATTTAACAACCAAAAAAAGAGAAAAAAAAGCAAATAAAAATGAAGTGGACTCTCTTTAAGGAAAAAATGCATGTAAATAAAAATAATTATACTAATCAAAAACAATAAAAATAGACCCTGTCTCTGTAAAGAAAAAAACGAAACTCCAATAAAAACAAACACAAAAATAAAAACAATAAATAAAAGGGAGTTTATACAGTTCCGGAATTGTGCCGAATTTTGCCGACCAAATGCCTCAGTAAGCACTGACTATCAGGATGAAGGCTCCGCTGCACCTTCCCCTTGCTCTTCTTTGTCGCCACTTATTTCAAACAAATGCGACATAACAGCTCGTCGGTGTTTATGGGCTCATACCTTGCTCAGTCTGATTAAAACCAACACATTCCCACACTGGGGCTGTGGCATTCGGCTTAAGAACCGTAGCTTTCGTGCCATCATTCATATTAGCATTTGTTTCCATGTTATGCCTCAGTACGCTCTCCTTAGCCCTCTCCGAGTGTAAGCGCGAGCGGACCCAAGTACTAACGGCTGCGACCTGCGGGAAAGCGGGGCAAGACATCCAGCCCCACCTATGTCACCTACGTCACAAGTCCAGCCCCGCCCACATCCAAACTGGTTAGGGTTAGGGCAGAGCTATCTCTGGGTTAGGGTAAGGGTTGGGGGTGGGGTTACGGTAACCCTAACCCTATATTTGGAATTGTTGGGCAGGGCTGGACCTTTGTGGACGGGGCTGGACGTCCAGCCCTGCCTTCCCGCAGGCCGCAGCCGTTACCCTCTCAGCGGACCCGCCTCCCCCACAAAGATTGCATGTCTGATAGATGCTCACTCTGCTACAAATCCGTTAAATCTGCTATAGAATCTATGCACCCCGGTGTCACGAAAGATAGAGTGCGACATCTTCTCATTCAGCCTCTTTGGTAGAAACAGAGGAGGAAAACAAACACACATGCACATGTCAGTTTATCGAGGCTGGCAAACTTACTGAGGATGTTTTCGTTCGGCTAATTGACTTATTGATTTTCGTGACAGGTCTATGTAGATGTTACTGTAATGACTGAACCAATGCTATTGTTAACCCTATAAAGCCAATTGTATCATATTTGATACATACTTTTATAATACCTCTTTCTACTCAATATGATCAACAAATTACAAAAAAACCCATCTGAATACAATCAGATAAATGATAAAAATGTCCTCAAATGGATTATCAGTTGCCAAAAACACCTAATGTATCAAATGAGATATGAAAAATCTACATGTTGAATTTTATGGACATTTTGATTTTTATGGATTTTAGCAGAAAGTGAAACAAACATTTCAGCTTCATTTTCTGGCTATAATCTATGGTCTTGGGTCTTAAAGGGTTAAGACAGTGTCCCCAGAGTTTTGCTTTGAGAACCTCTGAGATATACCACCAGCATGTCCTGGTACAGCCTCTGTAGATTGTAATATTTGAACAAACACTTAAATTGTTCTGTTTTTCTTTTCAGGTACGATCTTGTTTATGGGTCGAGTGATGAATCCAGCAGACCAATCATCCTAAAGACTCCCAGCCACCTCACACACCCACACACTCCTGCCCTGACCCTTTATTTCACTTCTGGTATTTATTTTGTGGACCAACAGGAGGGTCTGCAGACACTTCAGGAAGAGGGACAATATTTTTGTACATGTCTGTAAATAAAATTTTAATACATGTTTTTAAACTGAGGGTCTTTGTGTCTTTTCTTTTCTGTTTGACGTTGAAGAACTGGACAAAAAAAGCAGAAAGAGTCACTTGTTTACAGAACACTTTATTTACACGGCCCTTCACAGTGTAAAATAGAAACTTTATTCATGGAAATACTTACAAAAAGGCCATTTTCCACTGAACATTCTCTTTAAATAGTACTCTAGGGTTATTTACATCTTTACAGTGTATTCAAAATACTCTTTTGGTAGCATCCTCTTCACAAACAAAGACAAGTTTATGGCAGATTTTGGTCCCTGTCCGAGGAGGGAGGGGACAGAAGAGGGCGGCCCTCTGAATCACAAATCAGCTCTCCACCGCCGGACCTCCAGCTCGGGTCGTTTGTGTAGATTTGAGAAAATTAAGTGAAAAGAAAAGATCAGTGGAAGGAGAACGACTTCCACAGCAGAAGGTAGTCTTCCTTTTAAATTACGTTAAATAAAAATTCTCAAATATACACAAGTGCATTCACCGTTAAGTGACGAGACGTTGGTTTGAGATTCATGGCAGAGGAGGATGAGGGTGAGGAGGGGGGAGAAAGGGGGCGTTAAGGGGGTGGGCTGAGTTATTTGGCAGCAACCAGCACGATGGGACAAGCTGGCATCCTGAACCTCGCTTATCTAACTCTCCAGAAGAGAACAGTTTGAGTTTTATTTCATCATTTCCAGACAAAACTCTGATTAAACTCCGGGTTGAGCAGCTCTCATGTTATTGCTGACCATGATGCATTGCAGGGACGTGCATTATAAGGAAAAGTGCTCTCAGAAAGTCACCGACAAATACTTAAAGATGTACCAGGGTGTGCATCTGTGTTAGCTTGATACTAACATGATGGATACTCCCATCGACGGGTGAACAGATTTTTGTTTGCATGAATTTGGACTTAGGAATCTATTCCCCGCCCCACAGCACAAATAAAGAAATCTCCTTTTAATGAACGTTAGCAGGCGGCTCTACCATGTACTGTCAGGTGGTTGTACCACATGTCCAGGTTGGAGATGGCATGGGCCTCATTTGAAATCTTATTGACCAAAATCAGTCAGTAAATGGTTGATAAATTAATCAAAGGTACAGAAAAAAATTAACTGTCTCCACTCCTGCGTTTCCAGATACTTTAGCTAGGGCACATAGCAGCTAACCCCAACAGCAGCAGTATTTTATTATTTAAATAAAGTAGGGCTGAACAATTCATTACAAATTAGATTAAATCACAATATGGTTTGTTGCAATTTTCAAATTGCAGACAGTGCAATATTTTAAACCCAAAATGTGTTGAACATTTTGGCATTGTGATGTAGTTTCTTGCAATTTCATGCCTATTTTAACCCAGTTTTTACAGCTTTATGCCTATCTTGCTCCTGTTCATCTTTTTTTTTTTGGCCACTGTCAGACCATGTTTGGAATTTTTACATAGTTTTTGAAATTTAATCCCAATTTCGCTGCTATAATCAATTTTCCTGAGTCACTTTTGAGATTTTTGCCTTTTTTTTTGCAATTTCATACCTATTTTGCACCTATGAACTTTTTTTCTGCTTTCATACCATTTTTTTTTTACCCAGTTTTAACAATTTCATACCTATTTTGCTTCTGTTCTTCACTTCTACACTTTTTCTCAAATCTTTTATCCTTAGATTGATTTAATGTCAAATTGGTTTTACTATAAAACAATCTACTGCGTATGTTTGTTTAAGAATACATAAGATGAGGAACATTAAAACAATCGCAGAGTAAATCGCAATATTGGGGAAAAATATCGCAATTAGATTATTTTCTCAAATTGTTCAGCCCTAATATAAAGTCAGAAATTTTTTGATGGAAAAGATATTTTCGCTTCACGTTCTTCATAATTTGGCTCATGTTTGGACTTCAGACTTTGGCAACAGGCGACACAATCATCCAATCGATTTCTGATTATCTTTGAAAACTTCTGCCCTCCATGTTGCCCACATGATGTGGTGAAACATATCCTGTGAAGTTTTCACTGGCTTGTCAGGTTAGGAAGAGGATATTAATTAAAATGCACAGTGCCAACCTTTAAACAAACGTGTGTAGAGAAGGTTTTGGTGAGTAAAAACTACCTTAAGTGATTTTAGTCATGTTGCAAGAGCAAAGGACTCTGCTTCTTATTCTACAGCAGTGATTACCAACCAGGGGTACATGAGAACATTGCAGGGAGTGCATGGAAAAATTTTTATTTTTAAATTTTTTAAATTTATTTTCAACATGGAAGTACTAAGTTAAGCCTGTTGATAGAATTGTATGTGTGCGCCACAACTAGTTTACCCGGGGAAACAATAACCAGACTATTTAGAGTGTTTTGTTCCAGATTTTTTAAATTCAAATGTCTGTTTAAAGGGGTCTTATTCAAAGGAGCATTTTCGAGACAAAATTTTATATATTATTTGAGTTAAAAGAAGAAAAATTCTGAGACATAAATGTTCAAGTTAAGGAGCTAAAATAAAATATTTTCATTCATTAATCAGATGTGTAACGTTCTGCTTTAGAAGAATCATGAAGGGGTACTCATGGTAGGACAAAATACAGCTACGGTTGGGAACCACTGCTCTACAGTACCGTAAAACCCAGAATATAAGCTCCAGTCTATTTAACGACTCTTACAGAGCAGAAAGATGTTCCAACTGCCTCTCTGCATGGAGTGTGTCCAATAAAGTTCACACTGTGGAGCTTGCCAGTACCATCTGATTTCTACTCTTGCGCTTCTACTCAAAGTATTACGGTAGTTGAGCTTTCCACCTGACACATCCTGAGAGTCACACTGTTCATCTCTCCTTAGTGTCTTTAACAGAAATCTTTTCAAACACGTCGGCTCCAGAGGGATTATTCACGTTACAGAACATCAGCGTGTTAGTGAAGAGCAGGATTATAATCTAACGAGAGAGATGAGATGTTAGAGTCACACTCTTCTCCCTCAGCTGTCTGTTTCTCTGTATATTATCATCAGTGAAGCTGCTGCAATAATCCACCACTAATGAGAGCAAACTTCTTTTCATGTCTGATTGGGGGGGCTGCGCTTCACTTTCTGACAGTGCTTGTCTCAGCATTTTTTACCTGCATACTGGCTGCATCAGTAACACGGGAACTTGTCCGTTTTTTAAAGGGACTGTGAGGAGAATCTATTACCGACGACATAAAGACTCTGCTACCCATGAGCACGCGCGGCGACACACCCCAGTCAGAAGTGTAAATAAATTGATTATTACAGGAGCTAAATAACTGTTCATACTGGGGGCATCCATCTTCCATTGTCAACTCAGGGGTGGCGAGGTTTCACCGAGTTCCCAGTAGGAAATTCTGACTTCGGGGAACGTTCCAGTTGCAGTTTCCTACTCGGAACCCGGAAATTCCTACTTCTGACTACAACTGGAACGTGCCAAAAGAAGTGACCCAAGCCAAAGCGTGTGTTTGTTGTGATGCTAATGAATGCAGCTCAGACCTTCCTCAGAACTCTGCATTGCTTTACAACTTCTTTTTTCAACAACTTACAGGATTCAAAGCCACGAGGTAATGTATCTCTTTCTAGCTACGTAGCGGTAGTTTTTGATGTGTGACAACAAGCAATTTTTGGAAAACTTAGTATCGTAGTTTTGTAGCCGGCTATATATCGCTACTAACAGCCCGGTGCTCTAAGACGTGTCTGAATAATATAAATTTGCTCTAATTTTAATTATCTTGTTCCCTAAGTTGAGTATCCAGGCCAGCCCAGACCTGACCGTGAAGCTAAGGAATAGCTTCATATTTCAATCAGGCATATATCTAAAAGTGAGACTTTTTTGTAATTACTTAGAAACTCCTCACAGTCCCTTTAAGGATGCACCATATTTATTTTTTGCCAATTTCTGATACACCAGTACTAATACTACTGCTTTGTTTCCACTAAGTGTTCTGGTTTGGTTCAGCAGGTCGGTTTGGAGCAGTAAACCCTGATCTTGTCGAGTGAACCTTCAATCAAGGGCGGGGGTGTGATACGGAAAGTGAAGATTGTGCCGACTACTGCCTCGTGATACAGACTGTAAACAAAAAGCAACAGCAGAGGACTTCCAGCACTGTTTCTCATGGATGTTCTTCACAGCAACAGCAGTGTTTGCCATGTAATCATTCACCTATTTGAAGGTTTAGTTTTTGTTTTAGCTGCTGATGAACAAGAATTTTCCATTTTTGTGCCCAACAGGCTTTTAGCTTCGCCCTTTAGGTTTAGTTTGGAACACTCCGCCAAAAAGTAGGACAGCACGGTTATTTGGTGCCTTTCTCCTGATTGTACAGTTAGATCAAATCAGTTAGGTTATTATTTTAAGAGTGCTTTGCTAAAACTCAGCTGTTCCTTTCATTGTTACATTAACCAAACATGAAACAAGAGAACAGCTTCTAATTCACTCATAAATAACCATGCTGATTTTCAAATTCAGTCAGCAATAATAATGTGAAGCTTTTTCATACATACTGACAATATTTCAGCCAACATACAGGATATCCATGACTGATATATCAGATGAAATTTTAATATCTGCCAGTGTCGTGCATCCCTAAACTTTTGCATAAAAATAAGTGTTAAAGTGCAGCTTATAAACTGGATTTTGTGGTACTATAAATGTTGATCGGATCACGAATCTTTAGTTCGAGGCTGTGAGTTGTCATTCTTTTCAACCCTTTAACTCCCAGTTTGCTCAACTGTTTGGCAGGTTAATTAATTCAGAAATATTTAATGTGTCAAAAAAAATCATATTGTTTGTTTTTGTCAATGTTTTAGGATACAGAAAAAAATGCAATGGACAGTGAGCTGTGTATACTGCCTACCTTTTTGGTAAATCTTTGCTTTGAGATATATTGTGCTAGTGATGCGATGGAGCATAATGTTTTGAATTGTGAGCCCTGTTTTAATTTTAATTTTTATTTCTTTCATTTAATTTTCCCCTTGTCTATGTTAAAAAACTGAAAAAAATATTGTTAAAAAAAAGAAGAAAAAACTGCAAGCAATCCAGAAGAACTGGTATCTCCTTTGTGTGGGATTTAAATGTTTAAAGAGCTAAAAGTTTTTATAATAATAACCATCATTATTGATTTAAATACTTAACTTTACTGAGATAATACAGTTATTTATGAAAAAACATCTTTTATGTGTTTGTCAAACTCAGTGTCATCTATTTTACGTTATTTTATTGCTATTTTATTTATGTCTTTTGTAACTGATTTTGCCCCGAATATTTGTGCAGTTTAAGTTATCAGGTAATCAACTTTTAACTTTTTAAACTCCTTTTTAAAACTTTGAATCCCACGCTACGAAAATGTTTGTGGTTTTCTCTGTGTTAAGGGAATCAAACAATGATTTGATTTGTTCTGTTTTCTAAAACATTAGATATCCCTGAGTTTATTTTTGCCTAACAGTTGAGCTGGTAGTTAAAGGGTTAATGATGGTTTAGATTAAAAATACATTCACAGGATTATAGGATCCACTCAATAACTGTTTGCAGTCATATCCACAAACTTCATTTATTCGTGTGTGTGCTAAAATGCTTATGGCAGCCTATTTATTAAAGTCAGAGCACCAGTTTGGCCCAACATGCCCCTGCAACCAGACATGAGTAAAAACAGTGGGGTTAAAATGTGGATTTAAGTTGTTATAATTGTTCCATGACACTCTAAATTCTGTATTTTAAGATGACGGGACATCATTGCCCATCCCTGTTACACTGTTCAGTACCTGAGCTTTTCCTCTTCAGTATCTGCTCCCATAACAATGCATCATGTCATTAATGCTCATCGCTCTGAAACAGAATATTGAAGTTCTCCAAGTGCAAAGAAAACCGAGAACAAGCTTGTGTCTCAGGTGATGAACAAGTTTTAAATCGTTAAGTACCCCTCCGTGATATCGTCAGTTTGGTAGATTAGCCACAAGTCGACAAATTCAACACTTTAGCCGAGTTAAAACTTCTTTTAAGAGCACAGTATCAGAGTGCTTCAGTTAGTGGAGTGTAGAAAGTGAATTTCAAACAGGACGACACTCTCATCCTCCCGCAGAACAAAATGCCAGGAACTGAGAACCAAATCAAGTGAACAAGAGAACTAAATGGCGTGAGAGAATTACCGTTGGATCCTGTTTGACCCTGAGTTGGCAGAAGAACTCACCCTCTCATAAACATCAGGTTGATGCCACATCATCGACACAATCGACTCAACAAAACATCCAGAAACAGAACCACACTCCCCTTTATTGACTCTCCGGATTGAGCTTCCCACTGAAACAGCTGGAATCTCTTCGATTAAAGAGGAAGATTCATCAAAATCTCAAAAGCTTGGATCATTTTTTCACACCACCTACCTTCTCTGTTATTTTAATGCTCAGAAAAGTGTAAGGAAAAGTACAAAACTCAGATCTGAAGTCAGATTTTTAACAAAAAGCTGCCACGAGTGATAAAATAGAGCCCTGTCTACAGCGCACAGATACTTTTTTGTGGCTTATTTGAACTTTTCTCTGTAATTTAAAGGAGAAATTCACCATTAATGTTGGCCAAGAGCATTGAGTCTGCTCCTCAGATGTAAAAAAAGGTGTTGATGTTTGACGAGTCTTTCCAAATCATTAAAGTGTGAGAGCCTCAGAGGAGGAGAATAAAGGGGAGTGCGTCACAAACATCACACATCTCACACCTGCAGCAGCGTCTCCATCCTGCTCCCTCCAGTTCAGAACGTGTGCAAATCTTCGTCTCGTCTCCCTGTGGGTCCCAGTCAGGATGAAAGAGGGGAGTTCATAGTATGTGGAGAGTTGTCGGGCTTTTTCAGTTCAGTTTCTTTTCAGGAATGAGCCGGTCTCAGAGCGAGTCCACGTGGTTCAGGTTCAGGGATCTGTTGTGGATTTCCTCCAGGAAGTTTTCCAGCTGCTCGATCAGAACGCGCTTCTTAAACCTTAAAATCAAACACAAGTGTGGAGTTAAAATTTGAGGCTCTTTAGAGGCTGTGGAGTAATGAATGTGGACCACTCGCATATTTTTTGGGAATGTGATAAAATCAGACGATTTTGGCAAATGATACATGATACATTGGTTAAAATACTTGGAAATCCGATTCCTGTGTCTTTTAAAGTACCGTATTTATGTAATCTAACTGAAGAAAATGTGAGAGCGAAAGACATATACTTGGTCAAAGTGCTATTGACAGCAGCCAAAAAAGCCATTATGAAGAAATGGGGAAGGGAAGACTCCCCTACGAAGGACCAGTGGATCCACCTTATAGAGGAAATCTACAGAATGGAAAAAATGATACATCCCCTACGGATACAGGAGGCACAGTTCGACGAGAGATGGAGGAGATGGACATTATCAATGTTACATCAGCAACATAGTATACAAAATGACTGAGTATGAAATATAGACTAATTGCTTTGATAGTGGCTCGCATATGTTGATTTCTGTTTGTGGTTGTATGTTTTGATGTATACGTTACATCTATGCAAAAGAAAATATTTCAATAAAAATTAAAGTAAATGAAAAAAAATTGAGGCTCTTTTATTTAACCAGATAATTCCACAGAGATCAGGCTCTCATTTACAAGAGAGACCTGGCCAAGAGGTCAACAGCACACTTAACCCTTTAACCACCAGCTCAATGTTTGGCAGAGGTAATCAATAATTTCAAGGGTATTTAAAGGGACTGTGAGGAGAATCTGTTTCCGGCAACATAAAGACTCTGCTACCCATGAGCACGCGTGGCGACTGTCGTAATGCTGCGTTCCAGTAACTTCGGAAATGGGAGTGACATCATCTCCCACTTATTGGCGTTCCAGTTGAAGTCGGAAAAAACATGCCTACCAGGCTATTGTTAGCTGTTGTTAGCTCGCCCTGCGTTATTGTATGAAGAATGTGATTATCACTATGGCAGCATTTTTGTAAATATAAGTCTAACAATACTATGCATACTGCTGATCTAGAGCGACACACCCCAGTCAGAAGAGGTTTCACCGAGTTCCCAGTAGGAAATTCTGACTTTGGGGGACGTTCCAGTTGCAGTTTCCAACTCGGAACTCAGAAATTCCTACTTCTGACTACAACTTGAACGCACCACAAGCCAAAGCGTGTGTGATGCTAATGAATGCAGCTCGGACCTTCCTCTCAGAACTCTGCATTGCTTTACAACTTCTTTTCTCGACAACTTACAGGATGCAAAGCCACGAGGTAATGTATCTCTTTCTAGTTACGTAGCGGTAGTTTTTGATGTGTGACAACAAGCAATTTTTGGAAAACTTCGTATCGTAGTTTTGTAGCTGGCTATACATCTCTACTTACAGCCCAGTGCTCTAGACGGGGCTGTAAGTAGAGACGTGTAATATAAATAATAAAATTATATAAATTTGCTCTAGTTTTAATTGTCTTGTTCCCAAAGTTGAGATTCCAGGCCAGTCCAGCCCTGTCCGACCCTACCACTTAGCTAAGGAATAGCATTTATAGATAACCTATTTTGATGCTATAAAACTCATCTTAAAGTGTGTATTTCCATCAGGCATATATCTAAAAGTGAGACTTTTTTGTAAATACTTAGAAACTCCTCACAGTCCCTTTAAGCACAGTACTCAAGTAAATCTACTCTGTTTCTATCCCTCCCTGGTTGTTTATCAAACTTTAAAAGGCATTAATAAACCAAAGACACACAAGGCTAATAAGACAAATGCCCAGAACAACCTTTCAGCTGCTCAGTGTTATTTTTAAGTTAGTAGTACATTTAAATGTTTTCCTGACCATACTCAAAAAAAGGTTTGATAAAACGGAATCCAAACTCCAAACCTGTGGGTACTTAAGTTTTTAGAAAATGAACATCTGAACCGCTGTTAAAATATTAAAAATCATCATCACGCTGACATAAAATCCTTTTTCATTCAAAAATAAGATTGGACGGTCTGAACACAGGGGGATAATACAAGGCTTAGACCTGAAACGACTCCCTCACAGCTCATTCTACAGGAAAGGTGCAGGGTAATAGAAGTAATGATGAAATGAAAAGAGGGGAGACATTTTGTACCTGGCTGCCTCTTTGATAATATTTTGGAGGAAGATGAGTCGGGTCTCCAAAGTGCCCTGGATCTGCTTCAGGAGGAAGAAGATCTTGTCGTAGTCTGAAAAAGGAGGACAGGAAGCTTCATGGTTATTGATGTTATTTGATCACTAAATTAATTTAAAAAATGCATTAAACGGGAATGAGACACTTTGAAAGTCAAACCCTTTAAGAAAATGTTTGTTTTTTTTGTTCCTGCTTCATAAAAATGAAAAAAAGGTCTAAATTAAACAACAGTGATCTACAGCTTTTTCAACAGCCTTAGTGTTATTATTTGAAAATGTAATGTAGATATTAGCATGGTCTCTCTATCCATGGTTGATTCATCTATAATAACTATTTTTATCACCACATAGTCATGGGGTCCCTCTGAAAATGGGATGTCACATCTCAAGAGGCCTTTAACACACTCATACTTAACGGAGACAAATATGGTAGGGATGCACTTTTGGTCTGGGCACCCATGAGTTCGTCACTACCATAAATTCTTATTTTCAGTGAGAATATCATCGATTATACTTCTATAAAATGATCACCACAACCATTCAGACATGAGGACCCTCCTGAAAACCAGATGTAGCATCTCAAGAGCCTAACCTCTAATAAATCAGACGACAGGTCTATGGTTCATGGATCTGTCCCTAACTTTAGTTCTTACTTTAGTCCACTTGTCTCCTCTTACCTTCCTTCCTTCACCCTCACACCCGACACAGCATGGTGTGGATTTGCTGTTCATCATGAAACTGGGATCCACATTCAAGATTTCCAGCTGCTTAACAGAAGGTTTTTTCTTGAGCCATGATGGAGGGATTCATGATTGGCTATATGGATTCATGTTGGGTGTTGGATGGATATATTTGTATATATACAGTATGTATAAGTGTATTTTATATATGTATCTATGCATATACGTATGTGTATCCATAAAATGAAGAGCTTTATACTCTATTGTAAAGTGTCTTGAGAAACACTTGTTATGAATTGGTGCTATACAAATGAAGATTGATTGATGATTGAAAATAAAGTGAATATCAAACCTATATATATGAGCTTATCTTTCTATCCTGAGGCATGAGGACCCTCTTGAAATTTACATATCCAACAAATATGGTACTATACAAATAAAGATTGATTGATTGACTCAATATTCAGCTGAGACAAATGTGACAAGGACAGATTTATGATATGGCCGTCCATGGGTTCAACACAATCATAAATTCTTATTTTTAGTCCCTTTGTCTCTGCCTGGATGGACACATTTCTGGATGCATGTATGTGTATATATGTGTATGCTAGGGTTGGGTATTTCCAGCAACCTCCCGATACGATACGTATCCCGATACATGTAAATTGTCAACATTGACTACGCCTTAAACAAAATTCTTGATAAGTCTTGTTTTTTCTTATAAGAAGAAAAAGAACAAAGATGAGTTTTAAGTGGTTCTACAACTTGAGAGACATAAATTCAGATCCTCAAAGATGGTAGACCTAAGTTCAAATTTAGAACATATGCTTCATTATGTAGCTCGTCTTCTACCTTGAACTGTGCCACTGTTAACATTACCCAAAGTGTACTGACAACAACTGTCAAAATATTTAGGGCATATCGATTCTGTAGGTGTGTGTGACAATATTTTGCTGTATCGATGTTTTGAGCACAGGCCTAGTGTATGCATACCTAAGTGTGTATATCAACATATATCTATAAAATGAAGAGTTTTATAGAAGAGAATTGTAAAGTGTGTTAAGATTAGACTCGTTATGAACTGGGCTATACAAAAAACATAAATTAATGTTTCTACTCGTGACCAGAATGCCAATCATGGAACATTCTAGTGGTAAATGTTCCTTTAGTGAACATTACAGGATCATGTTTCTATCTTAAATTCTTTCTTTTCTTGTGTCTGGACATTAGTGTCACCCAAACATTCATGAACGGTCTACGTACGCCTGCCGGGTTTCCTGATCTCCTTGTGGATGAGCGCCCTCAGCTCGTTGTTGACCTTGGTGGTCTCGGTGTGGATGTGCTTCTTCAGAGCTGTAGGGGACAGGTAGCGGGGCGGCTGTTCGTCCAGCAGCACCACCTCTGCTCCTCCCTCGCTCCCCGGCAGCAGCTCGCCCGCCTGGAGCTGTCCGTTCTCCTCCTCGTCTCCGTGCCGCGGGTCCTGGGGGTCCGCCGGCGTGTGGTTCTCCTGGTGGTCCGCCGGCCCCGAGGGATGATCGGACTCGGAGTCTGAGCTGTAGTGGTTCTGGTCCAGGTGGTTTATGATCAGGTCGAGTTCAGGGGCTCCGTCACTCATGTCCAAGTCTGCGGGGACACAGATTAAACACAGATGTAGGGATTAAGAGTCTGACCTGTGGATGAGGATGTCCTGTCGTCTTCCAGCTCTTTATACTGTGGCTGTGATTTGAAAATTAACACAGAGATCAATAACAACCCAACTCCCCTTTAGCAGGAGAAAGGACTGAACAAATATACATGTTATAGTTTATGTTACTTTTTTTTACTTGTTATTGTTGTTAATTATTAATTATCTGACAGTCTCTACGACAAATTTGGCAGAGCTTAACTGCTTCTTCAGAGTTACCGGTTGAAACCTGACACCACAGTCAGGCTCACCTGGGCTAATTTGCATACTAACAGTTGATTGGATGATTACTAAGAAGTGTGTGCGTATATGTGTGCTGGCCCTGCTGTAAAATGGAAGGACAGAGGAAGCAGGCACTGTTTTTTGCTCGTTTTTTTTTTATTTCTGCAGTTACTTTTGTGAACTTTAATGGGCATTTAATTACGTTTGTAGGTATACTGAAATGTGCTTTCTCAAATTTTTTAAATTTTGATTTGAAAGAGAGAGAGATGATGGGCTTGCAACAAAAGTCAATGTTTTCATCCGGGAGCTCCAGGTGCATCGGTGTGACCAACAAAAAAAGTTAGCCGCCTTCTTACAAATTTTGGGTGCTTGCGCGACTAAAATGGTCACACTCTGGAGCCTTGGATTAAATATTGATCAGATAGTTTGTTATTATACTGTGAAAACAGCTCACCCTTCAGTGTTTATGTAGACAGGCCTCCATATGTTAAAACTACTTAATCATCATTTTATGACAAAAAAATAGCACACACTGTAACTATGATAAGGACAGTGTTGACTGATTATTTCTATTATAGTTTTCATCAATAACTTCTTTCCCCTGATGAACACGGACAGTAACTAATAAAAACCAGTGCAGATGGACAAAAACTAAAACTAAATTAACTGGCACTTTCATCAACAAATAAAAACTAGACTAAAATGTCTGACAGAGACTTACTCCAATCAGACCTAATATGGTCATGTAGGAAGTAGAGACAAGTTAGGAATCTATCCAATCACAGCTACTTTGGTTGTGTTAAAGGTTGGATGAGTTCAGAGGGACATCCAATCACAGCTGCCTTAGCTTGGTGGTGGTGGGATAAGTTGTGGAGCGATCCAATCAGAGCTGCTCTCTTTATGAATTGATATATTCATGTAGAGCTGAGGCCTATAGCACGAAGCAGGATTAATGTCTTGGCGAGATAACTTCAGGGATAACCCTGATTTATCGATAGAACGAAGCCGGTTCCCTTTTTATCAGAGTAGATCACCATGGTGACTTACTCTGAACGGCTAACCTGCTCCGGGGCAGGATAAGTTGGAGGTTGAATCTGATCCTGCGAGATGGCCCTCGCACTAGCCAATCAGCCTCTCCGAATCAATGGCCTGCCCTCTTCTCCTGAACCCGGTAGAAGGAGGCGCACAACTTTTGAGACGATCATGAAGATGAGAAAGAGTGTCACAATACCGATTTGACCCATGAGATCAATCTGACGACACACTATGAGATGTACCTGTTCTCCTGGCTTGGAATCATCTTTACCTGTGTGATATACTGGAGCCGTTTATTCCCCGTGCGACATGCAGGAGCGGAGCACGAACTGTCACACTGTTATTTTGCATCGCCCTGCAATATAAACTTCACTTGTATAGCCCCTTTAATACATTCAAATGCATCATAAAGTGCTTGACAAACAAGGGGATGTAATTCTTATGTGAAACAGCACATTATTCTATTATTCCATCATCTCCATCATGTCATTCCTGCACTTTATTCATGTGTTTGAGGTTTTTTTTTTCTTGCTGATTATTAAATTGTTAATTTTATTTTTTATCTGCTCCCATGAACTCCTCACGGCAGAGGGATTATCTGAGGGAATGGGGTGATAATTGTCAGACATGCAACACATTTTCACAGTATATTGCTTCATGAGATTCATGAGTGTGATCACTGTCAGATATAGCCCATAATAAGTACTTTGCGCATTTTCACAGTCCGCCACGCATTTTAATAATAATACTTTTTATTTCAGGGCGCTTTTCACAACACTCAAGGTCACCTTACATGAGTCACAAACAAAGAGCACATGAAGTATAAATAAAAAGTGCATTAAAAGCAGGCATAAAAAGCAAGTATAAAGAGAAACTTTTTCTATGACTGACAGCTGCTACGATGTTTCATTTCTCTATTACATTGTTTTTTTATCCTAACATCTTAACATTATCAGACGCTGCTCTTCACATGTAAAATACGGAGCTCTGTCTGTGTGTTCGCTTCTCTTCTCAGCGTGTTCTCCTCTCATGATCATGATTGGTCAGCTGCCTCTGAGCCCTCCCTTTATACGTGCGCGTTCACGGCTTTGGATGAAACAATCCTGGATTGAGTTACCGTGTTGATAATCTGCGTCGTGCTATCGATTATCCTGATGGCCATTGTTGTCGGTCACTCAATCCTGGATAGATGTGAGTTATCGGGGATAAGTTGTCCGAGCTTCGTGCTATAGGCCTCTGGTTCACTGTTTGTTGTCAGTTCTGGTATTGTAACTGAGATGCTCTACCAGATAGCCTAAATAAAGGTGACTGCATTTCACACAAAAGGAACATTTGTTTCTTTAAATTTATACATTCAGACTTTACTAACATTCAGTAACGGGTTATTAGATGTTTCACTTTATCCAAGTGTAAAGCATAACTACAGAAATTTAAGGAAACCTAAAAAATGCCTTACACTTTACACTTTATATTTTAGTTGACTACATTTACAATAGATTTCATCAACTAAAATAAGACTAAAATTAGACTAAAAAACTAAAAAGGAACATCTGTTAATAACATTAAGGAAAACCTGAATCATGTAATTTTTGTGTAATGTGAAGGGTTTTTTTTCTGGAGAGGGAAAAATCAAGTTTTTTGGGTGATTTTACTTGGGGGTCATATTGTCCAGCTCAAATATGGGACCATCTTTAACTTTCAGCCACACCCAGATAATACAGTTCATGATACTATCGCTTATAAGTTTAGCTCAAAACTGCTATGCCAGAGGTGGGCAACTGGTGGCCCGGGGGCAAAATGTGACCCTTTACCTCATTCAATGCCCACCAATCATTTCCAAAGAAAAGAAATTGGACACATGAAGAAATCACAACTGCTTAATACGATTGATCATGAATAACTAGTACTATAACAGGTGACAAAATATTTCTGCTAACCTTAGATTGATGGTACATGCTTTGTTTTTCACAAGTAAAAAAAGAACTAACTTTGCTATAATTGTGTCTTTTATGAGGCATTAAAATATAATTTATACAGTATTAGTAAAAACTAATTTGAAGACAGCGGTAAAGGTAATATTTGTACTTGGCTTTACTTGTGTGTCATGCTTATTAAATAATGGATTTCTTAATTGTGTATAAATTCAAATACATTAATGTTGGTATAATCCTTTCTTTAAGATAAATATTTGCTTCATTTATATATTTCTACTCATTCAGAGTGCCTGAAAATATGTAAAAGTGCGGCCCTCTGGCACTGAAAAATAAATCATGTGGCCCTCTTGGTTATCAAAGTTGCCCACCCCTGTGCTTTGCTGTTTATTCTAACACCATATTTAAATGTGCCTCAGTGTTCTCACCTGATCGTGGGCTGGCAGGTGGTGTCACAGGAGGGGTGTAGGCTCTGCCCAGGCGCAGCAGAGGGGACATGCAGCGCCGTCTTTTCGGCCCTCCACCCGTCATGTTGTTGCTGTCCCCGGGTCTCTTCCCCTTGTTCTGAGGCCCGGTGACAAACTCGTCGGCCTCGTCGATCATCATCCCCTGTGGGAGGGAGGAGGATAATCAGTTCACATGTTTTTTAATCTCATTTTGCTGATCTGCCTCAGTGTGGAGGGGGGGCCTGCTTTAAGATGTACCTTCTTGTCCAGTTTGAAGGGGTTTCCAAATGTGTGCAGACGTTTGGGCTGTTCGGGATCGGCGTCTCGAAGTGGTTGTGGAGCAGCTTTGAGGAAGTCTTGATAGTTGCCCATCTGAGCTATTGGCACGCTGTGGAGCTGATCTGGAACAGAAATGCATCGATGTAGAGGGAAATATTTAGGATACTGGCCGAGTAGACAAAACTGGTAGTTAGCAATGTAGGAGCTCAATCTATAAGGCCGACATTATTTAAATGGGTTTTTGGATTATTTATTGAAAAAAGCTCCAGCAGCTGGATCAGCCTAAATCAGCAGAGACTCAATCTTAAATGAAATGTCTTAAATGAAAAACAAATAGCAGCACTGCAATCTTGAAAAACTGATCAGGTGGGCTGGCTCTGTGGTCTGTGTAAGCCGGACAAACTGCTGGACATTCTGGACGATGCCGGTCACTCTCTGCACATCGTTATTAGTAACCAGAGGAGTCTGTTCAGATCAAGACTGCTGCTTCACAACTACTGGACCAACAGACTGAGAAACTTTTCTGTCCCTTAGGCCATCAGACTGTACAACTCCTCATTCAGGGGAGAGGAGGAGTAACAGGAAGACAGAGGACGGGAAGGAGCAGCAGCCTGTAGCCATATTTTCACTTAATTTACATTTGTAATTTTTTTTATTTAACTTTCTACCTTCTCTGATTCATGTCCTTTTTTTTAAACATATGTGTTTGTTATGCTGCCAGAATCCTAATTTCCCAGAGGAGGTCTTCCCAAGAGATTAATAAAGTTCTATCTAATCTAATCTAATCTGCAAATTTCTCTATAGTAAGGATAATTTTACTCCACTTCCAACATGAGTGCCAAGAGTGTTGGCTCTCACTGAGAGATGCTACAAAAATGGACACATCTGTTCATCTGGTTGTTTAACATGGCTGAAAATGATCTATTAATTTTGTTCCCGCTCCCGTTGCTTTTTAATCAACGACCATTGTGTTTTAATCAGAGTGTCCATGTAAACGTAGCCTTATGAGTCTCCTTCCCGAGATGTTCATATTTGGCGTGATGATGCTCGACCTCCTTGTTTAACTCTTCAGTCCTTGATAGGCACCTGTTGGTGACCTCCTTTTGTAACACATGGACATTTTTTGAATTTATTAAATGAGGAGATTAGGCGAACTGAATCAGTGACATCTTTTAAATCACATCTTAAAACCCACTTTTTTAGGCTTGCTTTTACATGATTTTCTTTTTTTTTATTGTTATTATTATTATTATTATTTTTACTCTTTTAACTTGTTTTATCTGCTGCTTTTATCTGTCTTACGGATTCTCATTATTTTATTCCTGTTTTTACTTTCTTTTCTTGTTTTGACATACTCAGTGTCTATTATTTTATTTCACTTCATTTTACGTATTGATTTATTTATTATTAGTATTTATTATTATTATTTTATTTATTTATCTATTTTCCCTTTTCACCAGTCTTTTACTGCCCTCTTATTTTAAATCTTCCTGATGTGATGTTGTCAACCTTTAACAGTCTTAAATTAATCTATGTATCTGGAAATCTATTATCTGCCTACCGTCTGACTATCTCCTTGTCATTATGCATTTTACCAGCTGTTTCAATACAAACAGTTTATAATATTTTCTCCCATTTTGTTGCTTTAGTTAACACGACCCTCTGTGCCTTTTCCTCTGACTCTCGTGGTCTCTGGTGAACTGATTGTTGAATTTATTCTGCCTTTTTCTGCCTTTGTTCTGTCTGTTAAAGCATTTTGTAAGCTTCTGTTTTTAAAGGTGCTATATAAATAAAGTTATTATTAATAATATTATATCCAAATTCATGTAGTGGAAAAAAATATCCAGAATCTCTTTTTTTTTAAACCACTGACCTTATTTAGAGTAACTCATTCAAAAATTGAGAGAGAGGACAGGATGTGCCTAAACTTTTAAAAACAGTAGCTCCATGTTTTTGGAAGGTAATATAAGTTTTATTTTTTGGTCTTGCGCAGTGACTAACCTGAGTCCTGCCCTCTCAGAGTGCAGACGCTGGTGTTGAACAAGTTTCTCCTCATCCTGCTGAGCTGGTCCAGCAGGTGGCTTCGCGGGATGTCGTAAGGATTTCTGAAGCTCTGCGGCTTTAGGCCCTGATGAAGATGACAGACAAAGAAGCATTGTTAAGATGTTAGCCTTGATTCCTCTAGATCAGAAAAGGTGGTTACTTTTGGATGAAATACAATTTAAATTCAGTCAAGACAAGAAAACAGAGCAGGGCTTAGGGCTGGATAACGTGAACCAAAATGAGATCTACCTGTTAGTGAAACCTTAATCCTTTACAACTGAATAAAATGTCTAAACTGACTTGTTCTTTCTTTACACCTGCTTTTATTTAAGAATCTACTGAAGTGCTTTTTTTATTAACAAGCATTTTAAACTTAAGTACGAGTCAAGTAAAAGTCAACAAATAACTGAAACTTTATGAACAAAATAAGAAGTCAAACTACGATACACTGTCATAAACGCCATCTGCAACATTACCATATACGTATTGAGTAGGGGTGTAACGGTATTTGTATTCATCCCGTACCGTCATGGTACGGGGGTCACGGGTCGGTACACACAATCACACGACGAATACATGAGTAGGCTAAATAAAAAAAAAGAAAAAGAAAAAAGAAAAAAAGGCGAGTCCAGACTCTAATCTTGGGTGGCGGTAACGAGCCTAAAAAAGCTGCCAGCGACCACTATTACCACAGAAGAAGAAGAAGAATGAGCAGGTACAAACAAAAACAGACGAAAAAGAAAGTACAAGCATAAAAAAACGAGGAGAGACACAGCGTGTGGAGTTGGAAGACCCACCAGCCTCGTATAAATCTGTCGTGTGGGAAAACTTTGGATTCCCGGTACACAACAGCAACGTTGGCAAAAGAGTGGTGGACCGGACAAAGACTGTCAGCGATGTTCCGCGGAGGTGGGGCATGTCGCGAGTAATACATCTAACATGCTTACACACATGAGGCGACATCATCCCGACGTGTCCTTCGTCTGTGGTGCGAGGAAAAAATGTCTACCGTGCAAACAGCTGATCCCCGGTGCATTCAACCAGACTGAGTTATAACACTGATAGGGCCTAAAAGTTACTGAGGCGATTGGGATATACATATATAACTGTGCAATACAACACTGAAAGTGTTTGGTAACTATTAAAAAAGAAAACTAAGTTACCAGTTTTTATTTGACCACCTCAGTATAGCACTACTGTATGTTTTTTTCCCCTTTTCCTCTGTATGAACAGAATGAATGCTGAGAGAACCCTCCTAATACATTTCATTTATGTTTTATTCTATTTATTTTTTTTACTTTTATAACAGGAGATGGTGAGAAGTTTTGCATTAAGTTGTGGTCTGCTCAAAATAAAGGTAAAAAAAAGACATTCTAGTACATTTGTCAGCTTTTGTTACTTTTCCCCACTGTAACTAAAACGTGCCAAACCGTGACTCCACACAGAGGTATGTACCAAACCACGACTTTTGTGTACCGTTACACCCCTAGTATTGAGGTTGCCATTTTCTACCCTCTCTGAAATAATTGGTTAAAAATTAAGAAATCATCTTCGATTCAATGATAACTTGTTTAAGAAGTGCAGAAAATGGGGTGCTGGTTTGGTGGAGGGGTTGGCAACCGGGCACCCCATGTGCTTGCTCCTGCCGGTCCAGGTTCGAATCCCGCCTGTGGCCAGTTTGCAGAGCGTCTTCCCCTACTCTCTCACCCCCTTTCACAAACCTATCCACTGTCTCTCTCCTATCAATAAAGGCACAAAATGTCCAAAAAATACATTCAAAAAAAAAAAAAAAGTGCAGAAAATGAATGATCTTCGGTCAAGTTAACCAATTAAGAGGAAACACTTTCTGAATTACAAAAATACTGGAGCAACTTCGACATCATGCAAGAGTTTGCCTGTAATATTTGAAACAGGGATTAATATGATTTTTGACACCTGTTTGTTAATATTCTTTAATGCAATGCTCCTAAATCAACATTAAACAGATACGATAATTGACCATTTAGACAAAATATTTTAAATAGATCATCTTGCTTTGTTTATTGTTTGAACTGTAAATTATAATTTATAGTATTAGATCTGGCATTGTTATATTTTCTCTTTTTTGGATCAACATCAATCAATAAGGATCTACTTTATACACTTTAAGACAGAGTTTCTCTAAACACAAAGTTAACCAAGCAGCATAAAAGCAAATACTTGGTACATCTAATCCAGTTTTCTCTACTCTCATTTCCTTTTTATGATCATTTTGTTTCCTTCATACACTGAAAGCTTTCTGTTTTCTTAAACACACCCACAGTCCAGCTCAATGCACCTTTGTATAATAGTTATTTTAAGAATCAGAGCTTTATTTTGTAAACCACTGATTCGTTGACACAAAGATTGTATTTTAGTTTTACCTTGTTGAGCAGAGCGAGCTGAAAGCCCTGAAACTCTTTGGGGTTGAGCTCCAGGGGCAGAGCCGGGGCGTCTCCGGTCAGACTCTGAAGCTGCTGGATGAAGTCTCTCCGCTGAGCCAGAGAAAGTCCTCCGCCTCGCCATCGCACCTTCATACCAGCTTCTGGAAGAGGCTTCTTTCCAATCGAGGCGATCAGGCGGTCATACTCGATCTTAGACTGAAAATATGAGCAGAATCAAAGAACTGATTACTGATACGGACATGGGATTTTTCTACACTCTTGAAAAACAAACTGCTTAAAATAACTAATTTAGTTGAAGAGAGGGCAAAAAAAGAAGTGAGAAGTCTACTTATTGATTTAACCATGTAGCCTGTAGCTTTGTACATCACTGACTTTATTTAATTTGAGCACATTTTAGTGCATCTTGTTTAATTTATTATGACTATGAAGATTAAGACCTGTGTTTTGTTCTTTTAAAGGTGCAGTGTGTAAAAATTGGCATTTTAGCGACATCTAGCGCTCAGATTCTAGAATGAACCTAACCGTAGCCAAAACGTCACGTCGCTGAGCAACGGAATCCTGTGAAGACCAAAAAGGATCCTGAACACAGCACACAATTTATGTTGTGTGTGTTTATACACACAGTTTGAATCCCTAGGACGGGTTAACAACTTTCTCTGCATATACTGCCATCCTCTCCTCTTCTTCGCCTGCATTCCAGGTAGATTTCAGAACCGGTGGACAGATTCACGTTTCATTCTTTTTGTCCCTAAAAACCACCCGTACACAACACGGCGGATCAATATGTCAGCCTATACGAAACAGCGGCCCGCGATGATGTAATTTTTTTTTATAACGATTTTTCTAACTAAATAAAAATAAAACAAACGTTTTATGGGGATGATTGTACTCCTATTTTGACGGACTTTACATACAAATAGAAACATTATATCCTATATTCACCGTTTCTGTTTGGCGAAATGCAGTGGATGTATAAAATGCCACATTCTACATATTGCACCTTTAACGTCTTTATTTGGGATGAATTGTTTGTATTTTCAGCAGTTTGGTTTGGTGCAGCTGCTGAGGTTGCTTAGTGATAGGGCGGTCAGAGACAGGCCAGGAGATGATTTATTAGAAAAAAAAAATCCAAAGAACTGTATTCACATTTCTCCTTAAACCTCTTTGGCCTCAGGAGATATTTCATTTCAATCATTTGCAAAAGTCATGAAACAAGTAATATCTGCAGTGCTGTTGTTATTTATGCTTATAGGCCAGCAACAACAGAAACGTGCAGGAATATTTTGATGATATCTCAGAGTCTACTCAAGTCTAATGCTGTGTTCACACCGCAAGCGACCCAGCTACCAAAATCGCGTCGCCCACTGACGTAGCGTCGCGCGTCCATAAATACCTCAGTTTGGTAACTGCTGCCGTCGGCCGTCGCTCGGTGACGTCACGTCCGCTCGAGTTTCACCGCGATCATATCATATATCACATAATAGGATGTATAGGCGGACATTATTCCAGCTGTATCCTTTTCATTCACTTATCAATCACAAAACACTGCAGCTGATGCCCTGCAGCAGCATCGTCTGTAAGTTTACCGCAGTCCGTCTAGGCGGAACTAATGTCCTCACTGACATTAGTTCCGCCTAGACGGAACTCATCTGCCCTGTAGTCCAGATGAATAACTGTCTGTCTAGGGTACCGTCACACGTGCACACACCACTGATTGGCTGATGTTGCACAGCCACACATGACATTGCCTGAATAGATCAACTTTATTTTAACTTTGACATCGCGCGATGAGTGAAGTGATTGTCTTGTACGCGGCTGTCGCATCGCAGGAGGGTTAGCCCCGCCCCATCGTGGCTGTACATTGACTTTGAATGGAGAGTGATCGCCAAGGTAGTACAAGTAGCGTCCAGTGCGAACGCACCTTAAGGATGAATTTATTAGAGTTTGGTAGGGGCGTAACGAAATTTCGTGGCACAAAATTTCGTGAAATAGAATTCCCCAAAATAAAAAATGACGTAATAAAATTAAAAGATGCAAGAAACAAAAGCACGAAATAAGCAACGCACCACTGAGACTGGTGATTTTTTACCCTCCTTGCCTACCGTAGCAAAACACAAGCTTCATAATGGAGGAAGACAAAGTCGAGGAATTAGCTGACGCTCCTTCGTCATATCAAACAAAGTGTCTCTGCAGTGTTGGTGCTCTGGTTCTTTTCAGCTTCTTTGCACAATATCTCTCCCCCTCCCAAAACACCCACGCAGAGACACCATAACAGGGTCACGTACAGATTTAACAGATGTTTTCTAACCTGTTGGCTGAGTTTCTTCAGATAGGAGACCACGCTGTAGCTCAAACCGTACTCCATGTTGTCTGCAAGCAGGTTAGGAGCTCCCATGATCCTCAGAGCTTTCCTCAGCGACTATAAAAGAAACCCCACAGAAATTAGACAAGAGCTCCCTCATTTGATAACAGCATATATTAGTAGTAAAACGGAAATGTAAGAAGCTGGAGAATGATGCTTCATCCACTGACCCCGATATAATATGGAGGCATGGTCTTCAGGTAGTTCTCAAAGGACTGCCGCCATTTGATGGTTGGCTTGAACTTGTGCACTTTGATCAAGTCATCTGCAAGAAAAAACAACACAAAACATGACATCCATCATCATCTTTTTATAATGTTCAACATATTTCACTAGTCCATCTGGGAAGGAGCAACAGAAAGTCTTTGGAAATAGGCTGAACCATTCAATAGCCTATCCAGCAGGTGATTGGATGATTGTTCTGTCAATCACACTCATTTCAGGCCAATCAGATTATGCACTACTGCCACAGTGTAAAGTAGAGTAAGAGATTTTACTGAATAAGCTTTTGCCGAACAAGTCAGAAGTGGAGTGAAAATATCATTACTATCAAAAAGTGCTTTCAAGGAACACTAGTCAAGTATCTTTCAACAGAAGCATATTTCCTTCAGACTTGTTTTGGTGAGAATTTGCTCTATCTATCAGTGCTTTTAAAAGGTTCAGCCCTCCTCAAACACTTTCTATGGTCTGTTTCCCAGATGGACTAATAACATAAATCAAATGCTCCATCTGGTGCATTAGGTTACAACTCTCGTCCTTTATTGTGAAACCAAAAACAAAACAGAAAAAGTTTGAAGGATCCAACAACTTAAGTCATCTAAATTTCAGATTTTTGGAGATCTTAGAAGTAATTCAAATTTGGATCAAGCGCTGCATCATGAAGTTTGGCTTCCACTGCCACTCTCTGAATTGACCAAAGCCAATGCTAAATTCCCTGAGGTGAAATTTTACAACTGCTGCCACAGCATCTGGTTACATGCAAATGTGAACGAAACTGTTGGTACCCTTCTGATAAAGAAAGAAAACTCACCATGGTCACTTGAAACTGTCAAAAGTAATAATAAATAAAAAATTCCTGAAAATTACCTCATGAAAATCAGACGTTGCTTTTGAATTGTGGTTCAACACAATAATCTTAAAAAACAAAATGAAGAAACTGGCCAGGACAAAATACCACGTTTTGTTATGCATCATCTATGGCACCCTAGACCTACATTATATTTATTTATTTTGTTTATTTATTTTTTTTATATCCATCTTTTTATTCATCTTTCTATGTACTTAAAAAAAAATGCTATTGGCATCTTAATTTACCTGAGGGAGTTTCCCAAAAGGGATTAACAAAGTTTTATAATTTAACCTTTATTTAACCAGAAGAACCTCACTGAGATTAAAAATCTTATTTGCAAGAGTGTCCTGGCCAAGACAGGCAGCAGCACATTTACAAAGTTAAAGACATAAAACAATTTCAGACACAAAAACAAACAAATCAACCAATTAAGTCAGAGTCACAGAGCAGAACATTTTCAGTAAAAGCATCTACAGCCTACTTCATCTTCCTCTAAAACCTTTAATCTGCATTGAAAAAGATTTAAAGAGAGCAGCTCTACAAGACACAGTCTGTCTTTTACCAGATTCCAGTCTGCAGGAGCAGCAGATCTGAAGCTTCTTTTACCTTCAAGACGAACTTTGGGGACAGAGAGCAAGAGTAGGGGCCTATTCGGGCAATGCGTTTTTGTTTGTTATTCATTCGTATCTGTGAGCATCCGACCACTTCCTACTTCTTCTTCTTCTACTACTACTTTAACGTTGCAATTCATGCATTCCATGTCGTCATGGATGAATTATAAGACTTTATTATGTTATAAGTTCTTATAATACATCCATGCGCGTCGTACATGGACGAACAGTGTGAGCAGTCAGATCGCATCTGAGCATCGGGTTGTATAGTGTGAGAAGAAGAATCGTGAGCTGTGAACTGTTAACCCCTGCGATTCACTTGTACAGTATGAGCAGCAGCTCAAAACCGCGATCGAAAAAGTCATGCAGTGGATGCCCGGCTTAAGATGGAAGCAGGCCAAGAGTAGCCTCGTAATGATGCATTAGAGCCTTGAGATTTGTTATGAACCTTAGAGCTCCATGATAAACAGTATCCAATGATTAAAGGCAATGAGAAGAACCATGCAAGTATAAAACATAACCATAATCAACCAGAGGCATAAAAGTAGCAGCAACAAGCTGCTTTTTTGCAGCAAAACAACACTTATTTCTGAAGTAAAAGCCCAGTCGCAGCCTTAGCTTCTTTACAAGCTGTTCAATATGAAGCTTAAACGACAGAGAATCATCGATTACAAACCCGAGGTACTTATAAGAAGATACAGACTCAATCACATGACCCTGAGCTGTAACAATAGAGAGTACTTTGTTTTTTCAGAATTCAAAACCAACTTTAGGTTGCTCAGATTTTCTTGCACAATTTCAAAGGCCTCCTATAGAAGACGAAGGGCTTGTTTCTATGTGGGGGCTGAGCAATAAATAACAGTATCATCTGCATATAAATGAAAATTAGCATTAGGGACATTAAGACAGATGCTGTTAATATACAGGGTTAATAAAAAGTGGTCCCAAGTTCAATCTAATCTAATCTAAATACAGTTGCCATTGCCCCTTTTTTCAAGCCTCAGCCTCCAATCAAATCTATTCTTAAAAAAATAAATGATGGTAGAAAATGCCAGAGCAAAACGGATCCATGAGTCTCACCCAGAAGTGGCAGGAGCACGGGGTAGTTATAGGGCATCACAAACAGGTTGACACAGTTCAGAGCTGTGCTGGCTTTTAGGTAGCCAAAGGGCTGGCCGAGGTCGCTGTACTTGGCACTGTTACACACAAACACCTAAAAGACAAAGAAAACACGATAATGTGATGAGTACCACAACAAGTACAAGATTTGCTCAATGAAAAGCAGAAATCTGCCAGGCAGAACATTTTTTAATGGTTTGCATTCAGAGCTCGCCTGAAGTCCTCTCGCGGCCCACGGGGGAGGCCCGCCCCACACTTTGAAAACCGCTGCTCTAACAGACTTTTAAATGAGTCTGTTCATGAAAACTGAAGCAACTGTTACCCAGTGGACTCTCACTCTCAATGTAAAGCACATCCAGCCCGTCTGGAGAGGAGCGTGCTCTATAAATATGCTATTGCTCTGTAGCTTTAGAGTTTTTTGTTCACTAAGCCTGTGATGAACAACGAGACGCTGCTGAACTACGACTGTAAACACGATCTGGTGTACGAGCCACGCATCATTAATATCCACTCATCCATTAACCCCATGATGAAGTGTGAACTATTTCTATATAAAGTAGAGAGCACTTTCAGCACTCCCTCTGGGATCTGTTTTCACCTCCACTGATCTCTGTCAGAATTTATATTTAACTAAATGGAACATGGCCCGTGGCAGCTGGATGTCTCAGAATGATGCAGACATTAAATAAAACAAGTTATGCTTTCATTTGACTAAATTAAGACACTAAACTGATCTGAATTTCCCTCTGGGGATTAAAGTGCATGCTGTTGTTTTGTTATGTAGTTTGGATGTAGGCAGGCTCATCCACACTGACAGTAAAAATTGCACTATTTCACTGCTGTGGTAATAAATTCCATAAATTCATAGCAATCACAAACTCTTATCATGGAAGCCCAGGCCACAAATTTGTCCTCATCCCAAGTTTCTCTATTGAGTTGAAACTTTCATAGTGGTTAGTCCCTGGGATGTGGTATCTTGATTTCAAGAGAGTCCTCCTTTGTAAAGAGGTGGATATGGATATGTACATAGAGGTTGATCTAATATCAACATTAAACCTGAAATTATTTAATCATTTTAGCCCCTATTTCTCTGCCCAACTCTCTAACACAACCATCCACAGAAATGACATCATTTAACATAAATCGAATTTAATTTTATCAGTTTAACCTGAGTTAATTGCAGTTATTTATATTTAACATCAGTCCTCTCGAGCGTTTCATCATCATAGATGCTAATGTTAAAATTAGACTGACCTCCTCTTCGTGGTTGTTATTAATTAAACCACCATAAAATCTACCTTTTCTCCCGTATACAGAATTTATGATGAGGACAGATTTATGGTCTGGGCGTCCATGAATTTGTCCCCATTATCAATGATCATTTTAGCCTCTTTGTTTCTGCCCCCCTCACACCCAACAGCTTCAGTGGATGACTGTCCAGCATGAATCTGGTTCTGCTTAAGGTCTTCTGCGCCTAACAGAGGTTATTTATTTCTCATCCATGTTGGGATGTATGCATATATACATATATATATATATATACATATATATATATATATATACACATATATATACATATATATATATATATATATGTATATGTATATGTATATATACATACATACATGTGTGTGTATATATATATATATATATATATATATATATATATATATATATATATATATACATATATATATATATATATATATATATATATATATATATACGTATACATACATACATATACATATTAGGGGTGCAACGGTTCAGTTTGGCCACGGTTCGGTTTGTATCTCGGTTTTGGGATCACGGTTTCGGTTCGGTTTTGGTTCGCGTTTTGCATTAAAAAAAAATGCTTTTAAGAAAACTATATTATGACAGTGCCTCTTAGTCTTAACTATTACTTGGCTTAAATAAAGTATTATGACATTTATGTAAAACACTTCAAATGTAAACACATGGTCAGAGTGCCTCTTAGCTCCCTGGCTAGTGTAGTGACTGACTTCTGAAATACAATTTACTATGTATTGTACATGATATACACTATACATGAACAAAACATAATCAGAGGTTAATATAGACATGATTATTACAAAGTTTATGCATTTTTTTTGTCCTACAATAGAGTTTTAGTTGTTTTTCCAGCTACAAGCATGATTAAACAATGCATAAAAGGAGGAGTGATGAGAAAAAGTGAGAGCGCTGGGCAATCGACTAGTGTCTCCATAACACACAATAAACAATAAACATGAATGAATCAAATGTTTGTTTATGATATCTGATAAACTTAGTTTATTAACACTGCGCCAACTTATTGAATAGATTAATCGGACTAAAATAACAAGTTTACAGGACGTGGAGACTCTGATGATACCGCTGTCCATCTCATCCGTGCGTATTTGTGCGCTGCTGTATGTCCCTATGAGACAGCGTCAGTCAGTGAACAGTCTGATCCTGTTTGATCTGCTCTCAGACAAACTAAGAAACATCAGAACAGATGACAAAAATAAGCTTTTGCCTTTTTTGTCACCTGTTCAGCGCTATGGCTCTGAGATGTTTTTCTCTCCAGCAGCGATCTGTCATCAGCAGGGTCGGCGGGAGAGACCCTGGTGCGGGAGAGAGCGTCCGCCTTCAGGTTTATAAGAAATAAAATATAGCCATAATTACTTTAATAAGAGCTCACTCAAGGTGAGCTGCTGTAACATCAGGTTCTACGTTATGGGAACAAACTTCTCCAGCACTGTAAAGCTCACTTTTGCTCTGCCCGTCATCACACGGTGCTGTGCGAGTCATTAATGTTACACTGAGCATGCGCGTCACTTCTGCAGTCTGAGCAGTTCACATCACAGTCTGCAGTCAGGACACATTCACAGGAGTGATCTGAACAGACAAACAAAACATCGGAATTGAGCATTAAGGGCTGCAGTGTGAACGTAGCCTGAGAAAGCGATACCTCTGGGTGATGAGGGCTGAGGTGTTGACTCATGTTGGACATGTTCGCTTTAGCGTGTCGGACTAGCGCTGAGCAATGCTTGCACATGGTTTTATTTTTGTCCACTGTTTTCTCTCTTTCGTCATTATAATCCATAAGGAAACCGAAATGTCCCCACACCGCAGATTGAACGAAGCCAGTGCTTCTTCAAACTCCGGTCTCTCCACCTCTCCGCTCGACATAACTTTTTCTTTCTCCTTAACTTCCGCCTTCTTCGTCTTAGCTTTTGTGAGGCCGAGCCGAGCGAGCCGAGCTACAGAGTGAGAGACGCCGCCCACTCGGCCATGTGCTCGGCTCCTATTACACCGTATAGCGATTGGATATTTACTAGCGGGGCGGGGTTTTGTACAGAGCTGTGCGGGGATGGGAGGAGGGAGGAGTTGTCTGCAGCCGGAGAACAGGCGAGAAATCCATCTCACAGCTGTAAGAAATGAATTAATTGCAAAACCGAAAAACCGCGCTTCATAAAGGCGAATTGAGCCGTGCAGGGCGAACCGTACGGTTCGGTTTTAAACCGTGAACCGTTGCACCCCTAACATATATATATATATATATATGTATATGTACGAACGTAAATAAACACACTTGTGTCTTATAGGGCTGAACGATTTTGGAAAATAATCTAATTGCGATATTCTCCCTCAATATTGCGATTTAATGTGCGATTATTTTTCAAGGTCCTCTTCTCATGTATTTTTCAACAAACAGAACCAATAAATCAATCTGTATTATAATAATATAAATTTAATAATAAGATTTAGTTTACATAATTTGTTCTTCCTTATAGGCTAGGCTTATGTTAAGATAAAGGCAAATGAAGCATGAATTAATACGAAAGATAGTTTATTTGTCTGCTTCAATTACAACCCTGTAACTCCCTGCTTAACGGTTTGGCAGAGGCCAATAAATTCACAATATCTGATGTATTAAAAAAGAACAAATTTCTGTCACTTTTTAAGGATAAAGAAATCTGCAAACAAACCAAAAGAGCTGATATTCTATTTGTGTGAGATTTAAAGGTTCAAAAAGCTAAAAGCTGGTATTACTTTTATAATAATAATCATTTTTAATTCTTAACCACTGATATGATTTATATATAAAAGTCTTTTATTAATCAAAACCATTTTTGTGTGTTTTCTCAAACATAGTATCATCTATTTAAAGTTATTTTCATTTCTGCTTTGTTGACAATTTTTTTTGCTTTTTCTGATGGATTTTGTCCCAAATATTTATGAATTTTTATGTCATCACATCATCAAATATTAACTGTTTAAATCTTTAAATCCCCGGCCAAGAGCATAGCCGGTGTTTTGTTTGTAGTTTTTTCTGTTCCCTGAAATGATGACAGAATCATATTAATGATCTGATTTGTTCTATTTCTTAAAACATTAATATTAAATATAATTTATTGATGACCTATGCCAAACAGTTGAGCTGGTAGTTAAAGGGTCAAAGTAAAGAGTTAGTCTTGAGGAAATATTTGATTTGATTCAGTGTTGTTCAAACAAAGTTTGATTGATTGAGGACTTTTACTTATTAACAATGTTTTTTATTTATTTATTTCAAAAGATACAAGCCTTAAAATATGTGTATGCAACAAATGAAAGGGTCCATGGAAACTAATATTTTTCAAATTGTTGGAAGGAAATACAAAGTTGAATTTTTGCTTTGGAAATACACAGACTTGGCAGAATAAGTGACACAGAAAGTCAAGAAAAAGGAAATATAATTTCTTTAAAACCCCTGCAATAACAAAAATCAAATTAATTTAATCAATGTATCACCCAGCCCAAGGAGATAGCAGTGAAAGTGTGTGCAGTGAAGAGAAGTTTTTAGATGGTTAAAAATATGACAGAAAACCTCGCTATAAAAAAATCACACAAAAAACAGGTCATCAAATATAGATTTGGTCTGAAGGGTTAAAAGCAAATTATTTTAAGCTTCATAAAAACTGGTCTTTGTGCGGCTGGTTGTGCAAGCATGAAAGCATCCATGAGTCAGAGTTATAACAAGCATCATAAAAACTTCTGGATGTAACCTCTAATGCTACATTCCAAGATTCCTCTTGTGTAGTTGTTGTCACTTTGTTCACTTATATCCATTTATCCCATTTTTTTATTTAAAATATAGCAGTTAATATCTCCATTTTGACCCCTAGAGAATACAAAAACATCCTGCCAGTCTATCGACCAATCAAATGTCATGTTTTCTTCATCATGAGCAGCCAAAAGTCAACAAGAGACAGAAGTTATCTGTACTTTTCATAATGAATCAACAAGGAGGATTGAGTAATGTCACATGCCCGTTTAAGCATCTGAGACAGAAACTGCTTCCAGGAGTGGCACACATTACTAAATAGAGTTAAAAATGTCAGGAGAAAAAAGTAAATGTTTCAAAAGCTTTTGCTCCAAGTTCTTGTGCATACTTTAATTGTGTTTCCTTAACAGCTAGGGCTGGATCATTCATCGTTGATTTGTTTGACTTGTGTAAAGTTCTGTGAGATTTTAATGTTGTTTTGAGTTTTTTGTCTCTGTGGTTAAAAAACAATCTTATTATTTTCTTATTACTTTTATTCTAATAGCCCAGGTTGTCCTAGAAAAAATAATTTACCCTGACATGATTCTGCTTGAAAGAGTTTGAGTTTTACATCCATTATTATTATTATTAAAAACCCAGGTGGATCAAAAGTAGCCTTTCAGAGCAGACAGACCTGCCTGATTCTAAAATCATGCATCTCCGACTTGCCAGCCTCCATTATCCAACGGCTTCACTCAACTAAATGCTTAACTGAAGAGAGGTGGGAGCAGCAGGAGCAGCGGGAGCTGCAGGCGTGACTACAACAGGAAGTGACTTGACAGGAAGTGAAGTCACTTCCTGTTGTACAAATAATAGTGGCTAATGGTGCGTTCCAGTTGTAGTCGGAGGTCGGAATTTCCCACTTCCGAGTAGGAAATTCTATCTGGAACGCCCCCCGAGGTCGGAATATCCTACTCGGAACTCGGGGAGACCTCACCACCCCCAAGTTGACGATCAAAGATGGCAGCCCCCAGTGTGAACAGTTATTTAGCTCCTCTAATATTCGATTTATTTGCACTTCTGACTAGTGTGTGTTGCTCTAGATCAGCTGTATACATAGTATTGTTAGACTTATATTTACAAAAATGCTGCCATAGTGATAATCACATTCTTCAGGTGAAGTTTGTGAACAACAACACAGGCATGCTAACAACGGCTAACAATAGCCTGGTCGATCGGCACGTTTTCCGACTTCAACTGGAATGCAGACAAGTCGGCGATGACGTCACTCCCATTTCCCAGCTCCCAGTTCCGAGGTAAATGGAACGCAGCATAATGTTGGTTAGCCTGTGGTCATCATGGTTATTCAGTTACACTTAGCACAATTTGCTCTCCTCATAAGTTTACCTCATAGGGATTGTCTTTGAAGAGGTTCATGTCACAAATAAGTGTTAAATGATACACCTGTGTGGTATAATTAACTGTAAAATGATAGTCTTAAGGTATTTGAGCCAGCGGCTAACGGCCGCTAGAGCTAACGGTTAAGAAGGGCAAACAACAGTTAGCTGTGGTTAGCTGTCAGCGGTAGCGGCTAACAACAGCTAGCGGCTAGCAACAGTTAGCCACTACGGCTAATGGCCATTAACTGTTGTTTGCCCTTCGCCATTAGCCATAGCGGCTCACAGTTAGCCGTTAGCCGCTACGTTTAGCTGCTCCAAATGCTACGTCCTAGCAGGGCTGGTTGATATGGATTGGTCTGGGATGAGTCAAACGATTGTCCAATCACAAGCTGCTGTTGTTTTTGAAGGTTCTGCCCCTGAAAACATTTTCGTAGGGCTCCTCCCCAGACGGATTAGAGAAATATATCCAATATGAAACTGTCCATCTATGTCAGGTTAGATCAAAAGTACCAAAAAGAACAATCTAACATTCTCGTACCTGCCAGCAGGTGTGCGGGGACTTCCTCTCCAGTATGTACTGAGTGAGTGGCGAGGGCTCCAGCTCGTACTTGTCGAAGGGAACCTTGTCGATCACCATGGGCTCAGCGTCCACACAGGAGAATCTCACGTGGGGGTGGGCTGAGCGGGGGGGCTGTTGGGGACACAGAGGAAGAGGTTAACTCTGAGCCACTGAAAAACTGAGTTGATGGTTTTAATAATATCCTTGTTAGACTTAACAGTTCTTTTTGTTCTCTGCCAGGGACGTGACTCTGAATTTCTAAAGCCTTTAGAGGTATCGGGCTAAAATCTGCCGCATTGTTGAAGGGTTACACCCACATTTTGTTGTTTTCATGTCTTGCATCACTCATGAGTCCATGACAAGCAGAAACCATTCTTTAAACTGTGTAAAGTAACAAGGAAGAGATAAACAAAGGTCACCACCACTTATTAGCTTAGCTAAACACTGGGAGTCAATGGGTAGTGTTAGCCTGTCTCTGCCTATAGTCATTGGATAAACTCTTCAGCAACTCTGAACGGTCCTCTGTTCTTGTTGTGACATGTTTTTACAAGTGTTAATCTTAGTCTAAAAATAGTTAACATGACAAAGCAGTAAATAAATGGTTCACAACAAGTACACAGGACTGTTTAGAGTTAAGAGTTATTTTTAAAACAATAACAACGTTGCATAAACTTTCAAAAAGATTCTAGTGACAAATAGGACTGAACGATTTGAGAAAATAATCTAATTGTGATTTTTTCCCCAATATTGCGATTTACTTTGCAATTGTTTTAATGTTTCTCATCTTATGTATTCTTAAACAAACATAAGCAGTAGATCTTTTTATAGTAAAACCAATATGACATTAAATTAATCTAAGGATAAAAGATTTGAGAAAAAGTGGAGAAGTGAAGAACAGAAGCAAAATAGGTATGAAATTGTAAAAACTGGGTAAAAAAAATGGTACGAAAGCGGAAAAAAAGTTAATAGGTGCAAAATAGGTATGAAATTGCAAAAAAAAAAAAAAAAAAAGGGGAAACATTGGCAAAAAAAATCCAAAAGTGGCTTAGGAAAATTGATTATGGCAGCAAAATTGGGAATTAAATTTGAAATTTGAAAAAACATGTAAAAATTCCAAAAATGGTTCTGACAGTGGACAAAAAAAGATGAATGGGGGCAAAATAGGCATAAAGTTGTAAAAATGGGTTTAAAAAAAGGTAAAAATGGTCCAAAAGTGGGAAAAATGTGTATGAACAGAGGTAAAAAATACGCATGAAATTGCAAAAAACTACATCACAATGCCAAAATGTTCAACAGATTTTGGGCTAAAAATATTGAACCTTCTGCAATTTGAAAATTGCAACAAGCCATATTGCAATTCAATCTAATTTGCAATTAATTGTTCGGCCCTAGTGACAAATGCAGACTCCAGTTTGATATCACAGCAACGGAAAGAGTTAAAATCCAAAATCTTTCATGCTATAAGGCTAAAATCTGCTGTGCCTAACAGAGGACATCCTGTTCTTCCCATGGAGCGATCGTTTTTAAGGAGTGTTAATCACAGCAGGATTTCTGCTTTTGCAAATGTCATGAGAAATAAGTTGTTCAAAGTTACAAGTTGTTGGTGTTTGTAATGCAAGTAACAGTTTTGGACAGGAGATTGTCTTTGTTAACTTTTAAAGTGTTTTCACCTGATGGCGTGAGGTTTTCCTGATCAACAACAATCATCTCACAAGTAAAACTGATCTAACAGACACATAAAAATCATTCTGGGAGGAGAGAGAGCTGCTGTTCATCTGTCAGCTGATGATGTCTCTATCAGCTATTTTATCTTTAAAAGTCTTCATCCACCCCTACACTTTCAATGTGGTGAAAAAATAATCGTGAAACCTACTTTATGACGTCCACAGATTGGATTAGAAGTTGAGTGTAGTCTTCTGTTTAGGGTATTTCCATGGCTTTAAAAAATATTTAATAGTTCCTTTATCAAAAACTTTCTCCTTGGCATTAATAAAACTTCTAGAGACAGTGATGCTCAACTCACACAATAACTTTCTATGATTGTTTTTGCTATTGTTGCTGAGGGGGTTTTGGTCCAACACAGAACCACATGCATAAATACGAGAAATAATAATTCTGTTATTGACTCAAAGGACCCGCTGTCTAGAGAAGTTCACTTTATTATATCGTTGTGTCTCTCTTCCACTAAGCCTACTTTATTTTAAATTACCAAAAAGGTTTAACTGTATTTTTCTGGGTCTATAAAAAAAAGTAAAAAAAAAAGTAAAAGACCTTTAAATCCAGAGTGTGTCATTCAATATAAACTGTAGTTTTAGTTATTAAACTGTGTAATACATCACCCATATTTCTTTTTTATGATTACCATGTCGCTGCTTCCCTTTTTAAACATTGTGGGAACTGTCTGACCTTTTGTGTTTCACTGTCTGAACAAATTAAGAAATGCATGGACTTTAACTGTGTGCCTGTTTTACTGCCAGATTAGACTTCTTTAGACATTCACTTTCTCTTGTGCACTAGTGTTTGAATTGACAGAGAACCTTGGTTTTGCAGAGTTTAAGGATTACTCTGGTCATTTCTCACTCTCGATCATGTCCAGACTAACTTTCTGCATTGGTTGCAACAGTGCACCTACAACATTTTTTTAAGGTGCAACAGCATAAAAATTAGATGCACCTAAATTTTTTATAATGTCATTTTTAATGCCTTTAATTTAATAAGGTCACCATTTTATCACTCTCCATAACTTTTATATAATGTAAATGATTTTAAACAAGAATAAGATGTAAAGAAATACTTGTCCTTATTTGAAGCAAAACTATATATCAAAAGAAAAACAAAGTTTAAAGTGCTTCACTGAATGAAATTGACAAATTCAAACTAAAACATTAAGCAAAAAAATAATAATTTTAGAATAAAAGTGCTCGTGCTTAAGTGCTTTACTGAACTGAAAAATGAAAAAATATCCGGATTTTAACAAACCAACAACATAAAATTTAACTGGATGGTCTTATTCTCCAGTAAATTTGAACCTAGAAAAGACTTCACACACTATAGTCAATATTTACACAACTGAAACTAAGGTAAATAATGAAAAAACAATTCTCAAACTATTTTATAAAAAAAGACATAAAGGACACACCATTTCATTACTTTTTTCTTTTTTTTTCTATTTTGTGGCTTTTTTTTCCTTTACAACTTTATGTTTAGTCGGGTCATTTGTCCTCAGTCTGTTACAGGCAGTGAGTGTGAACACTCATCTCTGAGCCCGTTTGACTAAGAAACTCCCCCTTAACAGGAGAAAGGACTGAACAAATAGAGATGTTATAGTCAACGCTACTTTGTTTTGCTTGTTATTGTTGTTAATTATTAAGAATCTGACAGTCTCTAAGACAAATTCGGCAGAGCTTCGCTGCTTCTTCAGAGTTACCACTTCCTGATGAAAACTGACACCACAGTCGGGCTCCACCTGGGCTCATTTGCATACTAACAGGTGATTGGATGATGACTGAGGGCTGTGTTTGGGTGTGCATGTGTTTGGGCGGGCCTACAGCCTGCAGCCTGTGAAAATGCAACGTAGGGACAGAGAAAAGAGAGGAAGCAGGTGCTGTGTCTTGTTCGTTTTCTGTGGATTTTTCCACTACCTCCGTTACTTTTGTCAACTTAAATTTGTAAGAGTGCGCGTTACATTTTTTCTTGGCGAACCAGTGCACCCAAGAAAAACTGTAAGGTGCGCTCTCACAAAGTTTGGGTGCATGTGCGCCCAAAATGGCTGCACTCTGGAGCCCTGCATGTTTTGCACAGGGTCCCCACTCTTTTCTAGAAATCATTTTCCAGGACTTTTTCCAGGACTTTTTCCAGTGTCACATAACCAACTGAAGTTACATTGTTGCTGTGGGCAGCTTTCAATTCTAGTAAGCCTTTTAAAAAACAAGATTAGAGGCTGATGAACAACATCTCTAGCCACTGATCATATTGATCTTAGAATTTCTTTGTTTCCAACTCTCCAGAACCAACATTGTATGTTAGCCATCTGTTTAGTCTGGTTTTTATGTGTCTTACTATTGTAAATTTATGGTTATAGTAATTTTTTTTATCTATAATTACTCTGCTTTTTATGAATAGATTTTGTTAATTTAGCCTAAATTTTGTTTTGTCAATTTTTTATCATTTCTTTTTGTCCTCATTGTTTTGAGTTTTTATATTTTATGTCTTAACTTGCATTATTTTACCTACTCACATTTTTTGGCTGCGTGTACATTAGTTACCAAGTACATTTTTACTTCATTTTCTATGTTTCAAGCTAGAAGGAAGACAAATAGTTTTCCAGGACAATTTAAGCTTTTCCAGGACATTTCACTTTTTTCCTCATTTTCCATTTGTTTTCCATGACTGGAAAATTGGGTAATCATTTTCCAGGTTTTCCAGGATGCGTGGGAACCCTGTTTGCAGTTGTTCAGTCAAATACACAGTTCAATCCACGACCACTGAAACGCTGTTCTGTTGGGTTTTCTTACCAGCGTGGGAGAGTTCTGGTCCGGCCAGAAGCCCTCGGGGATGGGCCAGTGACCGATCGGGACACCGGTTTTAGGATTGGGTCGTACGTAGATGAGCTTGTGACAGCAGTGCCAGGGCTGTGGACCAGACTTCAGTGCCTCAGGTGGAGCATCTGCACAGGAAAACAAACCACATTCATGGAGCTGATTTCACTGCAGTTACTCACAGAACAGTGTTCTGTACTGTATTAAAAACAACATGATTTTCAGACTGAAGCGTGTGTGGGCAGTTAAAAAACAAAAGGTGGGAGCTTAAACAGAGACATCCACCAGCAATTTATGGACAAGAGAAGCTGAAAAAAGGATTAGAAGAGAACAGTGAGTGGGAGAGGAGAGAGTCTCTGCTAATCAGGCAGATGCACTACGGCAGCTGCTAAAAACATCTTGAAAAGAAAAGAGTCAAGGAGGAATTTCATGAAGACAAGCAAAGGTGCAGCTCACCTTCTAAAGGAGGGGGGTCAGGCCCTGTTTTCTCAAAGTTTATCACCACACCGCTCTGGATTTTCTGCACGAGAGACTCCAAACACTGATTCAACATACGCTGAGAAAACACACTGTAGGAGCGACCTAAAAAAACAGACAAAACACAGAAACATAGTTATTGAGGCAGAAATGCAGGTACATAAACAGTGCTGAATGCTGCTTTGTTTCTCTGTATAAAGATTGAATCCTTGAATCTATTCCGGCTTGGCTCTCTGTCATGTTAGGGCTGCAGTAATAAGTCTGAACCACTAGAGGTCAGTGGGAAAAAGCTGAAGCAGTAATCTGTGCGCTTCCCCTTCCTCACTTTTTCTGCTCACCAGTTTGCTGACTGCCCTCAAACCAAGTTAATCAGACCCTGATAAATGCCGTCATTCATTTATACTGCATTTTGTGTCACTCAGTGAAGCATGGAAGAACAACTTTTCAAAATATCCAACGAAGAATCTCCCAAATCTCCTGCCCTGCCTCCAGCCTCCAACCTCCTCCGCTGCGTGCTTGGAGCCGAGTGGGTCATGTTCAGTGGATTTATCAGAAGTTGAAAACAGCTGCCTGCTTCAGCTGGGGCACAATTGAGGCTGAATTACACATTAAATGAGGCATTAAACCAAAACAGTGAGTTTTAACTGACTGGAAGGCTCGGTGCAGCTGTGAGAACTGCAGGAACAGATGACTGTTCTCTTTTGGTTTTGTCATAATGTGTGAACGTCTCCATATTAACATGCAGCCAGGGTGTCTGCAGATACATGTTCATAAAAGTTTATGTTAATAAGGACATTTTACCACCTTACTGTAACAAAAACATCAATGTCTTCAGAGCTGAACTACATTTAAAGGTTAAAAGTGACAGAAATCTGGTACTGTGCAAAAGCTTTTGGCCACAACAATCTCTATTTTAGCAAAGTCTATGTCACTATTATACCTCAGTCAGCTGATTAAGATTCAACCAGAACCAGACGAACTTCCACAGCAAAATGGCTCCTTCTTGCAAAAGGCAGGATTTACTGCTTGAATCTAATACAAGTTTAACTCTCTTTGGGGGAATGTTATGAAATAACCGTGTCATAAATAAGACCAGATTCACACAATAACTGTGAGGCAATATGAAAAGATTATACTGTTGTCTCATTTCAGTGTAATAAAATAACAAATGACTATCACAAACCAGAAATGAGAGGCACTCAGAGAGAGCAAACCTCCGCTAAGGTAGCTCATATATTGCTGTTACATGACCAAGCAATAGTTTCATGATAAAGTTAACAGCATAATATGATTCCTCTACCCTGAAAACTGACACCTAGCACTCAGAATCATTGTGATATAATTATCGGTTATTGAGCAAAACCAATTGTTTGCCAATGGTGGTTATCTGGATCACCACCAAAATCTAATCATTTTTAAATTGGGCCATTACCAACATCTCCTGAAAACTTCAGTAAATCTGTCCAGTGGTTTTGTGTAATCTAGCTAACAGATAAACAAACATAAACCAGCAAAAACAAAACCTAATTGGAGGAGGAAATTACTGATTCTGATATAACTCAAGAAAAAAATCAAACAGCTTTGAAAACTGGTATCAAGACAATAAATAATAGAAGTCCTTGACACACCATTGGGTGCTGTTTCACTTTTATTTGTCAAATAAAGGTGCTCCAAAAAGCATAAATGTTGAATCTGTAACTCATCCATGAAACAATTCCTGGATCCACATTCATGTTTGTATCACCAACAAAGTCCAATCACTTCTCATTTGTGCCATGCCAAATATTCTCTGGAAAAGTCACCAAAATCTGTTAAAATCTTTTTAGTTGGGACGCAAGATACTATCCTTAAGATATCAGTATCAGCAGATAAGAAATGTTGATATATTTACTAGGGATGGGATGACATATCGCTTGGCAATAGTACGTGATTAAAAGCATCGAGTTTGAAAAAAATGGATCGCGAAATAAAGACGTCACGTCCGGTAACAGCGCATGTGACCAGAAGTGACGACAACAAACATTAGCACCAACTACCTTGCCTCCAAAAAGCCGAATGATGGAGTTGAATGAGGTCGAAATTGAGGACGCTCCGCCTGGATACAAGTCATCTGTCTGGCAGTATTTTGGCTTTCTCATTAAAAAAGACGAAGACAGCGAAAACGAGCCTACCGCTCGTTAGCATACACTCTCTCTAACCTCTCTAGGGTTAGAGAGAGTGTTATTGTTTGTGTTTGGCCTGTTAGGCCTTGTGTTTTCCTGTGTGCAACTCAAACAAAAATAAATAAGTTGTAATTACACAGTAATATTTTTTCTTTTTACTTTTTTGATATTGTATCGTGACATATCGTATCGTGACCCGGGCATATCGAGGTGCAGCGTATCGTGAGTTTAAGTGTATCGTCCCATGCCTAATATTTACTGTTGATATTTCATTCAAGGATTTAGCATTTATTTCACATTGTTTCATTCGTGTTAATTTCGAATTACAAGTAAAAGCAGTGGAAAAAAGCAGATTTTATGTAAACAGAATAGCAAATCAATGTTTGTAGCTCTTGAACAGGGCATATTAAAGTACTATTATGGGATATATTTCCTTATAACAGCTGAAAATAAAAGCGGTACGGTAAGGCACGGTACTTTAGTAATTTCTGTAGATCAGTATCAGCCAACATGAGGTTTGAAATAGAAGCACATTGGATATCGGTTAATATTATGCATCCTACTTTTTGTATGCATCTCTTTGGTGGAGGTAAAAAAATATAAACAAATTTCTACATACTGCTAGAACTTCACAAATTATCTGCAATATTTCTGTGTGCTGCGGTTGTAAAAATATTTACTCTTGAAAACCATCAGTCCAAAATGTTAAGCTCTGCTTTAATTTTGTCATCAGTGGTGTAAAATGACAAAATCTAGTAATTTAGTCATAGTTTTGACAAAAGAGAAAAAAAGACATCGTCTAAATTGGAAAAATGTGTTGGCGATATTTGAAGAAGTTGCTACTGAAGGAACATGGCTGATGGCAAAGACCATGAGCTAATAAAGCACTATTCTAGTCTCTCTGACCCAAGGCCCCCGTAAGGAGGGGTTAAAAAGATTTTTCTGGGACCAGCCTCACAGGGGACACATCAAGGTTACAGAAATGGTCCGTACTAATTTAAGCACCATAACCAAAATTTACTTTTACCATGAGTTCTCACATTTCATATCAAAGACACAAACAAAGTAATTTATTTACAAGTCATTGAGTAAAATATTCCAAAATATAACCCCCGTTTTTAATGCAACAGGCCTTTTTATATAACATAAGCATTTTAAAACGCACGGTCACATCTACCCATCCACACACATTCACTCTTACGTATAAACTCTGAACCATCAGTGAGTAATGATAATAATAATAATAATAATAATAATAATAATAATGATAATGATAACGGTAATACTAATAAAAATAATGATAATGATATGATAATAAGGATAATAATAAAAATGATAATAATAATAACAACAATAACAATAGTGAAAATAATAATGAGAATAATAATTATGATAATAATAATAATAGTAATAACAATAACAATAATAATAATAATAATAATAATAATAGTAATAATAATAATGACAATAATAATGATAGGGAATAAAATTAAAAATGATATTACAATAATTATAATAATAATGAGAATGAGAATAATAAAGATAACAAAAATAACGATATAATAAAAAATAAAAATAATAACGATAATAATAATAATAATAATAATGAGAATAAAATGATAATAATAAAAAAAAAATAATAATAATAATAATTAGAATAATAATAATGAGAAGAATGATATGTTTTGGTATAGCACTTTTTAAAACAGAGGTTGCTTTGACAAACAGGCAGGAACATACAGACAGGAGAGTACAAAGAGCAAAGAGAGAAATAACAACCCAAAAAGCTCAGTTTAAATTAAATAATCCTTCAGACGAAAACAAAAAGCACAAAAGACACCAGCACAAAAAGAACCAGAGAGGAGAGCGTCAGTGTTTCAACGGTGGATGGAACTGACAAAGCTTCACAAAACCTGAAGGAAACTTAAAACCCAAAAAGCACACACAACAACTCATGACCAGTCCACACCCCACCAGGACACAGCAACACACAAGAGGCAGTAATGACTCGTTGGGTGACTACGTCCTGGAGAAGGTGCAAACCGACATGCACGGGAGCTTCCTCCAGTGAGTCCAGGCCCACGATTCGAAGGCTCTTTTCATATGTCATATGAGTGAGTGTGAGTTACTCATCAGTATGAGCAAACTCATTCACACACGTTCATACTCACTCCCATCATTCTAATGCAGCAGTAGACCTGTGCTTAAAATACCTACACAGCAGAATATCGGCACACCCTCCTTGGGGATACATTGGTGCAGCCTCAATAGCCCCGTTTCCACTAGAGCAGGGGTGTCCAAACTTTTTGCACCGAGGGCCACATAAAGAGGAATACATAGACAACTAAGCCACTTTCCGCGCCTCACTTTCAGCCTATTGAAGTTAAAGTTTCAAAGTTTATGGGAGGGTTATCATCTGTCAAGGGGCCTTTGTAACCCTGGGCTATTACTAGATTCACACCAAGTACAGACGAGACCTTTTGAGCACCAGAGATGGGAGACACTGACATCTTATCTTCACTTTCAGACACAAAACAAGAGTAAACTGCAGGGATGTTTGTGCTTGAAGATGGATATCGCAGTATACTTTGTAAATGAGACCTTGTTGCAAAGTAAATACAGCAGAAAATGTGCATGATTTATGGTATTTGCTGCTGTAATCAAAATGTCTTGATTCCTCAACTGTTTCAGGGGCCAATTCATATTGGACAGCGGGTTGCATTTGGCCCCCGGGCCGCAGTTTGGACACCCCTGCACTAGAGGGTTCAGTTCAGTTCGTCTAGGTACGGCTCGCTTTTCCATAGCTGAAAGCCCCGTTTCCACCATGCGGTCCGGTATAGTTTGGTCTCAGGCCCTGTCAGGTAAAGCCTGATCCTGTTTGTGTTTCCACAGCCAACTGGACCCTACTTGGTAGGCGGCGTATGAGCCGGATGCTGATAGCATGACGTCATAGCAGCGCGACACTGTGTACCCGGCTATTAAATACAACGGCAAAGAAAATGCGACACAGTAAACAATGAGCAACGGCGGAAGACATTCAGCAATTCTTCTGTTTTTGTGGTCAGCATGTGTTTTTTTGTTACGAAGCGCAACCAAGCTTTGTGTTCAGAGAAGGCTTTGTGCCGCGAGAGTTATCTTCACGAAGACAAGTGGAGATTTAAACATGGCGGGGTTATGTGTTGTTCTTTATTACCGCTGTCACACGGGAAGTGATGTCTCCTTCGACCAATCACCGGACTGCAGTGTTTCTAGCTCCACCTTCTGGGGTCGGATTGGTATGCTTGGCACCCCAACAGAAGGGTCGCAAAAAGTAGGATGGTATAAGCCCGGTTTTAGGCTATGGATATACGCCATAAAAAGTGAGCTCTACTGAGACGAACCGAACTGAACTCTCTGGTGGAAACGGGGCTTAAAACCTGGCAGCTTAAAGTTCATTAATGAATATGTTCCAGAAATGTAAATTTTCAAATACTGATTTTTTTCCAAATTTAAACGCTTCATTTTAGTCTTTGTTAATAAGCTAGACCAGAAAAAGTTACCGCTTTTCTCCAGGAGAGGGCGACATGTTTTTCTTCGTCCATCTCTACCTTCATTCTATCTCATTTTGTTAGAAGGGTTTCGGACGTTTTCTACACTGATTATCGCTGCTTTTAGGTGAAGCCCAGTCTTTTGAAGAGAGAGTAAAAACAGCTGGTTAAAACATATTGCTGAATAAATCCTAAAAACAGACTCACATGTGATGTGTATTTTTCTTGATATAGTCTGTTGGCATCATCAATGTTCATCTTTTTCACTGGTGTTAAAAAAGCTAACTAAAGATTTCAAAAACCAGTAACACCATAAAATAGCAATTTAAATCGAATCAGCATCTAAAAAATTGCAAAAAAACGGAATCAGGAGAAAAGTGAATGGTCCCAGCCCTAACTATTACAGTTCCTTAAAATGTAAAATGCAATCTGTTCTCAGTCTGAGACGCTCTGTTGGAGCTCCTGTCACTTTAAGGCCTCCTTCCCCAGTAAGCCCAGTCTTCTGATTGGTTGACTGGTCTATTGTATCGTAGTTTAAATTTCAACTACAATTCCTGTCTCCCACAATTATGAAAACTGAATAATCAAGGTTAAAAGATGACTTGAGCCCAGGACATGTTGTTCCATCTTTAACTAATTTCAGGTATTTTAATTTTTTCACTTGTATTCTTAATGTTTTAAATTACAGAGCGTTTATGTAGCAAAAACCGTGATCACATTTTCCATCAAAATAACCTTGATTATGATTTTTTTTTACCATAATCGAGCAGCTCCTCTCTAATCTGTGTTAGTGACCAATAAATGTGGATAAAGTTGTAAATTTGCAGCAGCATCGTAACAGAAGAAGAAGGTCAAAGAAGAAAGATCATGACTCAGCCCGTCTTAAACACAAACACCTGGTTTGTCTGATTCAGCCCTCTGTGTGTTCAGTCCCACAAACTTGACCTCGAATGACCCTGCTGTGCACTCGTTCACTCCGTGGATTCAAAAGGCCATGGCTTTGTGTCAGGTCTGCCATCAGCAGTACTGGACAGGCAGCGTGCACTGTAGACCGTCCGTGACAATGGAGCTGTGTCATGATCTGCATTCAGCACCACTGACACAGAGCTTTGCTGCTCTCTCTGTTAATCTTAACCTGCTATCAGCATCGTTCTAGTCTGTTCCTCCTGCGGGCTGCTTCCACAACCAGGGGGCATGAGGACGGGATAAAAGTGTACTTCTAGCAGATGTCAGAAAAGTTAAACGTGGATTATTCTCATGCCCTTTATACCAATGTCTTTGTGATGTCAAGCTAAGGTGGAAACAGCAGAAACTCCCTGGAGCATCTGGCAGAAAAGCATTTAATACCAGGTTAGCCATGTGTTTGACAAAGAAAAGCAGACTGTTTTCATCACAGAAAATCAACAGGAATCAAAAAGGAAATTATTAAGAATTAGGGCTGAACGATTTGAGAAAATAATCTAATTGCGATTTTTTCCCCCAATATTGCGATTTACTCTGCGATTGCTTTAATGTTCCTCATCTTATGTATTCTTAAACAAACATAAGCAATAGATCTGTTTATAGAAAAAACAATATGACATTAAATTAATCTAAGGATTAAAGACTTGAGAAAAAGTGGAGAAGTGAAGAACAGAAGCAATATAGGTATGAAACTGTAAAAACTGGGTAAAAATGGTATGAAAGCGGAAAAAGGTTAATAAATAGGTGCAAAAAAAAGGTATGAAATTGCAAAAAAAAAAAAAGGGAAAAATTGGCAAAAAAAATCCAAAAGTGGTTTAGGAAATTGACAATGGCAGCAAAATTGGCAATTAAATTTGAAATTAAATTTCAAAAACCATGTAAAAACTCCAAAACTGGTTCTGACAGTGGACAAAAAAAAGATGAATGGGGGCAAAATGGGCATAGAAATTGTAAAAACAGGGCTAAAAAAAAAGGTAAAAAATGTCCGAAAGTGGGAAAAAAAAGTGTATGAATAGAGATAAAAAAATAGGCATGAAATTGCAAAAAACTACATCACAATGCCAAAATGTTCAACACATTTTGGGCTAAAAATATTGAACCTTCTGCAATTTGAAAATTGCAACAAGCCATGTTGCCAAGCCATATTTAATCCTTTTTGCAATTAATTGTTCAGCCCTATTAAGAATTGAGTTGTGTCAATTCCCATCCCTAGCAGGAACCCAGAAATGAAATTACAAGGAAAATCAGTTTGAATGACTGCAAAGTTTTGAATACAAATAAATAAAAACATTTTGCAAAGTTGTTTCAGGAAAACCTTAAAGGCATTTCCTTGAACTGCAAACAAGTATGATAAAGTCTATCCATCAAGGAAAAAACAACTTTGGCTAACATTTTACAAAACTCAAGTTCAGTTATCAGAAACTGTGTTTACAGATGGAAAGTGAACCACACAGTGAGGTTCGTTCATGGCTCAATCATGGATGTATTATAAGAACTGGACAGCGTGGCTCCACCTTCTACCATGTAACGGTTTTGAAGCCATAATTTCCCCCGTCAGGGCGCCCCCATTGTGCAGCCAGTAGAGAATCTGGACCATATCTGGATGTAGTTGTCGTAAACTGTCGCAAAACTCCCCAGCATACACCGTACACAATCATTGTGAAGCTGCCGTAAACCGCGGTTATTTTTTAAACTCTAATAACTGATGAAAAAGAAATTTTTCAGAAAAAAGAGGACTTGGGAAAAACACAGCCCAATAATACTTTCATATCACCACAGCATACGGATGGGAGAAATATTTCTACGAGGTGTATTAATTTTTTGAAGTTTCACCACGGCCCGTTCAGATGAATGGGGGAGACGGAGATTTGACCTATACTGCAGCCAGTCAGCAGGGGGAGCAGTTTTCGTGGTGGCTTCAATTCAAGCCCAGCGACATGACGTCCATGTTTTTTACAGTCTATGGGCTCAATAGGCACTAGGGCTGGACAATTAATCAGATTTTGATCATGATTTCAATTTTGCCATCTGACAATCATAAAAACATTATAATCGAAGAAAAACAATTAATATGCCACACAGTGTGGAGTGCAGTGTATGCAAGTTCCCGTGCTTCATAGCGCTTCTGTGTTCAACGTGCAGCCACAGCGAGTGTGTGTGACTTGTGTGGATCAATAATACTGTATGTGCCACTCGCTGGTTCTTTAAAGTTGTGTTTAAATCAATACTGAAGTTTTTAAATAAATGAATAATTGTCTATATTAATTGTGATTTCAATATCACTTAAAATAATCGGGATTCTTATTTTTACCATCATCGTCCAGCCCTAATAGGCACTACTGAAATAATATAGTTGTGCTTTGTGTATTTACAGTTTTCATTTGTTGCTGCCCTTTTCTCTTTGTATTTACTCATTGAGTCATTGCACAGGAATGAAGAGACTTCTGCTATAAGAAGGACCAATGTGCTAGTTGAGCCAAGAAACTACGCAACTGCTCAGAGAGGAGAGGCAGCAATATGCACTTACGATCACAATATGAGAAACCTACGTTTGCATTATCTGTGGCAGGAGTCGGGATGAGGATAGTCCGGCATTTGCCAATCGAGGATACTGCTATTGACACTCGTAGCAAGGCCATGTAACATAGCATCATCTTGTTAAACCACCAAGAGCAAAAAGAACATCAGGGGGAAAATAAACTCCAAGCACATCAGCACAGTGCATCAGTATTTAGCCTTACTACGATCTGCTCAGCATGACATGGGAAAAACAGCTGAGAACTCTGCCACAGGATTCATAGCATGCTGGCTTCTGCAGAAGGAAAAATTCCATCCATCTGCTCTACACAGCCATGAAACGCACCCACAAGTTAAAACACTATAATCCATGTTAGTCAAACGTTTTCTTATTCTGCAGCATACCTATGTAATGAACAACACATATCTGGTCCTTCTTTAGAAACTCTTCCATCGCCACAGGATATTGTCTCAACTTCCACGCCCATGGTTGTGCTTCCCAGAGGGCTAGCTCTGAAATACGCAGCCTACAGATTTGACAGCCACTGTCACCCGTTGATGTGGCTACAAGTTGCTAGAAACAAACACTAAGACTCTTAGGTTATGTTCACACGGACACTTCTGACTTAAAGACGTAAAGATTTTTCCTTTGTGTTTTCAAATTCTTCTGCGTTCAGATGACAACGTTTGAGAGGTATGGACCCGCGGTAGTGTGCATGCCGGTTCAATAGATGGCGCTGTAGGTCTGCAGAGAGGCAGGGCTGCTACAACACACGTACGAAGAAGAAAAACTTTTCACAAAGAACAATGGCGAATAGACGCACAGAGATACAGTTCGGACAACAAATCTGTCTGGACAGTCTTGACTGGATAACAAACCGAGCACGGCAAGAGGCTCACACGTTACTCGGCAGATGGCCGAAGCTGTTGTTGTTCCTGGTATGCGCGTGCAGCCTACATCTGAAAGAGTACTATGCATGGGGTGACGTCAGCGTTTCACCTGAAACCCTCCGATGCGGGTTTACACGGAGCTGCATGGAGAGCTTTCTGGAAACTTTCCACCCTGGAGCCCATTTTCAAAAGTTACCGTTTTCAACGCACTTCAGAGAGAATGCAAGGCCAAAACGCAATGAAAACGTATCAGATTTGACCATTTTCGGAGATGTGTAAATGCAGCCTTAATTAGCCTCAACAAGCAGACAGTCAAGAATATTTAGTTTTCATCAAATTCGGAAATCAAATTTGCTGTTTGTTTCTTGTAGTATTTAAAATATTTATAACCGATGATACTTAAAAGCAAAAAGAAGTAGGTTACTTAGAAGTTAAGTATGATTTCAGGGTGCTGGTTTGGCAGAGTGGTTAGCAACCATGCATGTCCCATGTACACACTTCTGCTGGTCCGGGTTAGAATCCCACCTGTGACCAGTGACCTCTCTCACCCCCTTTCACAAGCCTATCCACTGTCTCTCTCCCATCAATAAAGGCACAAAATGCCCCCCCAAAAAAGTAAAGTAAGATTTGGGAATTGTTTTTCTTGTAGTTAAAAAAGCTAAGTGAGTCTATAAGTACAGAAACAATAGCTTTTCTACTCATAACCCAGAGAATTACTCGTAAAAAATGCCTGAAATGCCTCATAATGAAAAACCCCCTCATTGGCAAAACCTGTCAAAACCATAGTAAACATCCATAATAGTTTTACATCGAACTTTCTTAAGCTGGTGGTAACATTTATGCTTTTCTTTCCATCCATTACAATTCACTCTTGACATGCTCTTGAACAAAGGCCTCAATCTCTGCAGCTTTTCAAGCGGCGCTGCTCTCGGGTTGAAACAACTGCATGTACTGGGTCGTTCTGCTCAGACGATCAAACCTGTAAACACAAGTTAACTCTGGTTGTTGAGTAAGATGGAGTGGAGACAGAAACAGGCAGAGCTCGGTGTAGCCAACCAGCCGCTCTGAATGTCTCTCTTTTTCTCCATCATTAGTTTTTTCCCCCTTAAACAAGCACATTACTCTGCCCGTCTTTGTATGGACAAGATGATTCATCAGCTTTTGTTAGAACGCATTTAACAAATAGCTATTTTGATCGAGTGTTATAAATACTTTGAGCTTGTCCCGGCCTGTTCCCGCAGACTCTGCTGTGGAAATTAGGTTTGGGCTGGTCCCTGGAGGAGTTTCTCTGTTATGGTACTCTAAAATAAGGTTTTAATGATATTCACTTACGAGCAAATGGCTGTGGAAAAAAAGTAAATGTATTTTGTTATCCTCTGATCCATAACAAATAACTGAAATATGATTAACTGCTCTGTTGCTTTAAACAGTCTTTTATTGTGTGGAAAGAGAGAAGACTGGTCTTAAGACTCCACGGTAAAAAACTCTCCAAGGGGAAAGAAAGTGTATCAGATCATAGCACATGGCATTCAACTGAATGGCACCATCTTGTACTGAACAATAATAATAATACTGTGTAACTTGAGTCTTTAACTTCATTTTTCATCACATACAGGGCTTAAACTTATTACACCACCACCAAATGCAAAGTTCATGCCACAACTGCCCCAAATTAACAGCACTGGTGATCATCTACCGGTAAATCATTTTTTGTGTTTCTGTAATGATTAATACATCAGTATGTAGAAGCTCTTTAACTTACATTATATTTGTAAAGCTTATTTCATGTAAATATTTAGATTCCTTGACCATGAAAACATACCATTAGCAGTTGGATTCATAATGATATCTATTCTAGTTCAGTACTTACTCACGAAAATCACATTTTTCATCATGGCGGATCCAGACGGTGATCCGGATCACTCCCAAAATCTTATCATTTGGTCCTTGTCCCAACTTGGACATTTCTTGAAAATTTCATCAAAATTTGTCTATAACTTTTTGAGTTATGTTGCTAACAGAGAAACAAACTAACTAACTAAAAAAGATGCCGGCAAAAACATAAGTTATGTACGGTATTAAACTTTTTAACAAAGTGTCTTGAGATAATGTTTGTTATGATGTGGCGCTATAACAAAAGGCTGATTAATTGATACATAGTTCAACTTTTTAAGTCACTTAAAGTGAAAAAACATTGTCATTTCTCCAGGATTAGACTGCAGATAATAAAACAGGCCAAAACACACGACTAAATTTAGTCTAAAGGGGAGAAAGTCAATGTGGTATCTGCTCTTGCTTTTGGTACCTGGTGCATCCTTCTTAACACATGTGTTGAGCTCCAAGTGAGCCAAGCCGTTACTAAAATGTGAGGTGGAGACACCGCTGACTACTGAATGCTCCATGTTTTACCACAACAGGAAAAACCTGGTGTTGTTGCCTGAGTCTTCCAAAACTTGTCACTTAACTGTTGTTAAGCATCACAGGAAGAAAGCTCCTCTCTTGACTGTGACAGAAAGCCACAAGCTGAGAGTGAGCAACACTTTAGCCTCCATTTCCTCCTTTGTTGTTGTGCTTGATGTCACGGCAGTTTCACACATCTGCACAATGATAAGGAAGGTCCTATCAAAGTATTCACTATAAGAAGAATCAAAACATAAAGATAGGCAGATACTAGGGCTAAACGATTTGAGAAAATAATCTAATTGCGATATTAAATCTAAAAAAATCTAAAGTGACTCAGGAAAATTGATTATAGCAGCAAAATTGGGATTCAATTTCACAAACCATGTAAAAATTCCAAACATGGTCTGACAGTGGCCAAAAAAAGATGAATGGGGGCAAGATAGTCATAAAGCTGTAAAAACTGGGTTAAAAAAGGTTAAAATAGGCATGAAATTGCAAGAAACTACATCACAATGCCAAAATGTTCAACACATTTTGGGTTAATAATATTGCACTGTCTGCTATTTGAAAATTGCAACAAGCCATATTGGGATTTAATCTAATTTGCAATTAACTGTTCAGCCCTAGCAGACACCACAAAAGGAAACACACTAGGCAAGCGTTGGCCTTTCCATCAAATACTTTTTAAGTACAGGCAAATGTTGCTAGCCGTAATTGTGTAAGCTGCATTCAAGACGCAGAGTTTGTCTGTTTGTGTGAAAGATAACTGAAAAGTGAGCCAAAAGATTCTGATGACATTATCTGGGAATGTTGGCTATGCACAAGGAAGACCTAATCAGAAGATGGTGATGATCTAAAACCAAATCTAGGAGTTATAGGTAGTAAAAATTTGGCTTATATATGTTGTAGAAAACAATGGTAGAACAGTAAGGGATACTTTTTTAAGGAAGTTTGCAAGACTGAGTAGGTAGGCCCATGTGATCTTGATTTGATTAATGAAAACAATTAAATTGGTGTTTTATTTTCATAGCAATACATATATATATATTTTTTACAGTGTAGGTCCTGAGGAAGGCTTGACTCTTCTCAAGTCAAACAACTGGGAGCCTTGAGGAAAAATGGTAAGGAATGACAGCCTGTAAAAGTTATTTTTAATAGTAGAATACTCCAAAACTTAGTCATGATAACCTGCTCAGAAAATTTAAAACAAAGTTTTAATTCCTTTTTTTTCTTTAGAAACTCGGAGATGCTTTTCTCATGAGCAGGTTCCATGTTATAAAAGTGGAAAGTGAAAGCAGAAGTTCAGTAATTCATAAAACATACATAAAACTTTGTTTATTCTCGGAGGAATGTGGGTACTTTTATTTATTTTTTTCGGTTGTTCTTTTTTCCATTTGTGGTTAAACTCTTGTGCTTTGTTATCTTTGGTTCCTGCTTGCTGTCAAAGCACTTTGTAAACCAATATTTTTAAAAGTGCTATGTAAATTAAGTTTATTATTATATTATTATTATTATTATTATTATTATTATTATTCAGAATTGTACTGAAGTCAGTGAAAAGACAGACTCCTTTTTGAGTTTCTGCTGTGCAAAAAAACAAAAAGAGAAAATCAAAAAGCCCTTCTTTAATCATAAATTATTGCCAAACTTACAGGTAAATTAGACTTTCTTGAAGAGGAAAACAGGTAGAAATAGAGCTGTGCAAAAAATCAATTAAATAGATTAATTTGAATTATTTTCTGCAGAACATTTTTAAAATTTAAAATCGAGATTTTTTTCTTGCCTTAGTCCAATTTTAAGTAGTTGCAACTTTTGAAAAAAATTACAATTTTCATGATGGTCAGCCTTGTAGGGTTTGCACAAGCACTTTTATAGGCTTGTATTTGTTATTCAAGTAGATTAAACATTGATCAGAGAGTTTCATGCCAATACTGTAAGAATACCTCAGCCTTTTAGTGTTTATGTAGACAAACCTGTCTATGTTTATACTACATAATTAACCTTTTATGACCCAGACTTTGACTTTAACAGGGAAACATTTAGACAACATAAAGGCAAAACTTGATTTATTTCATTTTTATGTCACTGGGAGTTTTGTTTCTTTTAGGGAGGGAAAAATCGATTAAAATCGTAAATCGAGTGTTGTGGAAAAAAATTGGGGACTTTATTTCTAGGCCATATGGCCCAGCCCTAGGTAGAAATGTCATTTCATGTTGAAACAGACATTAAATAATGAACGGACGGTGTAGGGAGGCTGAAATAATGAAACAAATCCCTTAAATCTTAATAAACTGCACTCGGTAACTTCACAGCAAATCCGTTGAACTTCCTCCTCAGCACATTTCTTCATATTTGGAACTTCAACCATCTGGTTCAGGACAGGTTTTCCATATTTTTATTATCTCTATCACCTGATAACTTTGACATTTTGTCCTCAGGAGGAGAAACTGTTGAAGCTGTTTAAGTGTTTGTTATTTTGTCTCAAAATGACTGAGTGGATCTTCATCTATAAAATCAGAAAAAGATTTTCTTCTAAACATATTCAGTAAGTGAACCCAACACCAGCTGGTTCGCCGCCTACCTCCTGTGACCTCGCACATGGGGGTGATGGGAGAATCATCCGGCGGGACGCCACCGAGGGGTTCGGGCTCCACAGAAGCGTTGCCGGGGATACGCAGTACCAGGGCAAACAGACGCTGGTCCCAACGGAAGGGCTCCTTGGTCAGCTCGCTACCGGGCAGCGGGGTGGTCAGAGGCAGATGGAGCTGGGAGAAGGAGAGAAGGAAGGGGACTGATCACTAAATAAATCACGATTCAGAAATACGGTCACATGTTAGTGTTCAAGACTTGTTTTAATGTTCCTCATCTTATGTATTCTTAAACAAACATAAATCTTTTTATAGTAAAACCAATATGACATTAAATTAATCTAAGGATAAAAGATTTGAGAAAAAGTGGAGAAGTGATGAACAGAAGCAAAATAGGTATGAAATTGTAAAAACTGGGTAAAAATGGTATGAAAGCGGCAAAAGGTTAATAAATATGTGCAAAATAGGTATGAAATTGCCAAAAAAAGAGGAAAAATGCCATGTAAAAATGGTTCTGACAGTGGCAAAAACAAGATGAATGGCGGCAAAATGGGCATAAAGTTGTAAAAACAGGGATAAAAAAAAGCTAAAAATTGTCCAAAAGTGGGGATAAAAGTGTATGAATAGAGGTAAAAAAATAAGCATGAAATTGCAAAAAACTACATCACAATGCCAAAATGTTCAACACGTTTTGGGCTAAAAATATTGAACCTTCTACAATTTGAAAATTGCAACAAGCCATATTGCAATTTAATCTAATTTGCAATTAATTGTTCAGCCCTAGTAGCTGGCAACTTAGAGAGAAACAGGCACTTTAAATTTGTCAGAAAACTGATTTAGTTTAGTCAGCTGCCATTGTGTGGTCTGAAGTTGGTTGTCTGTGAGGAAGAAAACTTAAAAATTCCTTCGTGGTTTACATAAACTTTTCAGAAAATGTTGGTCATGGAGCAAAGGAAGAAGAAAAGGTGGATGCAGATCCAGGCATTTCTTTAAGGATTTAACACTGTGGACCGACCAGTTTTACACATCTTCACCAAATGCTTGATGACATTTTTAAGGAAATGTTTGCCATGTCACCAGGAAAAAGTGAAATCATGTTGGTTGCATTTTTTTGTCTCCCTGTCTGTTTGTCACTGAGCAAGAAATCTCTAAAAGTCCTCCACAGATTTTAAAGAGATTTACAGGGAATGTTGATCATGGCACAAGAGAGAAGTGATTGGATTTTCCAGAATAAGAACGAAAGAAAGGCTTTGGCAGAGGTTTGTGCTCTGTTAGCTCTTCCAGTTTGTTTTTTTATTCTTTGATATCATGTGTTTTGAAACATGACAGCATCATTCATTTCAACAAGTTAGTATCAACAGGGATCCAGACTAACTTTTTACATTGGTTGCAACGGTGCACCTAAAAATGTATTTAAGGTGCACCAGCACAAACATTAGGTGCACCCACATTTTTCAGTGTCACCTTAAACGCCATTGGGCCACCATTTCATCACTCTCCATAACTTTTATATAATGCTAATGTTTTTATACAAGAACAAGATGTAAAGAAATACTACTTCATTTGAAGCAAAATTATATATTAAAAGAAAAAAAGAGCATTTAAAGTGCTTTGCTGAATGAAATTGTCAATTTCAAACTAAAACATTGAGCACAATAAAACTTTGTTGAATTTTTTACTGAATTGAAATTTTATACTTCAAACTCAAACATCTAAAGTTAAATAAAATATTTCAAAATAATAAGAGCTAATGTTTAAGGTGCTATACGCAACTGAAAAATGAAATAAATATCCAGATTTCAACAACCAACATCATAACATTTAACCCGGGGACGTAACACTCCAATAAAGTTGAGCCTAGAATAAGACTTAACACACTATAGTCAATATTAACAAAACTGAAACTAAGGTAAATAAAGAAAAAAAACAATTCTTTATGTTCAGTCAGGAGCCGTCAGTCTGGTCATTTGTCCTCAGTGGACGTGGACACTCATCTCTGTGTCTGTGTGACTAAGAAACCCCCCTTAACGGACTGAACAAATATAGATATTATATTAAATGTTACTTTGCTTTACTTGTTATTGTTGTTAATTATCCTACAGTCTCCAAAGGTGCGTTCACACCGCAAGCGACCCAGCTACCAAAGTCGCATCGCCCACTGATGTAGCGTCGCGCGTCCATAAATAGCCTACCTGTTTGGTCGCCGTTGGCGTCGGCCGTCGGTCGGTGACGTCACGTCCGCTCGAGTTTTACCGCGATCATATCATATATCACATAATAGGATGTATAAGCGGACATTATTCCAGCTGTGTCCTTTTCTCTCACTTATCAGACACAAAACTCTGCAGTTGATGATGCAGCAGCATTATCTGTGAGTTTACCGCGGTCCGTCTGCAAATGTCCTCACTGAGATTAGTTCCGCCTATGCGGAAGCCATCCGCCCTGTAGTCCGGATAAATAACGGCACCGTCACACGTACACACCCAGCTGATTGGCTGCTGCTGCACAGCCACACACGACATCGCCTGAATAGATCAACTTCTTTTTAACTTTGACATCGCGCAACGAGTGAAGTGGTCGTCTTGTCGCCGGCTGTCGCATCGCGGGAGTGTTAGCCCCGCCCCATCGCGGCTGTACATTGACTTTGAATGGAGAGTGATCGCTGAGGTAGTACAAGTAGCGTCCGGTGTGAATGCACCTTAAGATGGATTCGGCAGAGCTTCGCTGCTTCTTCAGACTTACAGCTCCGTGTTGAAACTCACTGCTGATTGGATGATTACTGAGGGCTGTGTGTGTTTGTGCGCGTACTTGCATGCGTACGTGTGCTGGTCTTGCTGTAAAACGGAGAGACAGAGGAAGTAGGTGCTGTGTTTTGTCCGTTTTTGGCGGATTTTCTGCTACTGCAGTTACTTTTGTCAACTTTAATAGGCTGTATTACATTTGTAGGTATATTGAAATGTGCTTTCTCAACTTCTAAACTTTTAATTAGAGAGAGAGATGATGGGCTTGTGATGTAAGTCAATGTTTTCACCCGGGGAGCGCAAGGTGCACCAGTGCGACTGCACTATGGAGCCCTGATCAAAAACCATCAATGCTCTGGACTAGTTCAGACGTATATTCAATAACAAACTGCCTCCAACGAGAGAGTACAGTCTAGACTGCACATTTTTCAACATGTTTATGAGCTTGAGATGTTGTGAAAGTGTTTGGAAGCATTTTCTGTCCATCAGATACAAAAATCTACTCAAAATGAATGCTCAAGTCTTGAATATAAAAGGTCAAACGAGTCTGTACAGTTTGGTTTGAAGTAGAATCCTTAAATTCACACATCTGTTAATC